>JABSTQ010010780.1:600000-949805 GCA_013358835.2 Ixodes persulcatus
CAAATCAAAAGAAGAAGTTTGCAAATTTTCTCACCCGAAGAAGTGGGTTGGGAGTATTGATGTAAAATAATTTCAACGCTCTATTAATAAAAAATAAGAAAACTAAAAAAAAACTAGCATTTAAAACCGGCCAGAACTCAGTGCCAATAATACTTAAATGTGGTGTAAGTTTTGAGCCACTCGACATTCAACTTCTAAGGCAGCGAGAAAATGCGGTCACTCCTTCATTGGATGCAAGCCAAACACTGAAATGCACTACACGAACCGCATCCTGAGAGTCAAGAAACCACGATAAGAACTCGGAAGGATGACGTTCGCTACTTGCTTCGTGCCGAGAGTTCGATCAACCGCCAGTGGTAACTTCTCCCGACGCCAAAAAAAACACCCTTCAATATTGATCATGTCACCGCGCAGCCCAAGCCGCAACACAGGCTCCCGGAGTGCCTATTGGCACCTGTCGCAAGATTGCGGTTTCATGGAAACTGGAGTTCTCGTCGAGATGACTTCGTGCGTGCGAAGACTCGGTTGTCGCTCTCTTCTGCTTCCAAGCAATGCCGACTCACAAAGAAAAATATATCCGAAGTGTGCGTATGGTGCAAAATATCGTAATCCTCGCATTTTTCTTCTTCTACAGCATATGTCGTGTGACTATAGACCATTTTAGGTAGACGCGCACATTTCGTTAGATTGTTTCCAGCCAACTTTGACTTTATTTGAAATCAGTTTTGTACGTGTTTGTAAACGGGTCGGCATCCATGCGAGAATTTCCATTAGCTCATGAAGTGACGGTGTAAATAAAATTATCTAGCGACATTTTACCGTAAATTCTCTAAAACACCTTAGCGTTAGCCTACTATGATATACGTCATTATTATACCAAAATAACTAAATAAAATCTAGAGAACAAGGGGGAAAATGGACAAAACAAAAAGCTCCAGAAACAGCACTTTTACATTTATTGCATTAGCATCGTAACCTTAAAATGTAGGCCGTTTTTCCTTGTTGGTGTTAGACTGGTGGCAGGTGTTAATACCCGTTTGCTTTAGTGATATCAACGTCCTGTTTAGCTCAGTTGGTAGAGCGCTCAATCGGAAATGAAAAGGTCCCAGGCTCTATATACCAAGTCCAGGCGGATTTATTCAGTCGTGCATTAGTCACCTCGCTGCGTTTGAAGATTTATGTTTACCCTTTGTCCCTCTTGCTCCCCTTCTCCAGGAATTTTATCGTTATTCTTGTCCAGCACGCTACACATTTGCATTAATTTCACTAAAATACGTTTATTATACGGTATTCTATGGATTATAAAAACTACAAAGCGATGTCTGGACGTTTAACAAAGTGACTCTGGTGTTCCGGAGACGCTACCAGTTAAGTCATTCTTGGCACAAAGTGTGTTGGCCCGATTTGTGGCCATCTCACGATGTGGCATGGCCTCGTTCAACCAGTGCCTAGGAGACGAGATGGTAACTCTGAGGTTTTGGCCAAGGTGGCCTGAGTGCTTCTAGACAAGCGGAATTTGCTCTTTTGATTCCCGTTCCCGGTCACATTTATATACGCTAGTTTTATTTTTGTTGATTAACCTTCTCTATTTAACTATCATTCTACCCGCATCGCATTACTCGCGGATGTACTTGTCAAACAAACTCGTCTACCACCGTCATAAACTACGATTAAAGCCATAAATTATGTTTCAGCTGTAGGTTCAACCCGTAGGCTTACTGGCTAAAGAATGTCGCAATACTTAGAAGGTGTGCACGTTACTTGCCATTCGACGTTAATAATAAGTGTAAACACAAGGACTTGCAATAATGAAGAGAATTAGGTATACTTGTTTGTTTAAGACAGTCAGTCAGAAATAAACAAAGCACCATGTTTATATAGTTTTCGCTTCTGTGCGGGGGAACACAGAGACTACCGACTAAAAAATGCAGGCCCACAAACAAAGTTTTGGCTCAGAAATGGTAATTATTTAGTGTATTATTACATGAAAGCATAAAAAATGTATTTCACGTATGTTCTCACAATGCTATTCACGTTGTTATTTTTGATGTATTTATATTTCTATATGCCTGGAAGGCCAGTGTCTGTATGCTACACAAGGGACGGTCTATACACATTTCCAACATTGTGTATAAAACAACAGAAACAGAACAGTAATAGCAAGGCACGTACAGGCATTCAATTGATACAGTACTAAAATTACAGTTCTTATTACAATTTTAAGTCATTTTACTATGATTAATAAAGACAGTGAGCATCTCTTGAAATTTCGCTGTTTTAGTTTCAATAACAACCTTGTTTGGCAAGATCTCCCGTTCCGAAATTCGCAAGCGTTAGTGTTAGATTTGCGAAAACAGAGAAGGTATGAATAGATTTTTGTTGCACAGTTTGTCAACTTTGTCGTAAACTCGATCGGGGGGGGGTTAACGAAGGACATTTTTATCTGCAGGTTGTGGCAATATAGCTTATGAAGGAGTTGTTGGGAAAGGTTTCGTAGTAAGGAAAGTGCTTGGAGACCAGCACAATTGTGCAAATGATGTGACACTGGTATTTGGAGAGCAATCTGAAAGCATGTACCTGTAATTAATACCTTGTTTTCGATGCTCTCTATTATAAAGATAACTTTGAAATGGTGACCATTTCAATTATGCATATTTAATTAGTGGTCTTATGAAATTTGTTTAGGCGAACGTCTCCATATATGATGAAGGGATTACTTCAGAAGATTAGGCATTTAGGACAACTATAATTAAAATAAATAAAATAGTCTACAGAGTAGACTTCCTGGGCAAAAAGCGCAACTCCCAACAACTAGACGAAGCCGGCAAAAGTGCAGCTGTTCATCCTCTTGGTCTACCGAATTAAGTGCTTAAGCGCTATTGGAACACGAGCTCCCATCATCTCACTCGCAAAATGTGCGAGAATTTGCTGTTGTGAATATGGGCGCCTTACTACGCTTTTTACTACATATTTGTTAGTTCAAATGTGGCCACAATTTAACTTTCTTCAAGCTAAGCAATGGGTCTGGATCGCTGCTTGTAATGAATTTGAGAAGAAAAACTATTCAAATCGTCTGATTAAAATAACATTTCGAGACCCTTGTGGGAACCACAGCAGTTCTTTCAAACCTGATATTAGGTTTTAGCCAAACAAATATACATATTTCGACATGACTTTTGAACTGTCCAGTGTTTATACGTATTTTTTATATATATATATATGAAACTTTAAAGTTCGTTTGTTAATCAAAAGTGTCGTCTGTGCTGAGGTCAATGAAATTAAGTGACTGTATTAGGGTAATGCGCCACCCTAGGCCGACGACAGTTTGTAGGGTCATAATATCGTGAAAGATACCGCCTAGTAATAAACTAGCAACGATGCCAATTTAGTATGTCTTTTCATTGATTTGAGATTCGTGTACTTATTTAAAGTATTTTACAGTCCTGCATATCCGCGGATTATCCGAGGATATCCTCACTAAACTGGCGAATGCGGATACAAATTAGTCAGATTTGGCGGATTGCGGATCAGATATGAATTCCAGGGGCTCCGGATGCGGATATCCGCGGGTCCGGATCTCCATTATTGCCCGGTGACATTCAGTTCTTCGACATGCGAGGTTTGATTGAAAATTCTTTTGATCAAAAGGCTTCCCGTGTTCGTGTCATCGACAAACTTGCGAAATTTTGACAAACACAACCCTGCTGTTTTCGAAACAAACTTTTAGCATCTCGCCTGGATTACGGGGGGAGAGAGAGAGGAGCATGGTTTGGTTAAGCAGGCCTTAGTGAGTCACGCGCTAGCTTTTAGGGGCTTAGTGAAGTAATACGCACTGGACGAAACATCGTAGGGTTTGTCCACAAAACGAGCTTCCGCGCAACATACAGCGTTGACGAACCATGTGCCCATGGAATGTTTGTCCACGAAAAGTCCACGAAACGTGTCTCAACCAAACTTGTTTCGAAGAAACGATAGTTTCTTCGAAACTGGAATATCATTACTTTATGCTAAGACTGCAGCCCATGCCTCAAGCACGAGCGGTGGCAATCAGTTCATCAAACGATGTTTCATCGACAGATTGTTTCACCGGCACGTGGCGTTTCATTGACAGATTGTGTCATCAACAAATCATTTGATTGAGAGTTCACATTAGCTTTTTCTTTTCTTAATAAGCTGCATCAGACTAACACCGCGAAGCGTCGTGTGCGATCGGGTCAGATGGGCTCAGATATTTGCAATGAGCCGCCGCAAAGTGTCGGCGCGAAGCGGCGTAAACGGAGCTGCCGGATGGATTAACGCGAACCCCAGTGATACACGCGCGTCGAAGTGTCCCTACAGTGTGCAATTCGCGAAACGACTGTAGACAAAACGTTCGTGTCGACGAAACGTGTGTCCTTGAAAAGTTGTCCACGAAACGTAATTCCACAAAACGAGTTTCGACGAAACGATAAGGATCCACGCACGACAGTTTGAAATTGCTGATTTGAAACCCTCTTTGGCATTATGAGCCCTCGCGCTAAAAATGCACTTCTCAATGCCACGAGTGCGGGCTTGCTCGCTTTTGTAGTTTCGACTGCAGTTTCGGCTTAAGTGTGAACAGAGTATAGGTAGTGCGTTCTATCTCGTCAAAAATACTACCTATAAATAAGTAATAAATGCAGGGCATCAATTGTCCCGGGAGAGCTTGTTTTTTGGCAGCAAAGAAACTAAATAATCTCTTTGTGCAAAAAAAAAAATAAATGCACAAGTAGCAAGAAAGAAACCTCCCCCTCTTCGTTAAGAGAAGTGTGGTCACGTTACCAAGAACAAAAGTGTTCAACAGCGAGCGCAACCCTTCAGCGACAAGGTTTGCAAAGTTTCACAATCATCAGCGCACGAATATAGGCAGCCCATAAACTGGCCTTTTGTTTTTGTAGGCTTATAGTTTTAGCCAGGAAAGTCTGCTAGTCCAGGCCGCGAGCAATGCAGGCGGCCGCCGCGTTGCTGTTTCTGTTTTCTTCTGCGTTTTATTTCATCATACGATGGGGGAAAGACCGAGAAAGAAAGGCTTCTTTCTTTCTACCACTGCTTTTCCTCTCTTTTTGCTTTTTATCACTTTTTGTAGCACCTCCTTTTACAGGCGTTCAGAATTTAGGAGAAAGTAACTGGACCACTGGTGAAAGTTTCCGACTCCCCGAGCGGCGGTGAATAAAGCGGCCAGCGTGATTTCCGGTGATTTTGCTAGTATATATATATATGAAACTTTAAAGTTCGTTTGTTAATCAAAAGTGTCGTCTGTGCTGAGGTCAATGAAATTAAGTGACTGTATTAGGGTAATGCGCCACCCTAGGCCGACGACAGTTTGTAGGGTCATAATATCGTGAAAGATACCGCCTAGTAATAAACTAGCAACGATGCCAATTTAGTATGTCTTTTCATTGATTTGAGATTCGTGTACTTATTTAAATTATTTTAGAGTCTTGCATATCCGCGGATTATCCGAATATATCCTCACTAAACTGGTGAATGCGGATAAAAATTCGTCAAAATTGGCGGATTGCGGATCAGACACGAATTCCAGGGTCTCCGGATGCGGATATTCGCGGGTCCGGATCTCAATTATTGCCCGGTAACATTCAGTTCTTCGACATGCGAGGTTTGATCGAACATTCCTTTGATCAAAAGGCTTCCCGTGTTTGTGTCATCGACAAACCTGCGAAATTTTGACAAACACAACCCTGCTGTTTTCGAAACAAACTTTTGCATCTCGCGTGGATTACGGGGGGAGAGAGAGAGGAGCATGGTTTGGTTTAGCAGGCCTTAGTGAGTCACGCGCTAGCTTTTAGGGGCTTACTGAAGCAATACGCACTGGACGAAACATCGTAGAAGTTTGTCCACAAAATGAGTTTCCGCGCAACATACAGCGTTGACGAACCATGTGCCCATGAAATGTTTGTCCACGAATAGTCCACAAAACGTGTCTCAACCAAACTTGTTTCGAAGAAACGATAGGGACCCTTAAAAAGATCTGATTCTCCTTAAAGATCGATTTATACTCCCTTCCCCTTTATGCTAAGACTGCAGCCCATGCCTCAAGCAAGAGCGGTGGCAATCAGTTCATCAGACGATGTTTCATCGACAGATCGTTTCATCGGCACGTGGCGTTTCATTGACAGATTGTGTCATCAACAAATCATTTGATCGAGAGTTCACATTAGCTTTTTTTTTTTTTAATAAGCTGCATCAGACTAACGCCGCGAAGCGTCGTGTGCGATCGGGTCAGATGGGTTCAGATATTTGTAATGAGCCGCCGCAAAGTGTCGGCACGAAGCTGCGTAAACGGAGCTGCCGGATGGATTAACGCGAACCCCAGTGATACACGCGCGACGAAGTGTCCCTACAGTGTGCAATTCGCGAAACGAGTGTTGAAGAAACGTTCGTGCCGACGAAACGTGTGTCCTTGAAAAGTTGTCCCCGAAACGTAATTCCACAAAACGAATTTCGACGAAACGATAAGGATCCACGCACGACAGTTTGCAATTGCTGATTTGAAACCCTCTTTGGCAGAATGAGCCCTCGCGCTAAAAATGCACTTCTCAATGCCAGGAGCGCGGGCTTGCTCGCTTGTGTAGTTTCGACTGCAGTTTCGGCTTAAGTGTGAACAGAGTATGGCTTGTGCGTTCTATCTCGTCAAAAATATTACCCATAAAAAAGTAAAAAATGCAGGGCATCAATTGTCCCGGGAGAGCTTGGTTTTCGGGACGGAAGAAACAAAATAATTTCTTTGCGCAAAAAGAAAAGTTAAATGCACAAGTAGCAAGAAAGAAACCTCCCCCTCTTTGTTAAGTGAACTGTGGTCACGTTACCAAAACAAAATTGTTTCTACAGCGAGCGCGACCCTTCAGCGAAACGGTTTGCAAAGTTTCACAATCATCAGCACACGAATATAGGCAGCCCATAAACCGGCCTTTTGTTTTTTGTAGGCTTATAGTTTTAGCCAGGAAAGTCTGCTAGTCCAGGCCGCCAGCAATGCAGGCGGCCGCCGCGTTGCTGTTTCTGTTCTCTTCTGCGTTTTATATCAACATACGATGGGAGAAAGACGGAGAAAGAAA
Organism: Ixodes persulcatus; assembly: GCA_013358835.2. Lineage (NCBI taxonomy): Eukaryota > Metazoa > Arthropoda > Arachnida > Ixodida > Ixodidae > Ixodes > Ixodes persulcatus. The sequence continues at coordinate 607,092 of JABSTQ010010780.1, forward strand.
GGATTCTTTCTTGCTACTACTGCCTTTCCTCTCTTTTTGCTTTTTATCACTTTTGGTAGCACCTCGTTTTACAGGCGTTCAGAATTTAGGGGAACGTAACTGGGCCACGGGTGAAAGTTTCCGACTCCCCGAGCGGCGGTGAATAAAGCGGGCAGCGTGATTTCCGGTGAATTTGCTAGTCTAAATGTAATCGTAACCTCTGTTTGCTAGCAAGAACATTGACATGCACTACGACGTCATCAGCAGGAAATGTCGGAGTGGTGAGTTTACGCTGAGGGCGAAGACGGGCATGTTTGAGATCATGAAAATATTTAGAGAAATCATTGACAAAGACGAAGGTGTCAAGGACTTTATTGCATGCAGCACTTGCAAGAATGTGTATTAGTATTCAAGCCACAAGTAAGGCACATATAAAATGTTGAAGCACAAGTGTCAAATGGCAAATCCAACCAAACGTTTGGGGACACCTTCACAAACCGAAACGTTCTCCCTCCGAGAAAATCGCGATGAAATAGCGTGTCGTCAAGAGCGCTGTGGACGTTATTGCCAAGGATGTAGGACCGTTTGAAGCTATTGCCAAACAAGGTTTGAGGACTCTGACGCAGTGCTTCCACGATATTGGAGCTGAGTGTACTAAACTCTATGCAGAATTACTGCTGTTGCACCCGACCACGGTGTCTAGGAATACGGCTTGTATCGACGACGAGGCAAGATCGCTTGTGAAAGCGGAAATACGTTCCATCGTTGAGCTGCAAAGCGGAGCGGCTTCACTTGATTTGTGGACGGATGATTACCGAAAAAACTGCTACTTCGGTAAACCTCTGCACTACATAAAGAACTTCAAGTTTGTAGAGCGCGTTCTTTGCACTACATAACTCCACAGAGAGAGAAAAATGACAGGCGAAAACATTCAATCTGCAGTGATCCAAGCATGCAGATGTTTGACGTTCAAAGTTTTCTTAGAAAGTTTGCATTTTTTATGGACAGAAACACAAACGACAACACGGCACGGAGATCACTGGTGCGCCTAAATTGTGCTGCGCACTCTCTCAACACTGTTCTTAAAACGACAATCTGTGCTGACTAATGAGATGACGCCATTGCTTTTTGGAATCTTCTCCGAGCCTGCCGATCCTTGGTTACATCCTTCAAGCGATTTGGCAAACAGTGCCGTTTAGAGTTCTCGCTCAAAGGAGACGTCGAAACTAGGAGGAACAGCAAGCAAGTCATGTTCTCAAGTTTTCTTCAGCAGTGGGACTAAATTGTTGTAGTTTCGACAGAGAAAGGCGAAACAAGCTGCGTCGACGACATGGGGAAGGTACGTTGCAGTGTCGTAAACTTTCTTGGTTCCTTCAAGGCGGCGAGTGATGTTCTAGAGTCATGATGTCGTCCAATCCACTATTTGGTGGTCGTGTGGCGAGCACAACTTCGAAAGCCTTTATAAAGAAGTATGGACTCTTGAGCTTCTGCTGGCGATCAAAGATGTGTGCTCCCGGCTGCTTGCACAAGGTTGCTGTGTTTCTACTCCATGTGGATATCTGGCTGCCGTCCCCCGCGCCGACCCTCTGGGACCCAATTTCCGGCCTCCGAGATACGTCATGCCTCGGGGGAGCGGCGGTGACCTCGCGCAGCACAAGGTCCGGCTGGACCGCTCCCCTAAGCCAACTGACGTCACGGGACTGGCCCCCCAAAACAAAGGGGCGAAGGCTTGAAAAGGGGAAGCCGGACAAAGAAAGGCTCTCTCGCACGGCAGCGCTTGGACGGTGACGCTCTCTCGAACGGCGGGCAACGAAGGATGGTGCAGCGGTGACGATGAGACGAGGACGCTCGCGGCGGGAATCGACGGGATGCGGAAGATGGCGCGGGGAAAGTGCGGGCGAGACGTCGAGCTGTGGACTCGACTAGCGGACCGGACGGCGACCCTGGACGACGACGTCCCCATGACGCGGTGTTGACGACTACCGCTGGGCCTTGGAGCAGCTGCGGTGCAGCGGACTCTCCCCCCGGCCTTGCTGGTGACCGTTCCCCCATCCCGAAACCCCCCCTGCAATAAGTGAGTAAATAAACCCTTTTGCCGAGAGCGAAGTATTGCTGTGTCATATTCATCCGGAGACAAGGTCTGAGGGAATCGGAGTTAGATGCCCGCATAAACTGGCGCCGCAACGTGGGGCCTGATTTTCGATCAGGCAAGCATTCCGATTCCTAGCCTGTTTCCGGTTGAATTAGGGCACTGTTTCGCGCTCTTTTGGGGGTCATCTTTGTTGCGGGAGCGCCGCACGAAGTTTCGTTGCGGACGCGCCGCACGAAGGTCCTGACATGATCGCCTGCCTGACGAGGAGGCGCGGACCTTGACCGTTGTCGTTAGGGGTTAACCCTTTTTCCCAGCCTGTCAAATCTGCTTATCCCCCGTTACGAGAAGCGCCCTGAGTATTTGCTGTTCAGCGCACCGTTGGATGCTGGCAGGTTGATCCCGCTGCGCTAGAGCGCTGTGTGCTTCGAAATTACCGCACCCCTCGAGGCCAGTAGCGTCGGGCGTCACCCCACCTTCGCCTCCGGCCGTCCACGTCTGCTGGGAAAGATGCCAGCTCACGGTTTGGGGGATGTGACGCGCCTAACCGCCTTTGCTCGCGTATCGATGTAATGTTTTGGAACGCTTGTTACCGATCGGACGCGTAAGAGAGGCATCGCTTTGAGTGGAGGCCGCTCCCATTGCGGATGGCGGTTGCATGGACTGTGTTTGGAAATTATTCCCGCATTGCATTTTGTCCGGGAGGAGACTAGCGTCTCGGTTTGACCGCATGCAAGCTCCCAGTTGGCCTTACTTGAGCTGTCAGCGCGGTTTTGAGCTTTGTTAGTTGACAGCGTTTTAAGGTACTGTATGCGCTCTTGTGGTTCCGACCAAGATCGTTTTAAACGAGTACCTTGTGGCCAGAGGCTACATTTAGGGGCTAAGCCCCCTAAATCTTGCCGGATACGCGATGTTTGGTGCGCAGAGATCGGAATCCAGAAAACCACAGAGTTTCCGTTTTCACTTTATCAGTGGCTGTGCGTGTGTAATGCTCCGTGGAGGCCAGTTTGACGCATGATCCGTGCGTATCTGGTTGTAGAGTCGTGAGGTTGATTCCGTTTAATTGTGCCAACAGTTGGTTCCGGATCCTCACACCGCCATATCGATGGTTGAGCCTCGCGGCGGGAGTTACTCTTTCATTTCGTTTTCTCCGTTTCCGGAGGAGCGGCGGCTAGCGCGCGCTTTTCGCTGCCGCCGGATATCAGTACGGTTCTCGGCCGTACTTGGGTTCGCGTTGGGACGCGTGGGCGTAGAGAGCGTAATTGGTCGTGGAGAGACCTGGATTAGAGTAAAATTATAGATTTAGGGGAGAAAAGACAGCTAGGTGGGTAATGAGCTGTGCTTGTGTAGTGAAAAGCTGCACGAGGGAAGTGGCGGTCTTGCGAGGATGTGACGAGTTGTTCATAGTTTTATCCGGTACAGATGCGCGGTTGGCCCGGGAAAACGTACGGTTCACGTCGGCGGGTACGTGCCCGGGAAGCCTAGAAACTATGGCAGCGGCATGGCCGTCGGCGGCCTATAACTGTTGTGCGTTGGGTCAGCCCGTCACTGTACAAACCGCAGCCTTTGCATGAATGGGTAGCGGGTGTTGGAATCCAGCGGTAAATGTGGTAGACACTTCGACGCTGCGGAAACTGTTTATGCAGAGCAAATATAGTTTATTAGCTCGTCCATTTACAAGACCGGCCGGTTAGATTATTTGACATTTCAGTGTCGCGCTTGTTGCGCGGAAGATGAAAGGTGCGCGTGTGGGATATTTACATTGTTCGAACCCTACCTGTCCTCACAGTCGCAAGAAGACTTTTCAGTCATGCGGCGTGTTGACTTGGTCGGGGGCGAGCTTTGTGCGTACCCTACTGCGTTTGTATGAGGACACGTTGCTCGGATCGAGAACGTCGAAGAGTCGCGAGACGCGTTGACGGCGTACTTTTCTTGCTCAATCCCGGCCAGCCTTGACAACAGCTGGAAGACGTTTTAGTTATGCGGTGTCGAGGTTTGGCTGGGGGAGAACTCTAACGTACGTCGATGCGCTTGTCGCGGTTGTCGAGCCCGTGCGGGGTTCGGTGCGGACCGCCGTTACGCGCTCGTCGCTCCTGTTGGGTGGTCGCCTCCTTGCAGTGAAGCGGTAACATCTGGTGCATGCCCAGACGTTACGGACATAGCCGTGTAAATAGGCTGTCCGACTAGATCTGCTGTCCGCACGATCTAGATACTGTTCCCTTTGTACTGGTATTTGTGGCCGGTACCACGGAACACCAGCCTTTCAGTAAGGTGATTCTCCCTTCTGATGAAGGCGTGCTGCGTAGCTCGGCTGTAGCGTGCTTGTAGCTCGGGTGTCGCGAACGCCGAGTGCATGCGTGCCCGTCTTGAGTAATTGCTACTGTTGGCAGGGTGTTTATTTTCCGCAGATATTTTAGTCGCACCTCGCGAACGGGGCAGGATTTGTGGCCGTTTCTGTCTTACGGGATGTTATTGTTTATTTTTGAGGTTTTGTGCGTTCCTCGCGAGTGTGTTAGAAATCAATGCTGTTATCGCAGGTGTGCGGTTCTGGGGTTCTGTCAGATTGTTTTCTGTTTTAAAAGAATGCGGTTGAGTTTTATAGGAGCAAACGTTGTATAGTGGGCGTATGTACGATTTCTGTATATAGAGAGTGCTGATACTCTTTGGTTGATGAATAGTTTCCTCTTACGTGGTGCTCCGCACCAGTTCGTGGACGTGCTCCGTCGGTCCCCGGCTGCTCAGTGAATGAACGTCCACCACTGGCCTGCCTGGTTTGGTGCCACTACCACTATCATCGAGGGTGCTCGTCATCATCGGTGACACTCAGCTGAACGAGTTTCCTGCCTGAGGTCCTGGGAACCATGCAACCTTGGGCCCCCCGGAGTCCGAGCCTTGAGGGGAGGGAGGTGTGGAGATCTGGCTGCCCTCCCCCGCGCCAACCCTCTGGGCCCCAATTTCCGGCCTCCGAGTTACGTCATGCCTCGGGGGAGCGGCGGTGACCTCGCGCAGCACAAGGTCCGGCTGGACCGCTCCCCTAAACCAACTGACATCACGGGACTGGCCCCTCAAAACAAAGGGGCGAAGGCTTGAAAAGGGGAAGCCGGGCAAAGAAAGGCTCTCTCGCACGGCAGCGCTTGGACGGTGACGCCTCTCGAACGGCGGGCAACGAAGGATGGTGCAGCGGTGACGATGAGACGAGGACGCTCGCGGCGGGAATCGACAGGACGCGGAAGATGGAGCGGGGAAAGTGCGGGCGAGACGTCGAGCTGTGGACTCGACTAGCGGACCGCACGGCGACCCTGGACGACGACGTCCCCATGACGCGGTGTTGACGACTACCGCTGGGACTTGGAGCAGCTGCGGTGCAGCGGACTCTCTCCCCGGCCTCGCTGGTGACCGTTCCCCCATCCCGAACCCCCCCCCCCCCCCCCCCGGCAATAAGTGAGTAAATAAACACTTTTGCCGCGAGCGAAGTATTGCTGTGTCATATTCATCCGGAGACAGGGTCTGAGGGAATCGGAGTTAGATGCCCGCATAAACTGTGCGGGCTTCTAACTCCGATTCCCTCAGACCCTGTTTCCGGATGAATATGACACTGCAATACTTCGCTCTCGGCAAAAGGGTTTATTGACTCACTCATTGCCTGTGGGGTTTCGGGATCGGGGGACGGTCATCAGCGAGGCCGGGGGGAAGTCCGCTGCCCAAGCAACTTCTCCAAGTTCCAGCGGTAGTCGTCACACCGCGTCATGGGGACGTCGTCATCCAGGGTCGCCGTCCGGTCCGTTCGTCGAGTCCACAGCGCAACGTCTTGCCCGCACTTTCCCCGCGCCATCCTCCGTCTCCCGCCAAATCCCGCGTCAGCGTCCTCGTCTCCTTCGCCGCTGCACGCTTGCTGTCCGCCGTTCGAGAGAGCCGCCGTCCAAGCGCTGCCGTGCGAGAGAGAGCCTTCCTTTGTCCGGCTTCCCCTTTTCAAGCCTTCGCCCCTTTGTTTTTGGGGGCCAGTTCCGTGACGTCAGTTGGCTTAGGGGAGCGGTCTAGCCGGACCTTGTGCTGCGCGAGGTCGCCGCCGCTCCCCCGAGGCATGACGTATCTCGGAGGCCGGAAATTGGGGCCCAGAGGGTTGGCGCGGGGGAGGGCAGCCAGATCTCCACAACCCTACACTAAAAGAAAACCTGTGTTTGCTTGACGACACAGAAAGGTGTTCCGAACACAATGACGTCAGGGTGATTCCACGTCATTTCATACAATGGTGGCCCGTGTCCTAATTTTAATATTTTTGTTAAAATATATATAAAAGCCTTGTTCTTGGAAACAACATTCAGCTATATATGAATGCCGTAACTATATCTTTCGCTGAAACATAAAATAGATAATCTCGACGCGTGGAAATTGAGAAAATTTTACGATGCTAATTTGCACATTCGTAATTTTCTCATTAAAGCTCTCACGACACCATAACTTTTGAATATATTTCACAAAAGATATACAACACATACACAAAAAAATTAAAAATATGAACACACTTTTATTTGTGAACAGGAAAATCAAACATGGCAGAAAAACGCGTTTTCGGGAGACATTCACAATTTTTTGGAACATAAACCGTCTTCTATAATACTTCACAAAACACAAAAATGTTCGCATATAAATTATATTTACGAGTATATAAAGATATTTCTTCATTCTTAATTGTATTTTGTTGTTAACGGGGAAATGCAGCTGATTTCTCAAAAAGCGCCGAGGTTGGGCGTCAGTATTTAATAAAAGCTCCGTCTTTTTTTTCATAAGCTCCCCTTGGCACTTTGACTTGAACTAACTTGTGATGGCAAATCATTGATTACCACATATGACCTCCAAACGGGGAAAAGTTACGACAAACCTTCACTCGGAGCGAGGCAACGCCTTCGAGATAGCGGCTTTGCCGCACAGCAACAAACATTTTGACGTTAGTCATGGCATGTATTTTATAATTAAAAAAAAAAGGGTGAGTGTAACTGACGCGAAAAAGGACTTTGAACTGGGATACCATTACTTAGCTTACAATTCACAAAAACAGAACAGCCCCGCCCCCAAATTCGCTAACTATGCATACATACGCTTAAAAGTCTCAGTCGCGCAGGTGTTCAAGTATACACCCGGCCACTTGGCATATATTGACATCCACAGATGAGATGCCTGGATTCCTCTCACAGGCTTTAGGGTGGTCGACTCTGCATGCTTCACCGCGCGAAACTCTCGAACCCGTTCCGCAGACGTGTGAAGCATGCAGACATTTGTTACTTTTTCACGAAGCATTTCCACAAAGTCTTTAGCGGTGATAACCGTTGAGTTGAGCAAATATCTCAAGTTGGTGAGCGGTTCGTGGTGTTTAAGAACACCCTCTATTTCATCACAAACGCTTTTTCTGTGTCCAGTAGCCAGAACGATACACCGTGCTGAAGAATACAGCTTCCGAGACAATTCGTGCATTGGCAGCGATTCTTGTAATACGCAGCAGCTCCCCGTCTGATACAAAATTTATTTCAGAAAAGACTGGGTAATGTTCATCAACATACTCTTCAATCGCCTCTGTGGATAGAAGAGCGGGAGCTGTGTCATGTGTCGTGTCATCTCTGACAACGGTAAAGCTTTGCGTGCCTTGCACTGGGCGTAACCACACATGTGAATAAAGACACAAGTTTTTTTTCCAACGAAAACTCTGCACTTCGGTAGGTAGATTACTGTCCATTTTTCCGCAAAATCGAAGTGGAACATCATTGTCTCGGGTGGTAAGGCGGTTTTTATGACACGTATTAGGCTTCGTTGAAGGTCACGGATGTAGGATTGCCTCATATACTTTTCGCTCTATCACTCCAGTTCCCGCAGGAAGGCGGAAGTGATAATAACCTTTTTGACGAGTTCGCAGGCGTCCCATAACGCAAAACAGATCTCTTCGTTTTCGTCGAGATATGCAACTGCAGCGAGATGGTCTGCATTTATGGGCACTTTTCGCAACGGGTCAGAAAATAATCGTTTTGTGGGGCGCTGCAGAATCAAATTCACTTGAGATCGTCTTCAGTAAATGTCTTCTTCGAGGCATTTGTTATTGCCGCTAAAAGCAACTGAAAATCGAAGCAATATATACATGCGCAAACCTCGTGCTCGGGACTCTTTTGAACCCATTTTGGTCGTAGGAATAACGTTCGGAGATGCCTAGTTGACGATGGGTATGGTCGTTCCTAAACAGCTGGTAAGCTTCCTTAACAGAACAGGTCATAAAACATTTTACGACTTTGGTCTTGTTGTCCTTGATCGTTGCTTTGACGACGTCCTTTTAGTTGGGGCTTACAACAGAGCATGAAAGGTCGTCGTGTATGTATTACTCAACTGCAACCCTCACGTCTTCGGCATTCGCCTTTTTCCCCAAGTAGAGATCAGCGGTTGCTCACGCACCACCTTTACGCTTTAGTTTTCTTGTTTTGGCAATCAGGTAGGCAGTCGCTTCTGGCACCAAACGTAATATTTCTTTCTTTGAGATGCTTGGTGGCAGAAGCTTGCATAATCGCTTGCGTTCCTGGAGGGAACTGCATATCTTCAGCATTTTGCGGTACGCGTCAAGCCACTCCGCGCAGTGTTCACAGCTGTCTTTGCTGGTTTTGACGCCCTAAACGCTTGACAGCTTTTTTCTTAACTAAGAACTCAATTAAAAATGCTTTTTCTTCAATTATCATTCGCGCCTCTTTTTTCAATGGTTTTACGTGGTTTCAATGGAGTTATCGACGGACTGGTAGCACACAAGTCTTGAATCACTTCAGCCAGAATTTCATCAGAATCCCTGGAAGAAGAGTTCAATATACTCACAGAAAAAAAAAAAAAAGCTATGGCAAGTTTTGAACCTACAGGAAATACCACTCCACTGTCTTGCTCGTGTAGTACATCATATAGGGCACAAACGTCCATTTAGCTGCCCCAAAACTGAACGTGTTGATAGCCCACCTGGGGAGGATGCTTTATTTTCGCTTGAATGTTTTGCAGGTTCCCAAGATTGAAAGTTATTAATTTAAGAAGTCTGCGTTCCTGATTTATGAGGAATTTTACGGAGTATCCAAGCAAGTTTGCTATTACCTCTTGCCGAAAACACATTAACGCGACAGCAGAAGTTACGAGCACGTAGCCTACATGTTGAGAGAATGGATTCAATAATTCATATATCAAGAAATGTTTCGCCATTTCGTCTAACTTCATTTGGTATCCAGGGTGCTCGTTAAGGACTGAAAATATAGAAAAAAAAAATTCGAAATAAAAAGTGATTTCTTTGGAACAACGTTAACGACCGCGGCGGACCTCAGATATCGAACGTAGAGTTATCATTAGCGAATTGATTTCATAAAGTTGACTAACTTTTAAAATATTATCGTTAACTGGCATATTCCTAAAGGAATTTGCTGCCCGTTTTTTAAGATATATGACAGCTGCTGCAGAATTCCGTCAACTGCCTTCTTCTCTGGAAAGTTAACGCCGAGTAGAGACTGAGATTTCGAAACCAGATCCCAAAAGAGCAGAGGGATCTCCGGTCGGATGTGAAGTCAGCTTCCGCCGCAGGTCCATGTAGCAGTATTCACGAGTCCATCTGGTAGCCTTGCGTTATCGAACGGTCGCGTTATGCAGAAAAGGCGGACCACATTCTGCTTTCACGGACGTGCAGCTTTGGCTACTTTTTTTTTTTTTAACTTTCTTTCAGTATGGCGACCTGTAGACAGCCCCACTTTATGAGTAAAAAGCGCAGAGATTTGTTTTTAAATTATTATGTCTAGAAAGTGAATAGCGTAATCTGTACGTCGAAAACGCCACGATAGTTGAGGTATATTTTAAATCTTAATTAGTGGATGCAAGGTAATTACATTGCAAAATATCAAATTCATTTTGTTCCTTGATGCCCGCCGAAGTCGATAACTTCATCTCGAGGGGATAGTTTTTCTTTTAATTTCTAATGATCTTTGTTTTAATTTATTCACCATCGTTGGTGAAATGCCAGCAATAAAATAGTGTGACCGCAACCTTTCTTGTACTGTTACGCAGCTGTTCAATTCCACGCAAATAATTGTGGCTAGACTAGGCGTCAATATTGAGCAGCGCGCTACATTCTGCTCAGCTTCTCCTAGGCTATAGAAACGATTCGGAAACGCACGTCAGGGGCGTTTTCAGACGCAACCCACCACAGCTTGCAAATACATTAGTACAAAATAATTGCAACCCCCCCCCCCCCCCTTTTCACTCCGTGTTTACGCGATATCTTTCATCTCAAAGCTCAGTAGCTCATTGAATGTCTGATATAGGGCTATGTTGTCTAAGTAGGCTGAGAAAATACAAATGAATCGTTTCAAAGAGTTAAGACGGAGTTATGCGGGTTCTATACGGATACAATGTGCATTGATTACCAGTACCCTTCTCTACGTAATTAACGTTCACAGCTGAGAGTATTGGAATGTAGCAGCTGCTGCAGGAGACGTAGGGCATAAACCTTAACCGATTATTGCACAAAGTCGTCCGGCTGATTCATGGGCAGCGCATTCGGATTCAGACCGAAAGGTTCTTGAAAAGGGATGTCCTTTATTCGGTTGTGAATGTTCTGGAGTAATTTTGAGTAATTGTTTGTGTATACCTTGTTTTGCTTGTGTTGCCATGGTAACTAAACATTTTTTTGCTGACTTGCCCTGCAATAGGGTAATTGCGGGTGCACGAACAGACGGAATGACAAACAAACCTAAATAATTCTGGGAGTAGTGGATACCGTCATTAAGCATTCCATACTTAGGACAAACACACACAAAAAAGAAAAAAAAAACATTGGTGGATGGCAACCGGAAAGTACCTGTTTATTTCTTCCTGAGGTTTCCATAAAATAAAAAGGACCGTAGTATAACTATATACGTCAACCATACAGATATTATTCTGATATGCCACGTAAGTGAAGGGTATGTAAACTGCAGAAGTGTTAAATAACTATGAAGAAAATTAATTTTTATAGAAGTTTGTTTACCTGAAATGATAGTACATTTCAATTTGAATATGTGTTCATTAAAGCACTTCTCCAACTGTGTCATATCTCGAAGAGTTAAAATAAATTTAAAACATTTTATTTGGAAATCAGAATGTTTTATATAAAGCTGTGAACATTATATGGATATTTTAAGAAAGCCGAATTTTATACCTGATGTAAGACATTTTAGTCGTTACAATGTCAACTTCTGGATCAATTTTCGGGACGACTTCGATCTTCAAAAACTTTCTGAGAAGGATCTATGCCAACACTATGCGTTTTCATGTCGGTTTTCGCTCCTCGGTTTCAATTTACATGCGGGAATTAGGCTTCACTTATCAAAATGAAAAGAATCTGGAAAGGCGGCATCAACAACAATTGAACGTTACTGTATTGATGCATAATAATATTGAGCACAATAACCGGATGTTTCTCTTGGCACAAATAAAACGTTTGTTTCTGTTTTCATGCTACTTATATGTTCTTGTCCGTCCATTTTCAACTCCCTACATCGTACTGCAGCGAATTACTAGGGAGGATCAATCAGTTTCGCCTCCCAGTCTGTTACTTTTTTTATTCAGTAATAGAATTGAAAGTTGTTCCCTTCGAATGAAACTTTGGGATTTCTTCCTTCCCAGGAGCGCATAACGTTTCAATATAGTTCCCACCGGCGGCGGTGCGCTTCCGCTACCAATGCGCTACTCTCAGCATGCAGTCGTAGATGATTGAGGGCGGCTGTTGACGACACCAACGGAGAACGACATCGGTAGCCTTGACGTCGGACGCAAGCCGCGTACCCTTCAGATGTTTCTTTTCTTAGAAAGCAGCCAAACTTCTGATGAAGCGAGTTTCGGGCTGTAGGGTGAATGAGGTAAACAATCTTGAAACTGCAGCTCCTGCAGCTAACGCTGCTTTGGAGGAGCTTCAGCCGCCCTCAATCACTTACGACGACACGCGGAGAGTAGTGCACCGGTGGCAGAGGTGCATCGCCGTCGGAGGGAACGATATTGAAAATATATGTGCTCCTCAAAAAGAGTACATTTAAATATTTAATTTGAATATAACATCTGTCAATTACATCACTGAATAAAATAAGTTAGAGAGTAGGACGCAAAAGTTATTTTTCACCCCCCTCGTGTGTCCCAGACGTATTTTAAGTTGCGTCAGTTTGTGACATTATTGAATACCTTTTGCAAACAAAATATTCTGGCTTCATTTGGGAGTATATCTCTCATAATCTACATGAATAAGCTCAAGCCTCAAATAATCTCGTGCGTTCCTTGTTTTCTTGCAAGCCACATTCTTACTCAGTATTTTTTCGCGGTCTAGGTCTTTTTCTATCAGAATGTAGTCCAGTGTTGCACCTGCCTCCCCAAAAAGAGCAGCGAAATCCCCTTCGTCGGTGCCCCTCACTTTCATAATCACGTTGCATCGGTAATAAAAGACAAGGTATTGCATCAATTCTAAAATGTGATGTTTTTTGTTTTTTTTTTCATGGCATACGTTAATTCTTACTAAGCTTGCGGTTGCATCATATTTCGTTACACTAAATTTACAGAATGGTTCGATATCCGCATGATAACGTCTAAGTCAGAAATATAAATGTTCAATATATATATGAATGTGTTCTACGATATAAATGTGCTTATTCATTCGCGACGTTTGAAGAACAGACTAAATACCTTTCAGCGCCAGAAAAGAGATAAACACCTCAAAAGTAATTAAAAATTATTGTATCGTCTTTTGACACTTGGTAAAAACTTTACTCAAAGGTATATACGAGACACAATTCTAGTAGCATCACAAGCAAAAGGTAATACTGACGTTATGTACTTTTTTTTTTTTTTGGGGGGGGGGGAAGAAGGAACACTGCAACGACAGTGTAACACCTTGAATTTCTGTAATGTTCCCTTGGACGTTAAAACGTTGCCACGTCACGGCGCTACATACCAGACTCGCATTCCATTAACCCTAATGTATGGGTCGCCAGTTCGTACAACAGTACAAAAAAAAAAACGGGGCTGCGTTTCTGGGGTACTTTTTGTCGCATTTCGACGTTTCTTTGATAAAAGGCATATACCTCTGATTAAATTTAGGCTAACCTCGTTCCTTCAGTCGGCGAGAAGTTGTAGCAGAACGAGGTCACCTTGCTTCTCTGTCCTCGAAAGAAATGCTATCACATAAAACAATTAGAGTTAATTCACCGCCATCAAAATTATTTATATATTTTATTTGCAATGCTTCGTTGTAGGAAGCTGACTTGGCTCTTGCCGATTTGACCATCACGTACTCACGAGACGAAGCCGTGGACTTCACAACTCCCTTCATGACGCTGGGCATCGGCATCCTCTTCCGCAAGCCGCAAGAGAACCAGGCCGTGCTGTTTTTCCTGTCACCGCTCTCGGTGGACGTCTGGTTGTGCATGGCAGTGGCCTACTTGGGCGTGAGCCTACTTCTGTGCCTGGTGGCTCGCTTTAGCCCCGCGGAGTACTACTACAGTGAAAATCCTCAACTCTGCGACCATACAAGTGGCTGTCCTTTGAGGAACCGCTTTACGCTTCTCAATAGCCTTTGGTTTACCCTAAGTGCCATTATGCAGCAAGGCTGCGAGAACTCGCCGAGGTAAGTAGCGCGTTTTTTTTATATGCGGGCTCTCTTAACAGGGCGCGTCGCCTCATAGATAAGTTTTTTCTAGAGAGGAGAGTCGTTTAAATTTTTTAAGAAGCTCTCACCACCAGAAAAGAAAAAAGATAGGCTAACGAAATATTCGATCATGTTGAAGTAACTTGAGACTAGAATAGAAAGAAAACATCAAAACGTAGAAGGGTAAAGAAATAGGCAGAACGTTCGGTTCCTCTCTATTTTCTGTTTCTTCTACGTTTTGATTTTTACTTTCTGCCCCAGTCTCAAGTTACTTCAACATGACCGAAAATTTTGTTAGCCTATTTTTAATTCAGAATATTTATAATTCACAAGCTGTACTTCACGCTTACTATATATTCTCTGAGCATTTTGGACAGGATATATTGCTATGATGAGAGGTCCGTTGTTGTTTTTTGTTTCATGCTCTGTGTTGATTTCTTCAGCACAGAGCATGAAAACGTTCGTCTTCGATTTCAAGCTCGCACTGAACAATGGCTAACAGTACTATGCAATCACGTTTAGAGCGCCAGAGTTTGTAAGCTGCCATAACGCTTTTGCGTAGCGCACACGGGGAATAATTGAACTCTCAAGCGATCAGAAATGTGTAGATGAAATCTGGTACTCACATAATATCTGTACTATTAGGTAAACGAATAAGAGCTATTAATTGTGAATAACCTTATATTAACGATGACCTGATCATACGCTCATGTTTGCTCGTTTCAGGTCCGTTCCTGCCAGAGTGATTGCAGCTTCTTGGTGGTTCTTTTCCTTCGTGGTTATTTCGTCGTACACTGCCAACCTCGCTTCATTTTTGACACGAGAGAGGCTGCGCTCTCCTATCGACAGCGCAGAGGATTTAGCGAAACAGTCGCACATTAGCTACGGATGCGTCCGATCTGGCTCCACGGAGGCCTTCTTCAAAGTAGGTGATCGCAAATCTATCTAATGTTCTTTAAACGGGCAACCCTTGTCGTGGGTCCGAGGCTGTTGGGTCTTAAAAAGCGCAACCATGACGTTCCCGCTCAAAGCGTATAGTGCACGCAACATCTAAAAGGTGCACGCGAACAGTCGACTAATCTAGTGACGAAACCGGCACTGAAACTAAAACAAGGATGGCCTCCTAGACGGGCGATACGTACATTTCTCCTCCAGCACTTACATTCGACAAAAACAATTGTTTATTAAAAAAAAAAGAAAGAGTTGGGACTTTTATTTGGTTGAGTAGTGGTTTCAGTTGCAAAAAACAGAGCTAAGTCGATGAGGAACCGTGTTCGCCTGGCTGGAAAAGAGCCGTAATATTTATGTTAGCGCACATTAGACTCGATGATTTCTGCCATAACATACATAAAACGTTTTTAAGGGAGCAGTAGATTTCAATGTTATGGTTGCTTTACTTAGACTTCTAAAGGGCGAAATATGTATAATAATAAAACTTCAGGTTTTTTGCAGACAAACTTCGTGTAAAATCACTTTATTCAGCTGAGGGTGGAGAGTGAATTGCATGTCACAGAAAATCTTTCGAACCTTAAGAAATAGCATCCTTAATGTGAGATTTGACACTGAAGTGACACGCTTCATGTGAATATGCATACCACAATACTGGACCATACAGGTTTGGCGTCGGGGTAATTTGCTAGATTATTTTCATTATTGCGGTGATTGTAACAACGTGTTCTGCGGCAGAACGAACACTCAAATTAGTTTTAGAGTGCTCCGCCACTCTACCTACAGGATGAGACAGACATATTGCATAATTTACTTCAAGATATAAGGTAGCGTCCAGAGATCACTTCTGGTATTTACGAAACATAGATTTTTTCTTTGATCAGAAAGGAGTTTTTTGTGCATTGTTTTCTGTACAAAGTAATTTTTACAGCGACAGCGTTTAGGGGGAACCTCTCCGGGAAATTTTGTCGTCGTCCTTCGTGAAAACTCCGGGTGACGTCATAAACTACATAATTGGCTTAAGCCGCCACCGTTGAGTTTGTAAGAAAACAAAAATTTCCATCATGTCGAGTTGGATTTGAATATGAAAAATACGGATGACAGCAATTGTTCCCTCCAGGGTAAACCGCTCTAGCATCTGCGGCTTCGCTGCTGTATTCGGTCTAGTAAATATACAAATACACAAGTAAGTATGATAGCAAATTACGCAAGTGCAAAGCTTTTGTAGCTTTAACGCAAGTTACGCGGTGGCGTATTCTGTTTACATTTAGATATCCTTCGCGCATCAACATCTATTCAAGCTGTCACGTAAGGTAGAAGAAAAATATATCATGGTTTTGTGTAACAGTGCGCTTCTCTGATTTTGGTGGATTGCTACTTTCTTACGTCAGAAATAAAAAAATAATTAAATATCAGTTTTATTTTATATTAAAATACACTGCGCTGCGTGAGTGTTCTTCCTTTGTGTGCGTGAAATTATTATTTTTAAGTGTGTCTGATCTTGTGCGCTGTGAAGCAGTATCAAAAATACAAGCGCGAGTTGGTACTATCGACTTGTTCCGTTCGTTATAGATCTTCGTTCGTTGCCGTCTTCCCTTTGTTGCCGTTCTTTCGATTTTCTTCTTGGTGCCCAAGATCCAGGGCTGTGCTCACTGCAGTGTTTCGTCAACTGCGGCGTCCTTACCGCGTCTTAACTCTGCACTTTAATTTTACCCAGATTGTGCAGTGAACATGGGCTATGCTATTTAATTTCAGATCAAACATATTGCGAAGAAAACATAGCGCTTGTAACCGCAAAACTATCTTAGCGTCAGTTCTATGTAGCATAAACCTAAAAGGAGACAATGATTTGAGGCTTGCGCAAAAAGTCTCGGCGTAAAACATGAAATTCCCTAAAAGCTTCGTCTGGCCTGAGTTTGTCAATAAATTGCTTAGAAATAGGTGAGTCGATGTATATATATATATAAACCTAACAGTGGAATCCGTCGGTACAGTCCAACTCTTGGCTTAATTTTTTCTTTTTTTTTTTTTTTTTGGGGCGGGGGGGGGGGGGGGGGGAGCGGGGGGGGGGGTGGGGCTTACGCTCTTTTTCTGGCTTACAAGCCAAGCGAGATTTATATTTCGTGTGGTTCCGATCCCGAGAAGTGCTTTTAATGCAGCATTGAGATGACGCGCCACGTTCTGTAGCACCGCGGCTCGAGATATTTGAAATCAACAAGTTAAATTTTTTGAACAGGCTTGCCTAAATGTTTTCCAGTGGAACCATCTTCTAGTTGTATGTACATTCCCTACATACCTGTATAAAATACGTCATGAAAGAAAACTAATTCTAACTTGTGGAATCAACAATATATATCAAAGTCGGATGACTCCTCTGGTAGAAACACGCAATGACAATAGAAAAAAAGTTATATCGTAAAAAATAAAATCAGAATACTGTTTTACTTGGGAGGTGGGGAGCGGGGGGGGGGGGGCATTACAAAAATAAAAATGCCTGCTCCATGCCGCAAGTCTACGCTTGACTCCACACTCTGAATCGTCGTAGCTGGTAGATGATGAAAAATTAGATGTATTAATAAAATAAACCATTGGAATCGGCCGGTAACCGACGCCACATAGCGACAGTTTTGAATGTCGACAGCTAAAATTCATTTATGCGCATTAATATTTAGGTTTGTATTTTAACACTACAGTCAATAGAAATTACAATGCGAGTAATGGGATCGTTTTTCTTTAGCACCAGATTTGCGCACCTTTTGTCATACAGGTACGTAGGTCGCCAGGACGAAAAAACAAACTTCCATATCGATCCCTTCAATTAAATTCTGGATTAGGAAGGCACCGACACCTGACGAAGGGCTGGCGAAACCGACTAATATTTTACCGTCTACCACGCCGCCCAGCGTTTAAAGGGACAGGAAGATAGCTTTCTCGCACGCAACATCATGGAGATCTCAGAAATGTAAAAAACGGCATGACGCTGCCGAACAACTTCAACAAGAGGCAGAAGTACTTCTCCTTACTGCTGCCACACGATCCATTTAACATTTGATCGGTACACGCAAAAATATAAAGTAAGCTTTAATTCCGCTGTAAAGTTTTTGTACTACTTTTTATACTTGTTCATATCGCAGGATATTTGCTGCGCCATCTGCTACCCGATGGTGTCGGATGTTTGTATACCTATATTGCTTTAATACGATTCTAGCGGTACTTACATTTATTAAAAATAACCAAGTTTGAATAATGCAAGAGCTCTTATGGGGCAAATGCATGTTTGTTACGGTGTTGAGATGACTGGCATCATTTAGCAATGCTAGACGCGGCGAAATTATCCTTCTGCCTCATTAAGACAGTCACAACAATATAGTGACACGTTATTCTCAATTATTCGCTGAAATGACCTCCATCATATGTGTGTTAATTAGCCGTAAATTATTTGTTAGATTTTAAATCAGGGGATTTAATCATACTCTATGATTTTATATATTTTTATAAATTCAAGCGAGCAAAATATTAGCAAAACTAATATACGGCTCTTGAGCTATTACACAATAACAGGTCATTCTCGTGTTGCCTCATTATTAATCTGGAAGCAGAATGTAAGCAAAAAGTATCTCACACCATGATGAGGAGTGAGTTACCGGTGACAAATACTCCTCAACAAATGTTTACAAAATTTAAGAAGTCTCATTCGTCACGAGAACGCCCTTATCGAGCAGAAACCTCCCGGAGTTCATAATGCAGCCATTGTAGATATGTAAAAAGAAATAGCAGGTACTATACATAAGTAATCAATTATTTTCTAAAGACAACTGCATTTCCACAAATCGGAAAGAAACATGATTTAGCCTCCAGTAGTACTTTTTCTTAAACTAGTATTGGCATCGCAAAGCAGAAACCTCTTGAGTAATATTTAATTCAACAAATAACATGATCGTGGATTTCTTTTCCTTTAGGTTCCCCTGAGCCCGCTACATGTAAAAAAAAGAGGTGATAAATGTAACGTTGACTTCCACTGAGTTATATATTGTCTAAAGTCAAATACGCAATATATTTTACACGATAGCATATGTGAAACCCTAGCAATAGCGTCAACTTAGGTTTTGCGTAACGCGAACCTTCCTGTGTGCTCCACTTGCATATATAAAAACGCGTAAGAACGTAAATGTTCCATAACTGTAGTACACTTCTTCCCACCACTAAAGATTATACAAAGTTTAATAAAAACACTATTATTTTGGTTATAACTAGCAGGTAAAACGCAATTTGGGCAATTGGATAGATACCTATAACTAGGGACTTCTCGTTTCACTTGCTATAGGAGTCGACGACGAACGCACGAAGATGCCTAGTTTTACCTATACGTGGCCATTTTTGTCTGTGTTCGTCTATCTTTTTTTTTTAAGCTTTCATTGCCTGGAAGCATAACATTCCTTGATGTTTATTCTATTTATGCTGCTTATTAGTGGAACAGATAATGATACCGAAGTACGCACTAAGAGCGATAACAGATATTTTGAAATTATTATTAAGGAATTATAAATATTTAGAGAAAATATTTTATGGACTGGAAGTTCTATGAGAATCTGTTTCGCTGGGGTATTTGTAGTATGCGTTTTGTTATTTTCAGTCATCGCTAAACTCTAGAAATAGCGAAACATCTGCGATAATAAGAACATAGATAGCTTTAGAATGTTTACAAAACACCAATAACCCTGGTACATAAAAAAATAACTAGTAAAGAATGACTCTGCCTTCGGACTGACGAAATTATGGGCGCTGTGTGTAACGGGGTGGTTGGGCTTCTGCTCGAAACAGAATAATTACTCCAGGTGCTGAATGATTCAAACACATTGCCGTAATAAACACGGCCGTGGCTGTTCTCAGGGAATACAAATAACTTCGTCAAGCGAAGGTGTGACGTGTGTATTCAGGTGCAAACTCGCAGCGATATGCTCGTCGTCATCTCTTGCGTCGAGCACACAGCTTGAAGCAGAGTTCTTTGAGAGATGTTCGTGGGAACTGCGTCAAGGGGAATCTCAAAGTTTGACCGATACGTGAAGCAAAACGTACCGCTCCAACTCCTCAGTGACTGTCTCATTTGCATGTCACATCTGACGGCCCATATGGCGGTTGAGGCTCTAGGCTTGCGCGCATGCAAATTAAACTTGTTTGAACAATTCCGCCAGCTGCCGGGTTGCTCGTATAGCTCGCCACAATTTCCGTTTGAGATAAAGTCCCAGCCTTGACGGTTGTCTCCAGGACTGCTGCATATAAATATATATATATATATATATATATATATATATATATATATCTACGAAGATGAACAAAAAAGTTGCCGTAGGGAATAACAATGGACTCGGGGCCAGCCGGTGTTTTTCTAGGAAACAATGTCTCTTTTCACAGGTCCTGTTTTCAGAAGGAGACGGCTCTCGCAATTGAGACGCATTAAGCGACCTCGGATAGAGCGTCTGTTTTCTCAAGTTCGGTGTGCGTTTTTTGTCTTAGATACCTTCAGAATAGGGATGCTTTACTGCAAGAGCCATTTTCCTACATGATTAACTTTAGGTCTCAAGGAATGTTTATTTAGAGACGTAATTCTTATCGGCTTATAATATGTCAAGTATGAAATACGTCATTACAAATATTAACTAAAAATTTGGGTCAGCTTTTTATCATTTAAATTTATTTTTATTAAAAATGTAGAAATTACTCCACGTATATTGAGTAATGGCATCTTTCGTCTACAGTTCCTTTTGTACTTGTCAAAATTAATTTTTATTTTGGGAGGATATTTGAAACACCATACGGAAATTTGTATTAGTAGGTTATTGTTGTCATCGTCATGTCAAGCAATAGTGTGGTAAAGCGGCATATTTTCCAAAACAATTGCACATAAGGGGCAGTTAATTTTTTATAAGTTAGATTACCATATCTTTCTTGAAGCACGTCTTTTTTAATTAACCGCACTACACTTTCTGGTGAACATATTATTATTTTTACACACAAAAAAATAACACTACACGGTGATAATATATATATAAAACAGTAACTTTTTGCGTCCCGGTAAATCTATAGCTTCCTCATTCATTACTTTTGCCCCAAGGACAAGGCGGGGTAGAGTTTGGGTGGGCCGGGTAAGTGGGGGAGGGGGGGGGGGGGAGGGAGGGGTCATATCCTGCACTTGGTGCTTGTCATTATAAAAGATTATTGATCTTGAATTAGCAAGGTGCTAACACACTTAAAAAACGCTTAAATACAACTTTAAAAAACAAAAACAAAAACGTTTCTGAAATATATTTTAGGAAAACACGACCCTGTTTCTAAATCATGTATCAAAATCAAAGGGTGGTCGAAACCCGAAAATACAGAGAAGCAGAAGGAACGCCGGTTTCTTGAAAGTATCGCTTAAAAGTGTGAATAAATAGGAGGACACAATTTCATAAGTTTCATGCGCATTCTACTAGTATACTTGGCTTCCTTGTTCTTTAACCAAGATATTGTTAAAATGTACAGCGGGCATACTTTATATAGCAGCGCTTTTGTTAGTTTACTTCAATCAATTGATTATCTTTTCATACCTTTTTTTTGTCCATACGAAACTTACTTTTCGCTTTTAGAAATTAATACTAAGGAAAACTGAATGGGATATAAATTTGAGCTCCGGCACGAAGACACAGAGGTGTGGCAAAGGGGTATTTGCGTGGTTTACGTTTTGGGAGATATTCGACGGTTACATTGCTTTATTTCTATGCACAAATTTAAAATTCTAACTTGGCTGCTTGTTTTACATCCTATCTGTAGTGCATGCGTTTTAATGAAACAATCGCAACTTTATCAGCCCCCCTTCCCCTTCAAAAAGTAGCAACAGAACTTGCCTTCACCAGCTAAATATGACGGGACTTCACGGAACATGACATTTCTTGTTAAGACGGCCATGACGTCAACACTGGTCGCAGTCAAGCGACTCATAATAACACAAACCAGGTGATCGTCGTACGTATTCTACATACGATGATTTTGTCAGATACGAGCAAAGGACTGCACTTTTCAACTTCACCTTAAATCGATATTTAATTGAACGATTAGCGCTCCCCCCGGTACAACCTCTTTCTTGCGCTTTTGTTTCATTTGTTTTCTAAATTACACCAATAATACAAAGTCATTACGGACCATATTGCACTGTAAAAACATATATGTTTCAGCCGAAGAGATATATGACGGTTGCTGTTGATTTAAAATGGTTCGCGTACTAGGCCCGAACGATTCCCGCTGTACGTGAGTTCGAGTCGCATAAGTGTGATCTAACGCAGAAGAAAACTCTTTCGTTGCGATCCATATGAAATTGAGGTATAATTCCACTAAAGTATGCTTGCAGCGTATGCCGTTACCGGTCCTTTTCTCTCCTTCTGTTCTGAACAGGAGTCCAAGTCAGAGACCTACGAGAGAATGTGGCAAGCGATGTCCGGTTCCCTGGTTGACTCGAACGCGGACGGCGTGTCCAAGGTGCAGGCTGGAGGCTACGCCTTCCTTATGGAGTCCACGACTATAGAATATGTTGTGGAGAGGCACTGCCAGCTGACCCAAGTTGGTGGACTTCTGGATTCCAAGGGTTACGGCATCGCCATGCCCGCTGGTAAGATAACATACTATTGCTGCACTGGTTTATAGTATAATGCGTCTATACCCGAACTTTTAGATTAAAAACAAATATGGTACCCTATATGCATCTGGCAATGTCTCACATGTATATGGGGTAGCATAACATGCATTGTTTTTAAATTTTAAGTACCGATATTAATATATGATTTATTATCACCTACTCTCCTCGTTCTATTCGTTTAAATCATTAATGTAAGCGCCTTGAGAAAAGCAGGACCTCTCTTTTAGATAACGCCTAAAAATCATCAAATCGTTCGACACGTATTACAAAGAGTTCAGATTTGAATGGATTTTCAAAGCTCTACAACATGACGGTTAGGTTGGCGCTCTGCTTTAAAGAAGGTACGAAAACCCGCGAGAGACATATTGGAGAAGGCGAATGACTGAGAGCTTTTTTACCCAACACCGCCTAGATAGCAAGGCCGTATTGCTCAATTTGCGGCGTCGTCTAAAAAAGGACCGTCGTGGGAAACAAATTGAAAACAAATCCTGCGTCATCGTTCATCAACGACTCGTATTATCGTTAATTGAAGGCGAACCGAAGCCGATCGCAGTGGCTGCGTTCCTGTCTAAGCTTTGCCCCTTGTTTCCGCGTTTAGGCGTCACCCAAAAGTTCAGTATCACGCCTTCGCGCTCTAGGAGGTGTCGGTCCACATGTACAGGAATGCGACGAGGTTAACCACAAGTCAATTTTAGCGGCTTCTATTTTACATTTTTATATGTAAAAATAATATTAAACCGCGTATTTTTTTGTCAATTTGGCTGCCAGTAATCTGAAACAAATTCATCGGCCTCTTTTTTGTTTGTGTCTGTGGTTTGTTTTTTGATATTTCCTTGTCTGCTCTCTCTGTCGTTAAAATACTGCTTCTGGCAGATATTGATTTCTTTTAAACTTAATGTAGACCTGAATTGTTGTATACCGAATCACATCAACACATCATCTCTTTATTCCTCATTCATGAATTTTGTTTCGAGTTGCGATCTTTATCAAAACGTATCAACGCCAACGAGAACTGGCGCTCAACGGGCCAGTGTGCTAGATCATCTCTTTACGAACCAAAATACTCTCATGTCTTCTGTATCGGTTTTGCCAGGAATCAGCGATCACGACGTTGTTATTGGTAATCTGAGATGCCCTCAGGCTAGAATTTCTAAATTTGTTCCTAGGAAGGTTTACTTTTATGACCGGGGAAATTACTCTAGCCTGACGGATCAGATATTTTCGTTTGTTCGTGAACTTGAGGAACTCAGTTTGTCTTTAGATATCGACGCTCTTTGGAATACGTTTTCATCTAAGCTGAAACATTTAATTGACGTTTACGTACCATCAAAAATACTGCGATCAAGGCAACGCAATGACAAGCCCTGGATGAACGGAGAGCTACGGGCCGTCATAAAGAAAAAAAGGCGAGTGTATTTAAGATATCGTAAAAACCAAAGCACTGATTGTCTTAGGCAGCTAAAACAATTAAATAGTATCTACAAACAGCGGTTAAAAGCGGCGAAACAATGTTTCCATACTTCTCTCGAACAGCGTTTAAAAACAAATCCCAAAGCTGTATGGAAATATATCAGGAGTAACAAAAAAGAAGATGCTGGCATACCGCCAATTGATAGAAATGGCACATTAGTGTCTGATGACAGTGAGAAAGCAGCATGCTTCAATAACTACTTCCAATCAGTTTTTTCCGAACCAATCACCGATGTGCCCCAGCTGTTCCTGGCTGAATCGCTATCTCCAATGGCGGATTTAGAAATAAATGCTGACGGAATTCGAAGCCTCCTTCTTAACTTGAACACGAATAAGGCTACTGGCCCTGATAAAATCCCTAATCGCGTCTTGAAAGAGTGCGCTGACGCTGTTTCTTGTTGTCTCTTTATTCTGTTTACAAAGTCTTTGTCATCCTCTAAGCTGCCGGTAGAGTGGAAGGTAGCTAGCGTCGTGCCTGTGCATAAAAGTGGATTAAAGATGAAAGCAGATAACTACCGACCCATTTCTCTCCTACCCGCATGCTCGAAACAGCTGGAGCACATAGTATATAGCACTTTAGTCAATCATTTGAACGCGAACAACTATTTTCTCCCTCCCAGCATGGGTTTAGGAACGGCTTCTCATGCGAAACGCAGCTATTGGAATTTTTTCATGATGTGGCATCCTCATATGATAGAGGTTTCCAGGTGGACTGTGTTTTTCTTGACTTCAAGAAAGCATTTGATTCTGTTTCACACGAACTAATGTTATTAAAATTATCCTCATTAAATATTCCAGACAACATATTACTATGGCTAAAAGACTACTTTACTCAACGAAAACAATGTGTTGTCGTAAACGGTAAAAACTCTACATATGTGGACGTCACTTCTGGGGTCCCGCAAGGTTCGGTTTTAGGCCCCCTTTTATTTCTTGTTTTTATTAACGACATCACCGAGGGCATAGAGTCAAGTATTCGTCTTTACGCCGACGACTGCGTGGTATACCGTTCTGTTCAAGATTCTAAAGACAGCGCTTCACTGCAACAAGATATAGACCGCATTTCTGACTGGTGCGAAAGATGGCATATGCATCTAAACATTAATAAATGCCATCATGTGCGTTTCACGAAAAAAAATAAACCGTTACTTTCTTCATACAGCTTAAACGGCACTACACTGACCGTCACTCCTGAAGTAAAATATCTTGGTATAAATTTTACAGAACAGTTATCTTGGCAGTCTCATATTAATAGAATAACCGCCAAAGCGACTGGTATGTTGTATTTCCTAGGACGCAACTTTAGAAACTGCCCTCCCAAAGTTAAGGAGACACTCTATTTAACTAATGTAAGGCCCATTCTCGAATATGCCTGTGTACTGTGGGACCCGCAGACACAGTACCTTTGTGATAACCTTGAAAGAGTTCAAAACCGGGCAGCGAGGTTTGTGACCGGAAATTATGATTACACTATAAGCTCGAATCACCTAAAAGACTATCTTGGATGGAAACCGCTAAAATGCCGGAGATTCGCCCTACGCTTAAAACTATTTCATAATATATTTAATAACAAAACAGGCATAAACAAGGAATCATTTCTTCAATCACCTCACTTTATATCACGAAGGGTGGATCATCAAAATAAGGTTCGCGAATTTTCATGCCGAACTAATATTTTCAAACACTCCTTTTTTCCTCTTACTACTCATCAATGGAACTGCCTGCCCGAGTCGCATGTCCTAATATCATCAAACGCTGCATTTTTTTCCAAACTTATTGAAGAGTACTTGTAACTTGTCGTCGGATTGTGTCAAGTGTGCTATTTATGTATAAAAATGTTATATTCTACTGTTCTTACATTTTTGTAAATTTTTGATCGTTACCTTGATTTTGTGTTATTTTTTCCTCACTGTAATCCCCCCCCCCCTTCTGTAATGCCTCCGGGCGCTGAAGGGTATATTGAATAAATAAATAAATGAAAATAAATAGACTCGCAAAAAAAAAGACATTCGATAGTATGTAACAATGGTACTCGCGCGAATTTGCCCAGTCATTTTACTACACTTGTCTGTGCTTATGTTTCAAAATTTCTTCAAAATAAAACTACGAACAGCACCCAAGGGCTTCATTTGGGTTCTCTGTTACCAATGTACTCTTCTCTGAAAATCCACGCCATAAATTTCACAACCCGCGTATTCCACGTTGTCAGTATCACTCATTTCTCTGCCGATAAAAAAAAACACAAAAGAACGCGGTTTTAAGCTTTATTTTGAAACGCTTCTTTTTCCGGCGTTCAGCTGACAACAGTGGTCAAAGACCTGCTTGCTTCTGTTACAGATCGCTGGAATAATCACCTTTCCGCGCACTGCCATCTTGTATACTCTGCAACGTGTTCTGAACTTGCTCTATAGCTTTCTTTGCCGGAACATTACGCCAGGGACATGCGTCCAGTCCCCAGTGTCTCGATATTTTTCGCTCTATTGATAAGCGCTGAAAAGGTATGTAGGGTTGGCAATATATTTAAATTGAGCTAGAGAACTAAACGTCCAATAAAGATACATGTGTCATATTTCTTTCCGCCACAGAGTTTACGGGAAATTACGTGTGGCGTTTATTTATTTAGGTGTTCCTCTGCTAAATGCTATATTTTTTAAGACTGTTCGTATTACGGAGCGCTCTGTGTGGCGTTGTTTAACAAATTGATTATCTCCTTACTACTGGAATTAGGATCAGCACGGAACTATACTGTGACTACCGGGCCGTCACAGCAATTGAGTTGGGTTCTTGACTACGCCCCAGGGATGGCACAGACATACTTTCAGAGCGCAGGTCTTAGACACCCGTTTCCGCGTTTCGCGGCGTCGGCGTAACCCCGCTAAATTTAGCGGCAAAATTGATGTTATGTGACCTAAACAGCTATTAAATTACCCGCTAAATTCAGCGGATAGTATATAATAGGTGTAGAGGTCACGATACATCAATTTTCCCGCTAAATCAATCCGAGAAACTTAATTTGTTTATAGGTGACGTGAAACCAAGTCATGTGACGTCATTTTCCTCGATAAATGTAACGGGAAAACTGCATTGGAGGAGGAGGAGAAGGTACGGAAGAGGAGGAGAGGTATACCCTCCCCTCCTCCATCTTAAGAGCTGCGCTCTAGTTTTGCATTACAGAGATTTGTAAACGTCTTTCATTCTTTTTTGCATAAAATTGCTCTGTCGTTTGATATCACGCAAACCATTTTGAGAGTCAGTGACGTAAATTTATAAAAAACACACGTAAAAACACATTGGCGAAACAAATTTTGCGTTAAAAACGTTTGTCTGCGATTCGCCGCTGACAACGCCACCGATACAAGAGACCCGTAGACTCTACATTGCCAACAGAATAAATTAAACAGCAACATCCTTTCTGCGACGTCATAGCCACTCGACGCACTCATCTCTGGACAATGTCAAGAACAAGATGACCTATCGGTGGCACTCAATCAGTTGTCCGACACTGTACAAAAAGTAGTGACGTTTTGCACCCGGTGAGGAGCGAATGGAGTCTGAGTATGCTCTGTATTATTTTTGCAAACTTGAGTTTTGGATGAACTTATTTTAGAGCGCAGCTCTTAGGTGCCCGTTTCCGGGTTGAGCGACGTCGCCGTCGGCGTAACCGCGCGTTGGATTATGGGACGTTACCTATAATGACGTCACGAGGGTAAAATGTTCTTGCTAAATTTGGCGGGAACTTTTGCAGCTAAACTAAGCGGGAAAAGTTTTTTTCTTAAATTTAAGAAGAACATTTTCCCGTTAAATCTAGCGAAAAAAAAAAGTGAAAGCCTTTTACAACTCCCTGTAACGCCGAATTAGAGCGCAGCTCTTGAGAAGGAGGCAAGGGTACTGAGGGGGGGGGGGGGTCACATGACCTCGGGGAGGGGGGGGGCGGTCTCGTGACCTCGGGGAAGGGGGGTTCACGTAACCTCAGGGGGTCACGTGACCTCGAGGGGGGGTCACGTGACCCCCCTCCTCGAGGTCACCGAAGGTACCCGAGGTCCTCCCGAGTTCCTCCCGAAGGAACCCGAGGTCCTCCCGATGGAACCCGAGGTCCTCCCGAGGTCCTCCCGAAAGAACCCGAGGTCCTCCCGAGGTCCTTCCGAAGGAACCCGAGGACCTCCCGAGGTCCTCTCGAAGAAACCCGAGGTCCTCCCGAAGGACCTCGGGTTCCTTCGAAGGGACCTCGGGAGGACCTCGGGTTCCTTCGGGAAAATTTACCCATAATGCACCGCGCGGTTACGCCCATGGTGACGGCGACGGCGCCGCCGACGCCGCTCAAGCCGGAAACGGGCGCCTAAGAGCTGCGCTCTAAAATGTCCCGCCAAATTTAGCGGAAACATTTTCCTGCTAAATTTAGTGGAACAATTTCCCATCAAATTTAGCGCCAAAAGTTTACCCTCGTGACGCCACTCAACCCGGTATAATGTTTCGCTTAAATTGGTGGGAAACGCTTTCCGCTAAATTTCCCCTCCATATTTAACGGGGAAATCGACGTCATTTGACCTCAACACCAATTCAGTTTTCAGAATTGTACGGACGCTCCGCCTCCGTACAATTCAGTACGGAGGCGGAGCATGGCCATACCCTCCCCTTCGTACCCTCCCCTTCTCCTTCTCAAGAGCTGCGCTCTATTTCGGTATTCCAGAGACTTGTAAACGTTTTTCATTTTTTTTTTTTTAGAGCCTAGCTCTTAGGCGGCCGTTTCCGGCTTGAGCGGCGTCGGCGTCGCCGTCGTCGTAACCGCGCGTTGCATTATGGCATGTTTTTCATCATGACGTCACGAGGGTCAGTAGGGTCACGAAGGTCACTCGTGAAGTTCATGACGAAGGTCACGACTTTCATAGTGGAGGTCACGTGAAGATTACGACCTTCATGATACCTTCACGAGCAACGTCCCGAGGGTCACTAGTGTCATGAGTGACGCAACGAGGAAGGAGGAAGGGAGGGAGGAAGAGGAGGAGGGGAGGAGGATGATAAAGGAGGAGGAAAGGGAGGAGGATGGGCATAGAGCTGCGCTCTGATTCGGCGTTACAGGGAATTGTAAGCGTCTTTCGTTTTTAATTAAGTTTACGTTTTTCACATCTTCAGTCAGGTGTAAATTTACATGCCTCCCCTCAACAACATTAATATATGTATGGTTTTAAACAATTTCCGCCCTATAGATCATTTCTCCGCAATAGAATACAATAGAGTTGTTTCCACCACAACTGCGAGGTAATATTGCTCGCCAACCATTTTGGAAATTAGGCAACGGCTCTATCATATGTCAATGCAGCTCAACACCTTCTCCCTAAACCACTGTGATACCAGACACAAACAGCATTGTGTCAAAAGTCATGTCTAAACTCAGAATTGAACTTTCTTTAGGCGTTTCACTTGTCGTCTTCAAGAGATTGGCCGCGTTTTTGGAACTCCGAGAGTAGCCGGAGCTAGATTCAATGTTCAAAAACTGATAGTGTTTATTAAAACAAAATCACTGAAAAAATTCTAACATCAAATGCGACTGCGCCGAATGTAGAATATAGTGCTAGAATGTGCACTTTTTTTCTAGATATTGCCTCGCGCCGGGCCGAACAAGCAACGCTTGGTCACGGAAGTCTAGGATACTCCAGTTTTTTTGTTTGTTCCTTCTGGCCTTGTTGATTTGTCGGAGTTCCTTGCATTAAACGCGGTGATCGAACTTTCGAGTGCTCTCCGGAAGAGTGCACAAACGCGAATGTTCAAATTTTAAGCCTGAAACATTTGTTTAGGTATTTTTGCAGACAAAAGCCAGCCAAGGGCACCTGTCATAGCCCTGTGGAGGACTGTGGATTACTTTCGACAACCTGCGGATTTTTTTTACATACAACCAATATCTGGGCTACAGGACGCCTTTTAAGCCTCAGTCAGATGACGAGCGTCTATGTCGGTATTCGAACTCGGCCCCTGAAGGTCCGTAGGCCAGCACTTTGCCTCGAGGCGACCGAGGCGGCTACGTTCAACTTGGCTGAATATTCCAATAGGACTGGGGTTCAATCGGGGCCAATTAAACTTCCCAAGAAAGCTAATCAGCCGAACCAAATAAGCAAAAAAAGATCAAAACCAGACCAGCCCAGCGCTATGGTTTGATGTAAAGGTGAGTGCAAGGCAAAAATTCTGAAATTATAGCTCGTTGTTAGCCTGCAGCTAATATTCAGTGGGGCTACAGAGGCAAGAAAGTATAGCTAGTTTGTCTCGGCTGTAATTGTTGTAAGAGATACAGAAAAGAAACATATATTTACGGTTTCGTTACTCTGTTCTTTTATTCCCGTTAGCTCAATAATGATTTTCCGCTATACACAAACGCTGCTCTCGCAATAATATATTACGCGTCGTCGATAAGTGTTTGAGCATAAATCCCCATAATTACGAGCTGATTGCGTTAGGAAGCACGAAAAGACCTAGGATGGTTAATTTGATTATTGTTTATTCCCGGAACGTGAAGCGGATGCTTATAGCCTCTGGCACATATGTTTATGTTAAGCCATACAAGCGGATGGGCTGCGAAAAAAGGAAAACATACAATGGGTAACTGTATGGAAGGATAGACAATTCCCGCGTGATTAGAATTGATGAATGTGTTTCATCAACGTCGAGGCAACGCTATGCGTACGTCAAGCAACCTAATGGCAGCAACGCATGTGCTCTGATCGACTGATGTACCCACAGATAAGCGAGCATTTGTTTACTCGCATTCGGATGATGCTCGGATAAATGGGTGTACGTAAACAAGGCGTTTCCTCTCGTCTGACATAGTTGGACGTGGCAAAAAGAAGGGCAACAGAATATAAAATCGAATGAGTCGATATTCTAACCAAAGTTTTAATAATAATAAAACAAAGTTCACGATGTTTTGATTATAATGCAATTAAATCCAAAGGTGCAAGCGAGCTGGAAGAGAATAACGAAAATAATCCCTGGAGAAGGGGAACAAGAGGGACAAAGGACAAACACAAAACTTCTTTGTCCCTCTTGTTCCCCTTCTCCAGGAATTATTTTCGTCGTTCACGACGTTTCGAGAGCAACTCTTTCCCTTGGCCGCGGGTGACGGTGAGATGAACGGAGTACAGAGCTAATTGTGCGGCTTGTATGTTTAAATAGCCTTGATGCTAGTACGCCCCCACGGGTGACTTGACTATTAGCTGTACATGATAAATTTAGCCGCTGCAGTACAAGCGCTAACCTGGGGTATTGAACGTGCAGCACGCAGTAGTAATTACACGAACGTGTGCCGGTACGAAACTCATCCAGATGGAAACGGGCAGGGGGCGGGGATCGAACCCAGGAGGTGTTGCAGCGCAATGTTTCTCTCCACGCTCCGAACTGATCCGCGTCCATAATCTCTAGACCGTAGCTGGAGGGGTGACCGCCGATTCTCGTGGCCGACAAAAAGTCCACCAAGCAAGAACCGCAATCCGGATTATGTTTAGCGATCGGGTGTTGACTGATCTTAGAGTCACCGGCGGTTCCCTTCAGTCCTTTATGTTATTCCTTCCTGAAATGTGTATCCATTACCATTACGCTTGTTTCGTTCCTTACAGTGTAGCAAACTACGGCTTTAGTTTGATATAGTAGCCGCTATCTCCCCATGTATGAGTTCGGATTAGACTCTACCACGGTCAGTCTCTCGCCCGCCGCTTTTAGAGCCAGCGACTGACCACCGAAATGATCTCTGTCGCGCGGTATCAAATAGCAATTAAAAAAAAATTGTGCGCCGCTCTACCCTCCGCGCATGAACGCTTGCGTTTTTACTTCGGACTGCGCACGCACGCTCGTGACTTCGAAACCAATAAAGTCTGAAGCATAATCTCTGTCTCTTTCTCTGTTTCGGCGTCGGGCACAAGGGGGCGTTGACAGGAGTTTTGTGGCTTATACTTTGCTATTACGCGTCGTGTCCAAATGAGTTCTTCAACTATGGCAGCGACCTACAGAGTCAGCAGAGTTGTTTGTGCTGACTATCTCATAAAACACAAAGAAAAAAACAAAGTTACAATGGATATAAATTTTCGTAACGTGCGAGATATCAGTGTCAATACCCTGATGAAGAGTTTGCCCCAGGAGTCATCCGGAGAAGGGAAGGAAACAGATTACCTATGCCAGCATTGTTTCCAGTATTTCAAAGCTAAAATACAAAGTGAACAAAAGAGTCCTGACAGTGGCGGGGACGCATTTATCCCAGAAAGTGAGGTCCTTGATAATCTGAATAGCTACGTACTACCCACAAGAGTGTTACCACTGAAACCACCAAGTCAAGTAGCAAAGCCGTTGCAGGGTGTCCTATGGGAAGAGAAAACAAGCACAAATAGAAGACGCCGTGGTTGCCGATGTTCGTACGGAGATGCACACAGCCTACGGGACATCCGACGTTTCTGGACTATCTCAAGACAAGTGCCACACGTGCAGCGAGTGGATCACCAACTTTCGCCCGGCATACGCTGCATGTGCTTCCCACCACGAACGCTGCCGTCTACTGAATCTCTTTCCCCCCTCCCTGATGAGGTAAGGAATCGAAACTGCCGTGCCGAAGGTAACGAGATACATCATCAACAAATCTCGCTAACTGAGAGATGACTGCGGTGTGTGGTCGATACCGGATCACTACTTTTGATGAAAGGTGAGCAAAGAGAAATTGTCACTGGCGCTTGAGTACTTTACTAAGGGCGAACTGGGCTGTTCAAGACAGAGCCCAAACCAGAGATACGTCCTTTCTGTCTTATTAAATAACTACAAGCAGTACATGTTCAAGTGCTTCATGAGGAGGTCGATCCGCGAGTCATTTCGTCTGTTTAAAATGCACACCCCTATACTAAGATTGGCCTCACAAAGTTTCATTTCTTGCGACCCCTGTGGGTAAAGTGTGCGCCTAGAGAGAAGTTTGTTTATATACAGGGTGTCACGAAAGAAAATTTACACGGTCTTTTTTACCGCAAAAATAAACTAGGCATCGCCGAACGCTCACTCTCCGCCCAAAGGTAGAGCTAGAGGTCACAGCCTGATGCCAAAGTTTCAGCTCGATCCGATAACTTGATCCAAAGTTACAAGTGATTTTCTGAAAATTTCAATGGGAAAATGGAGCCCACTTTCCCCCGTTTTCGGTTTCTGGTTCCATAGAGCCCCATGTATTCGAAAACTCCGTCGGCCGCCATTTTCCCATTGAAATTTTCAGAAAATCAGTTATAACTTTTGATTAAGTTATCGGATCGGGCTGAAACTTTGGCATCTAATTGTGACCTCTAGCGCTACATTTGGACGGAGAATGAGCGTTCGGCGATGCCTAGTTTATTTTTGCGGTAAAAAAAACCGTGTAATTTTTTTTTTGTGACACCCTGTATATATTGCGCAAATTTTAAGCTTTGTGATGCGGCTCTTGAAAGCGTGGGCGGTAGGGACGTCAACGTCTAGGACTTGAAATTAATGTACATTTGCTCCCCGCCGGGTAATGAATGCCGACTTGGCGATTGTACACGATGCCCAAGGACCGCCATTTTACGCTCGAGTAGCTTGGATTCGCATAAAAAGCAGAGGTTTTGGTAGCAATGTAAAAATCTGAATGCCTGCGAAAAAAAAAAAAATAGATTTAGTGAGATTTATGAACGAACTTCAGACACTGGTGGATAGGTGGATTTCTCATAGTCCGATCAGGTCAATTCAAGGAAAAGCCATATATAAAGAAAAACACTGACTACAAAAGGGAAGCCTCGTGCTGCATTTCAACTTTCCAGAGGTTTGCACCCTTGTTCTTCCCGATAAAGTCCAAGCATACCACTGGCACAAGAAGCAAGTTTCAGTTTTCACATGCATTGCTACAACAAGAAAATTCACGCGCAGCTTCGCTGCCATCATCGACAATCTGTGCCACGACTCCGCCAACGCCTGCTCTGCATTTAGGAAAATAACAGACTGGCTTGATGACAATGCTCCTATGCACTCGCAACTGACTTTTGTAAGTGATGGAGCAGCGAACAACTTCAAGAACAAGTATCAACTTCACGAGTTCAGAAAATTAGGGTACCCCTCAGCCAAATGGTTATCTTCCACCACTGGGCACTGCAAAAAGGCATGCGATGGTGTTGGAGAGATTGTGAAGCATTAAGCTACTTTCCAGAACCTGCAACATCCGGCAACCATGGCAATACAAAGTTGCCAAGGCGTGTCTTGTATACTGTCTCAACATCGCAAAGGGGTCAAGCTGCTTTATTTGGATGAATTGAACTTGTGGAGTTTCGAAACCGGAAGAAGGAAGAGTAGAGCAACGTGCGAGCCGCCTCTGTAATTCAAAAGTTGCATGAATGGCGAAGTCGCACGACGTTGCAGAGCTCGGAACTGACTGTTTTTCAGACCACTGAAAGCGCAACGATGACCACTGTTTCATAACCTGAAATATATTGCTTGTATCCAGCGGCTTGGGGTCATAATGTTCCTTGATGCTCTTGATGATGTCCTCAAACTTGACCTCCGAAGGCATTTTTGGCGAAAGCAGGGGTCGTACGGTGTGGTAGGTTGATTCACCGCCGTACGTCAGCAGGACGGCTCGCTTCTTTGCAGAGCTTGTGATGCTCTTAGCCTCGAAGCGAAATTCGAGGCGTCCCACCCACGAACCCCAGTTTGCACCGGGGGAAAGCTCCGAAGTCCGTCTGTGATGACCGGTGACGTCCATCCTTCGCGAAACCTCCTCGTCGCCAATTGTACATACTCCGGGTAAATGCGTTTATTTGACTTAAAACGAAATAAACACACGAGAGGACGAAACAGACGACAGAACGGCGCGGCGAGGTGCACGCTGCGACGTAGGTTGGGAGAGTCTCGTGGCCCTGGAAACAGCATACATGGGTAAATTACTTCCAAAATACAATTTAATTGCAATTACAATTATTTTGCTTCAAAAGTTCTTTAACTATAATTACAATTACAACTAGTAGAAAATGAAAGACGTTTACAATTCCCTGTAAGGCCGAATTAGAGCGCAGCTCTGGAGAAGGAGGAGAGGAGGGTACTGAGAGGAGGGTATCACCTCCTCCTCCTCCCTCCTCCTTTCTTTCTCCTCCTCCACTCCTCCTCCTCTCTTTCTCTTCCATTCCTTCTCCCCTCCTCCTCCCCCTCCCTCCATCATCCCTCGTGAAGGCCTCGTGAAGGTCTCTGTGAAGCCTTCGTCGTGACCTTCACGAGTGACTTTCGTGACCTTCGTGACTTCACTCGTGTCTTTTTTGACGTCACTCGTGATTCTAGTAACCCTCGCGACGTCACTCGTGACCCTCGTGACGTAACACGTGACGTATGTGTGACCTCATTATGAGAAACGTCCCATAATGGAACGCGCGTTTACGCCGACGGCGACGGCGACGCCGCTCAAGCCGGAAACGGGTGTCTGAGAGCTGCGCCCTAAAATGAATCATTACGATGAAAAATTACGTTTTAAATGTAATGCAGTTACTTTACAATTACTTATTTCTGAGATCGACCCGACTTGGGCCAAATAACTTTAAACGAGTTGTATAAAATGCAAAACATTTGTTCAGTCCTTGCTCCAATGTTTCTGGAGGCTGAAGTATCGCTGCATGAATGTCACGTATTGTACTTCTCTTTTATGAATTTCGTTAAATTCATGACAGAACCTGACAGTCTTGGGCATTTAAGTACTACGTTCTTATATTTTTAATAAATATTAATAAATTAGTTTATATGCAGGAAAATGACAGATCGCTAAATAAAAAAAATGGGTTAACAGACGTTTGTTAGTCGCTCAAAAAAATTCAATTAGTAGTCAAATATAAATATTTTACACGTTTTAATATAAAACTACAATCCACACGCGCTAATACAACCCCAATTAACAATAGAAACATCATGTTATTGTAAATTATTTGCATTGGGTTGAAAATATAATGACTCAGAAATATATAAGAACCGAATCGGGGCTCGCGAATCATTGGTGACAATATTCACAGGTGCGAGGTCAGTCTCCAAAATGCTGATGGATATAATATCTCAAGTAAAACTTACAGGAAATAAACTCGAAAATAATACAAAGATACAAACGTGCGACAGTACTGGAAGAGGGACGTACAAAAGCGACAAAAATGAAAAGAAAAATAACATTATAGGCAATAGACCCTTTCAGGAATTCAGCGCCATATGGTGGCTCAAATGGCAGTTTAACCTTTACCGTACTAATGGTAGAAACGAACCTGTAGTCTGGAGTATTTTGATCGGACACCGTAACTTTCACGAGTCGAGGGCAAGCGAGGTTGTGCTCTTCACTTGCTGTACATATATCTTTCTCAATCTCTTTCAATGTCGGTGGCGAAAAAGATGCAACCGGTCGGAACGAATCGCCACTTCCGAGATAGACGCCTCGATAAAGTATACTATACACCGAGCTGCTTTGAAGCCGATTGTGTGCTACTAACAGATTGAAAAAGCCCGAGTTAGAATTGAACGCAGCTGTGCCTTCCAATTTCTGCTTCGCATCGCGCTAATGTCTTGAATGTATAGGACTCGAATAGTCTGCTTAGGAGCATCTTCGACTTCCTCCTTCATCGGTAAACAGAAGACCGAAGCATATATTCCATTTTAAGATGATTATAATATTGATCAAAATGGCCAGTCTGAATTTTGGAAGGGCTCTATTGAACTTTACAGCCCCGGCTGAAAGCTGGAGCTCAATTTTTTTTTTCGTTCAATATTTTGGCATGTTTAAGTTATTGTTTTCTGGTCGCACCGCAGACGGTGCCGTTGAGGTAGACTCCACAGAATTTTGTCTCTCAACACGCAGTGCAAGCAAAAAAAAAAAAAAAACCCAACGCGGCGTTATTTTTTTTTTTTTTGCTTTTGTGTGCGTGCGTGTCTACGTGTGTGAGTGTATCACCGAGCGCTAGGCCGCTTGTGCGAGCGCTGAGGATTTCCGAGAGGTTCCGTCGGCGCCACAAAGGCTTGCAAAAGTAATTGTGATTGCGCCTGAAATGTTGCGATTACTGATGCTAGAAAGTAATTAAATTACAATTAAAAGTCCTTTTAGCGGAGAGTAATAAATTACATTTACAAATTACCAGAAAGTATTTAAATTACAGTAATTCAGTTACTGTAACTGAATTACTACCGAAGTACGGGTAACAGCCGTTTTCCGTGAATGAAACTTGGTGCCTGCGAGGGGGGCACGTGGCCTCGGCGGCCGGTGGTTTGACTTGGCACGAGAGTTCTTATACGCGTAGTCGCGGTATATACATGAGCGCGCCCCCGGATGTTAGCAATATGTATCATAACCGCTGCTTGAACATGTTGAGAGCCTTTTTTATATTTATTTAATAACAGTGACAGACGACACACCAGGAGAGAGCCGGGACGAGCGGACAAGCCGGGGTGTCAATTTTTAGGCAACTGTTTTTATAAAGCGTTCGCTGACACCTTGGCTTATCCGCTCGTCCCGGCTATCTCTTCGTGCGTCGCCTGTCACTGTTATGAAATAAGTAAAATAAAAAAATAGGCACTCACCATGTTCGAGCGGCGGTTAATATA
Organism: Ixodes persulcatus; assembly: GCA_013358835.2. Taxonomy (NCBI): domain Eukaryota; kingdom Metazoa; phylum Arthropoda; class Arachnida; order Ixodida; family Ixodidae; genus Ixodes; species Ixodes persulcatus. The sequence continues at coordinate 644,481 of JABSTQ010010780.1, forward strand.
ATGTTCATATAGTTAATATAAAATTTCTGATCCTCCATCCCACCGAGGTGTCATGTTCACTTCTTAGGTTTACTGCGCGAACCGAGGGGTTGTATATCGTTTCGTGCAGGGGATTTGTGTTTAAGTTCGCGCGACCGTGCAGTGGCCTATGCAACAATTAAGCAGGAACGGCGGGCTCGTCTTAGTTCGCATCTTCGATGTTTCGAACTGCTGTCCTGGGCTACGTGCACTTGATAGATTTATTTAGAGCGGTGCAGATGTATAATTCGAACTAATATAATTACACGTTAGAGTTGAGATACTTTTCAATTTAGGATATGTTTGATGCACTGAAAATAATTTGAATTATAAACTAGCAGCAAGTTATTTTTCGATAAGATACACTTTTATGAGGGACATATGAAAAAAAGTTTCAGTTGAATATCCTTAACGTATAACGGGATAGCGAGGAACGAAAATGGGGTCAAAGAATTAAAGCAGTTTGATTTGTGAATCTTGTACTCGCGATATATAATTTTCAGAATTTTGTAAACATTCAAGAACATAGTAAAGTTACTTTATTCTTGAATGTCGTAAATGCGTCTTGAAAAATAGTTTTTCTTTTGTATTTATGTTTTGCCTATCACATACAGTCAAACTTGACAAAATCAACATAGCCCGAAATCGTCGTTGCCGTCATGGTGCAGTCATAATGTTTTTTTTTTAGATTTTTTTAAAACATTTCAGACCTTTTATATTGGGGAGTAATATAAAAATATAAAGAAGAACGAAAATGAGAACCGGACCCACGTGTTCCATCTTATCTGAACACACCCGGTAGAGGTACGCGAAAAAATTTGAATTGGATCCTGTATTTTTTGTATAGGCTCTGTAAAAATGCTACAATTTCGAACGCGTATATTGCGTAATTTGGGCAACGTCCACTCTCTTCAGTGTCCGCTTTTTGAGTGAGCATGAAAGTCTACAGTGATGATAACACACCGGCTATCTGTCAGAAAGATGTCTCTGTGGAACATCGAGTGCATCGATTTCTTCGAAGCTTTTCGCCGGAGTCGCTTTTCACGACTTCAGCTAACCTGCGAAGCAGCTAGGTTCGACGGACGTGATGTCGGTGCAATGTTTTTTCGTTTTTGTTTTTCCGTTGACATTTGTTTGACATTTCGGAGAAAATAAACGCTGGTTTGCACAGGTTATCACCCGCATTTGCTTGTTTTCGAACTGCTACCCACTGCCCCGAATGGTTGTTTTGAAGCGTGACAACACGACGGGGACGAACCACACTGACCGATTGCATCTAGGCTAGGCGGCGCAAGCTACCACCCGAAAAGACAATGCGGTTGCCACGGAGACGGGTGTTCGCAAAAGGGGGGAAGTTCGTCAAGGCGCTTTGGTCCGCGCTGGTGTATACTCTGGACAAGCACCATCGTTTGGGCGCTACTCGGCGCGGCGTAACGTAGCGCAGTGGCCGACGAACGTCGGTCTGCGCCAAAGCGCGTTGCGTTCGTCGACGTTGGAGTACAAGCAACCCTTACCGTTCACCTCTACGCCCCGCTTCAAGTTCACGCAGAGCATGATCTTCACGTCGAATGCGTTCCGTCCTATAGCAACCACGGTGAGACTTCGGCGCCTACACATCGACGACGCTCGCTTTCACAGCCGCGCTTACCTCTTCGAGCATGGGCTGCTTGTTCCGGCGTGTACGTCACCCGCCCCATTCTTGCGCGGAAAGGCTTAGGGCGCCGAGGGAACGGGCGACGGAAGGAGAGAAAGAACAGTTGGTGAGGATCGCGATCACACGGCCCCCAACACAACCGCGATTGGTCGAGATCGCTTCACCTCAGTCCTCAAAGCGACAATTGCCAGCGAGAGGGCAAGGGTATACCTGCTGTACTCGCCCTTTCCCAGCATTAAAGCCCAATGCGATAAACGCGCGCATACTCAATTCGGTTTAGGCAACACGACACGTAACCAGCGCAACAAGCCAATTTACACCTGACGTTGACTGTCTGCAACGCCTGCTTATGTGTACTCTAACCACACGCAAAGGGACACTCCTTAAATACTGAATTTAATGCATAATAGGACTTCGCGGATAAAGCTTGCTGCCTTTTTTGTTATGCTTTGTTTTATGGGTGGGCGCTCGCAAGCGCCGCCTAAAGGTAACGCATGGAGCTGTGAACACGATGTAGGGGAACTGTCCGAACTGCGCGAGGGTTAGTTTCCTTCTAACCAGAGGCCACCTGGAGCGTTTCCTGAGGTCTTAAGAGGCCCTTTGTCCTTCGGCACTTCAGCTCATTGGACGTTGATGGTAATACACCGTGCTGTTCGGGAACATATTTCGTGGGTTTGATTTTTCTTTGCGAACGTCCGTGAGCAAACGTTACATTGTTTGCTGATGCTTATATGACACTGATGTGTCGTTTATTCGCATTTTTTTCTTCCAAACAAAAGAGCCCTCCAAGATAAGACATGCATGTTGCATGCATGAGACATGCATCCGATGAAAAAGAGAAAGACGAGACACCCTGCGGCGGTGAAAAAGAGTGTCAAAGTTAGCTGATTGGTGAAACCCTGATATGCTTGCGTAAGGGGAATAGTCGGAATAAATAAAACGGAGGGCTCTGCTTTCAACGGATTCCAGGTTGTTAGTTAGGTATTGGCATTTATATTTTCTCCCAAACACTTTGAACCAATGTTCTCATTCTTGATGCTGATTTCAAGGCTCTGTTTCCTATAAGTTACTTTATTAAACACAAATACGGTTTTGTTGTGTCGAAGATACGCTAACAGATTTTTGTACACTGCTGGCCGTATACTTGGCGAAGAGCTATTGTGCTGCGCCTGGGAAAAAGTGGAACTGGAGATATTAGTATACTCATAAGACACCTATGTCTCAACTTCTATTGAAACATGTTCTGATCTAAATAGTTCTCTTTCTCCTGGTGAAGTGCGAGTAGTAAAGAATAGTATATTGTATTTTTTAGTTCATCCCTTGAATCTATCATTGCCATATAATCTTTTTTTTTTTTTTTTTTTTTTCTGCAGCAGACTAGTTGGAGATGTCCTAAATTTGTTAACACTTTTCAATGTATGCAATCAACTACCTATTTATTCCCCGAGACCTCGTGTGAGCTAGGACTGATATAGTGCGATAGCTGCCGCATTTCCTAGGACTGCTTCCTTGTATACGAGGATTATGTTAGAGCAGATAAGGGGCTTCATCGCATGGAGGTAAAAGTTCGCAATCATTTAATGATTTTAAGCAGAGTCCACCCTAGAAAATCGGGTAAATAATTTCAGCGTCCACCACCTCCAATAAGCAGTGTTGCTCTGAAATTAGGTAGGCATAAAAAACACGAAAGCAACAAAAGGAAAAAAATAGAATACGTAACAACAACAATACAAACATATGATCCATAAAAAAAAATGACGTACACAATGTCGCACCCACTATATATGGGCGGAAAAATTCAGGTCAAAATTTGATTGATCCGAATCACCGCCTTTTCTTTTTATGAAGTTTTTATTGCGATAGCGATAAGAAGCTCGTGTCGCCAAATATCTGGGGTCGGCGTCGGAGTCGGCGTTGTTGGGACCGGAAACTCCAGATTGGTCGACAGGGTCTTGACGTCAAAATCAGAAGTGACGTCACACGCGTGACAATCCGTTTAACATCACTCGTGGCTGTGATGTCATGAGCCTATCGACCGGCTAAATTTGTTAGAAACAGCTTCTTTTAAATTCGGCGGGAATTTGTTCCTGGCTAAATTTAGCGGAAAATGTTCCCGCCGAATATTGCGGGAAATTGTTCCGCTATGTGTTGCGGATAACTTTCCCGCCACATTTATCGAAAAACTTTCCCGACAAATTTAGCGGGACGCGAGTCAGATGGCTGTTGTGACGTCACATGTGACGTCACATATCTAACGTCACGCGTGACGTCACGCGCCACGTGACACTACCGACTAGGTCACGGACATGCGCTTTCACGGCTTGGGAACGAGCACTGGTTTATATAAGAAAACTTTGCGAACGGCGCCCGATAACGCTATCGCGTTCCACTCTTAACGGTGAAGTTAACCTTCTTCAAAGATTTGATGGCTTCCTACATAGTCACACGAGTGGACAGGAAGCACTAAAACGTTTATACATTCAGCGCTGGAACTAGAAACGACGATGTGTAGTTTAAAGGAAAAACAAAAACAAAACATAAAGACCCATATTAAAGTATGGAACAATGGGCTCGTTTTGTAGCTCTCCAAACTACCTACCAAATGTTCTACGCTGATACGTTATTCTATAATATAAGAAAGAAAAGACTTTCACACATGACGATATTCGCTCTGCCGCGTTGAACACATGTCTAAGAGTGGGCTATTTTTTTTTTTTTTTTTTTTTAGCGAGGCACAAAACAATTACCAGGATCAATATTCTTTTCGCGGTAATTAGGTTGAGCCGCTTGACTGCCATTCGCAACCGTCAGCTGCCGTATCCGAACTTACTTTACTGCAAGGCAGAGACTGTGAGGCCTTAATTAAATTTGGTAATTAAGCCCCAAATGGAGCGCAAGAAAGCAATTAGAGCGGCAAGAGGTACGTCACAATTTCGTTTAAGGAGACCACCGTCCCCTGTAAAATAGAGTGCACAGTGGAGTTTTCAGTAAAACGGTTCTGTAGTTTGTTTTGTTGAGAAGACAACCCAAGTACTAGATGCTTGTTTTAAGTTACACTAGGCTCAGAAAACCCAGCTGCCAGTCTTGAAAAATTCTCATTTTAATTTGCACACGAGTGGATATCCAATTTAGCTGTTTACACACAAGCGTGTAAAAATGCTTTTTAAATTAAGAATGACTGTAGACAAAAAATGGTACCCAAGCATTTATTTTTGTCAAGAGAATTCCGGTCTTAAAAAAAATAAAATGAATGAACCTGTATTTTCTATCATTTTAGTGCTTGTGCGATCCTAAAGTGAACTGTTTCGTCCCCACCCAGTAATCTAATAAAGCCGCGATATCAAGTTGACAATATAAAAACGTAGCTCAGCAAGATTCCTAAGAAACTAGCGAAAACATAAAAAAGGACATCTCTCCTGAACACGTTTTTGCATTCAACACAGCAGGGAAGTCCCAAGGCTCTTCCACGACGTGGGCCAAATGACGACAGCTGAGGCGTCGTATGCAGACAAACCAGTCAAAGAACGTGTACGGCGTTGACTTTTAAAGAAATTGTCTTAATGTCTGACACTTTGTTTTGTTGAAGGCGTAACGTCTTTTCCATAATATCTTTGTCTCCCAAGTACAGAGCTGTATTCCAGGGAAGCAAAACAGTGTGCGTGATTATTAGAGCATGAGTCTGAAGAAGATTTGGAATAACCGTCTGGAAAGTGGACGCTGAAACTCTTCGCGATTAGACATAGCCTCTAGCAAGATAAGAATATCAGGACATGTTCCTTCTACAAAAGACTTTACTGTTTCCACTTTAGCAGCGCGAACGCTAGAGGGGAGAAACTCACTAGTCTTTGCCAGAAGAGAGATTTGTAACAGGGGTTTGGTGTGCTCTTAACCTCCAACAATATGTATATATATATATATATATATATATGCAGGGTAATCTGGGGAAAAGCACCTTTTCCTTAGATTATTTTTGCTCCGTTTGTTTATGCAGGTTCGCCATACCGAAGCCACCTGTCGGCGGCCATCCTGCGGCTTCAGGAGGACGGAACCATGCAGATGCTCAAAAACAGATGGTGGAAGGTCGGCCCTCGGCAGCACTGTCCCGAAGACTTCAAATCGGAAACTTCGAGGCCAGGGTCCGCCAGCGAACTTGGGTGGCCAAAGAGCTTAGAAGTTGCGGCAGTTCAGAATCACTGACAATTTCAACAATTCGCTGCTTAAGCACTTTTTAACTGCTTAAGCACTTCCTTTTTACATGTCCTTCCAGCATGCAAATAAAAAAAAAACTAAACGAAATAAAACGTTCATTCGAACCACACAATTTAGAAGGAACACAGCTTTCATTTCTATTCTTGCTTATTGGAGAACGATGGAATGAAAAAACAAAAAGGGGAGAAACTTGATGTTTACATTGACCGTATAAATCGCAGGTTTTGGTCAAGCTCCAATTGTCCGCTAAATTGTTACCGGGGCAATGTGAGTTGAAAAAAAGCGATAACAACGCGAACGAAATAGCTTGTTACAAAGACCGCGAGAGGCTTTTCTTGGATGCCGTTTGAATTTGGAAGTACGGTTCATTGTGGGGAAATACTTCAGCAGTCATCCCAGATGTTTTTTACTAGTTTTATCTTATGTCTTCATTTTTCAAAATTCATATAATGGTGACGCAGTGCGTCACCATTATACACCGTTTTGAAGTCAAGAAAATGCGTATTTAGTTTTGCACTGTGTGTGATTATTTTATCAATGATTTCGCAACTTACTCAGAAAACGTTGTCAGAGTGAAACAATGCCAGTGTCTGATCAGTAGCAGAATAAGACGCGAGTGATGAACAGATAAAACATAGTTAACCATTTTACGAGAAAATAATAAAAGTACCATTCTTGCGGGGTGATCAATAATAATACATAATATTTTTCCTTAAGGCGCACTCACGGCGTTCGGATATGTGTGAATTAAGCGGATAACTTATATGCATGGCGCTCTCTTGGATGAGTAAAGTGAAAATACTCGTACGATGTTTTGCTTCGGCTTAGCGGTGTTCACTTGGGCGCAAACACGAGATGTGTGCCTTCGCCATAGGACACAAAGGAAAAAGTGGTGTCTCTAACTCCAACACGAGCTCATCGGCTTCTGGTGGTTCTCACTTCACGTGCACAATCGACGCACATTTGCCGTCATCATTGAAAGCAGAAAACGCGTGCTGAAAACAGGAAAAAAGGCAACCAACATAGTTTCCTAACCGTCGGTGCAAAGGTTCACAACATTGCTCCAGGACGAAATTGTTTCACCGACCTTAACTAATGAAAGGAAACATTAGAATGCTAGAAGTATCTTCAAATACAGCATTTAAACCTATTATATAAATTTTTATGTGTCATTTAAATGCGGTACTTAATATAGTACGAAGCCTTGTATATTTGTTTAAAAAGTATACGATTATCACTCAAAATCTAGAGCTCGAAGGAACTGAGTTTGAAGAAACTTCAAAAACGTATACTTAGCCCCTTACCAATTTCATAAAGTAAATTGGGAAGCAATGACCTCTTCGCTTTCGAGTAACGTAACTCAAGAACGCATTCGGCGTTGATGGTATTCCTGCTTAGTAAAGCAAAGCCCTATTTAAAAGAAAATTATTTGCGTCGATTAGCTTTGTCATGTTTGAAGATCAATCATTCAATCGGTATTTTCGTAGAAATTCAAATCATATTTTAGAGGCACCTATATTGTGCACTCTTGAAAATGTCGACTTACGCATGTCTTTTTTATCATTTGGAACTAATGCGAAAACATTTTCACGAACAAAAAAAAAAACACTTGTCCTTACTTTGGCAGATTACCGTCCGATGACCCACTCATTGAGAAGCAACGCGTCACTCTCGCTGATTTCGTGAAATGGACACGGCAATGCGTTCCCGTTTGCATATCTAAAAAAAGAACAACTACATTAAAAATCTATGGAAGAGGGAAACTGAAGGAACGCCGTATGACAGAGCCCTCGACATATCCGAACAAACCTTCTCCGGCGCCAGTCGTACCCTCGGTGGCAGAGGCCTCCGTGGCTGAGGCCTCCGTGGAGGCGATGGCCTCGCGCATCACCAGCGCCACGCGGCCGCGTTCTTGTGTATCGTCGAAGGAGCGGAGTCCGACAGGGCCCAGACCGATCATGCCTCCGAGGACGGGGAAGAGAAAGGATTCCGGGAAGAGAGCCTTGTACACCACACCGGACAGCAGCAACATGAACATGGTCTTGTTGATGGGTGGCGCCATTAGAGGTATCGCAATTAGTAACAATGGCAGCAAGGCGCCGAAGGTTCACCCTGTGGGCCGATCGGAGTCTTCGAAGACCGCACTGTAGTCTGGAGTCGTCGTTTGATTGTGAAGAAAGCAATTAAAATGATACCTAGTTAACCTTTCATATTCGCAAGTTCGGGGTTGTTCACCCCACTTACTTATACAGGGTGACCTGTTTTTTGTTTCTAATTTTGTTTGTGAAACTAGGCATAGTTGCTTACACCTTTCAACAGTGAACTGCATCGCCGTGGTGCGACGCCAGAATCATGAGGTGCAAGCAATAGGGGAAATAACAAGCTGTGGCAGGACCTATGGAAGTGCAACCATCGCAGTGACTGCTTTCGGATCGTGATTCCTTTCCGTAAAAAAGAGAGGGTTCATTGCGAATATTTGTACGAAAAAATTCAAAAGATGTAGCAATCCAAAGAACAAATTTCCGTAGTATTATATCTAAGTGATTCAAGTGTTTCTGGCCAACATCGTATTATAATAGAGCAAAAGTTGCATCAAAACTGTTACAAATAAGTGATAACACCATTCAGGCACTCAAATCTTGATAATAATAAAGAGTCAGCAATGTATAGGGTGGTTCAAGTCACCAGGCTCGATCTAAAATGGACCGTAAAAATAGACGCGTGCACGTAGCAATCTAAACTTTTCGGCAAAGGTGTATATCACAGGTCGGTTTTTCTTGTAAAATTTCAAAGCGTAGTTCTCTTTCTGTAAAAAATAAGGCCAAGAAACTTGCCAGGGTCTACGGCGGGCAGCGACGCAGACGACAGGGGTTCAGTAGCGGGGTATGTTTGGCGTTCGTATTGATAGATGGCGCTACCTCCTTATCGCGACGGCTCGCGACCACCGTGGTTTGTTAAAATGAACATAATCTTTTTGAAATGCACCTTTGGTTAAAAAATAAATGCGGACAATAAAAGCAAAACTTAAAGTAAAAAAACGCGGCTGCATAACGGCGGCGCTTTTGCTGCCAACGGATTTCGTCTGCGTGTCGTCTGCTTTCTTTCACTGGTCGGCTGCTCCTTCGGACGCTGCTCCCGACGCCATTTATCAAGACGAACGCCAAACACACTCCGCTATTGAACTCCTGTCTTCTGCGTCGCTGCCTGCCGTAGACCCTGGCAAGTTTCTCGGCCTTATTTGTTTTACAGAAAGAGAACTAGGCTTTGTAATTTTACAAGAAAAAACCGACATGTGAAATACGCCTTTGACGAAACGTTTCGATTTCTACGTGCAGGCGTCAATTCTTACGGTCCACTTTAGATCAAGTCTGGTCACTTGGCCCACCCTATATTTAGAATAAAGGCATTGGGACGGAAAGAAAGCAGCTTGTGGTGAAGTTTTTGATTCCTATCGGGGCTTCGTCAGGAATTCCGCTGGTGCATGCATTACACAAAAAACAGTAAGATGAATGTGTCTCCCCTCTGTAGACGCTACAAAACTAGGAAAGTGAACTAGTGTACTTAATGTGTCGAAGCCCGACAAGCTAACGTTATGCAGCAATGCATTACATTGTTCAGTTTTATATGGTATGTTGCACTCAATTGGTCTCAAAGAATTATATCGTAAAATGTAGGTGTTTTATTAATTACTAAGTGTAGAATATATATTTTTCAGTCACATAAGAATAAACTGCCTTCTTAGGCATACGAACGATATTCTGGTCTCTAACTTTGAAAATTTAATACAAGGATATCCCCTAGGCCTAATCCTTGATAGACTCCATTTAAATTGTCCTTTACTTATGTTAACAACTTCGAAACAACTAAGCTCATCTTTGAAGCAATGACGAACTGAAAGACTCGCGGCATATTGTATTTCCAATAAAAATAAAAACAGCGATCACAATTTTTTTTACTCGTAATGTTTCCCAGAGAAACGAACAATTCTACAAACTTTGCAATTTCAATGGTAAACAGTAATGATTATGGAAGCTTACCGCTTGAGTTTATTTATTCCTACTTTGAGAATATATTAAACACCTTTCCGCTGCAGCTAATTTACGTTATTGTCTTTCAAGTAAAGGAAGCTAAAAGTAATGAAGTTTTTCGTCCGGGAGATTAGGAAAATTCTGACAGTGAATACCCTGGGTTTTGCAATCTAACATTTCCTCCACAAAGAGTCTGGCGGATATGTTGGAAAACGCATATTACAAAATCGTCGTGCATTTCATTTACGGCGGCTCCACAGGTCGGCAGTTCATTCAAGGGCAGATTAGGGCGTATATATCTGACGGAATGACAGAGCCGCGTGTTCTTCACGCTACCGGTCAACCAGTGACCGGAAAGTGACTTTTACACTACCGTCCTACTTTTTTTTGTATTCCTTTCGTGTTTAAACTACTCTTTTCTGCTTCAAAACGCTGTCGAAAAAATATAATAAAAAATTAAATAAACCTAAATTTACGAAATCACCCAACCTCGAATACACGAGAATTGGACTTTCAACGCTGCAATTTATTCAAAATTGATTTTACATCCCTTTTCTATAAGGCGTAAGAGGACCAGACGAGGCTGCTTTCGATTCAGCATTCCGCCTGTGATGTAGGCTGTTGGCAGTCTTGAGCTTGAAGAGCTGCTAAAATGTGGTGTCAAGCCTACAACAAAAGGCTACAGTTGATGGAAAAGAAATCGAAATGGTTCACAATATAACCTATACCGTAAGAACGAACATGGCTTTGCTGAATATGCTTATTCCAACGGAAACGTTAAAAGTCCTCGTTTATAGTGAAAAAAGCACAGAAATTTTATGAATTGATGACGACTATATTTTAATATTTCACTGATACTGCTTTGTATAGTAATACGAATGTTCATAAACAACCGCATGATTTTAATTTCCCGAGAAGCTGGAACGTCTTTCGAGGTCTCATTTTAGAAAGCTTCACTACTTTTAGAGTCGCAACAAACACATATTAACAAAGCGTCTTTAAGTTTGGTACTTTTATACAATGAGTTAAGTGATATATATTATATATATATATATATATATATATATATATATATATATATATATATATATATATATATATATATATTAATCATTTCATTTTGTGCCGTTTGATTTGAAAAAACCCTATATTAATAAATTCGAGAACAACAAATTTGTGCTTGCGGCAAATTTGTTTTTTTTTTTAATTTTCAATTGCGCAGTGTTTTTATAGACAGTATGTTTTTTATTTAATTTCATTATTGATCCATAGAAAGTGTTTTTGTTTTTTGTTTGTTTTTTGTGTATTACTTGTGTTCTAAAACAAAAGTGTTTGTATGAAACCCACCCCCTGCAATAATGCCTCACGGCGAAGCAGGTTTTTTTCTGTAAATAAATAAATAAAATAACAACAATGAAGAATAATATACCGTCAACAAGAATGAACAAGTATGTATGAATTATGTCCACGTCACTGCTGTCCGTCGTGAAAACTACGAGCTAGGACGCGATGACCATATTGCCGCGCGCACAGCTAGCCAGGTAGGTAGCGCGCCCTTCGCTCAATGGTTATTGTGTTTGGCTCCCACGCAAAGGACCGAGCTTCGATGCCTGGGGCGGACGCACCTTTTTGTTATTTCGGTAAATGTCGTGTTTAAGTACATTCGAAAATTATGGTGTTTATTCCCGTTTCGAACGTTATATTCGGCGAATCTTCTACGCCGATTATTTCAGAAGCCCCCGCGTGTCCATAAGGAGCTCAGAGTCGCAATCCGGGGTCACTTTTTCGCCTGCGCTCGATCCTGCTGCAACGCCTCCTGGGACGCTAGCCTGTTTCTATTTTGTTGTGGGCACAAGTTCACCCCATTAAATGGTTAGTTTCTTTCCGCCTTTTGCCACTTAATTAATTGTAATTTGTGACATTTTCGGGGAGGTGCGGGTATCGAGTGTTATGCACTTGAAGGGTACACATTCGAAGACACCCCGCCCAAGTAAGGTGCTCAGCCTAGGAGGGCTACCCTTGGCAGGAAACGCCGAAGCTTAAGGAAGCCGTCATACCAGAGGTCAACCCCCGTAATTCGGTTCCCTGCCGCAGAAGCCAAAGAAGATGACTGCGACGATGACTAACCCGCCCGTCGTCGTCCGGCCCGTCACTCCCCGCACTCCTCGCAATCCTACGCCCTTTCACGGCGAAGCGCATAGGGATGTAGAGGACTGGCTGCAACAGTGTGAACGTGTAGACCGCCACAACAAATGGCAGACCGAGCAGCGCTTCCAGAATCTCTACTTCTCGCTTGAAGGCACTGCAAGGCACTGGCTTTTGAACCACGAAGCTTCCTTTACTTTGTGGAATTCCTGCGCAGCCGAATTGAAGCGGACATTCATCCACCACCACCGTCGGCAGCGAGCGGAGGGTCCATTTCGAGCGAGGACTGAATTAAGGCCCCAACGAAAGCGTGACAATCTTTGCTGAAGATTTTCTGCGCCTAAATGCCCGAGCCAATCAGGAGGCCTGCGGAGGAGAAGAAACTTCGCGCCCGCATGCGTGGCGTGAAGAGTGAGATTTTAAAAAACCTATACTTATAATGATAAAAAACGTAAGTTAGCAAATTTTTTTTCAAACTGTTCCAGTTTGAAAAAACTGGAACCGTGCCGTGAAAGGCGCGCGGGCTTAAAATACCGTAGAGGTGACATGACGGTTAGAGTCAGTAAATGTACGACTTTACGTACTTCTAGTTGAGGTCTGTGTTCCCTCTTGTTTCAAGCAAAAAACAAAAAAAAAAAACATAACACAAGCAACATTTGCTCTAGGGATAGTTTTCTTGTTGACAGGTGTGTAATGTTTTGTTAAATTGGTGCGAGTGCGGGGAACTCTTTTCTTGGGTCTTGCATCACGGGCAGTGCAGCGACGTGAGAGTTACGGCTTTCTGCCATGCTTCTACGGGTCAAGTTACGGGGCAAACTGTAGGACCTCATGAATGTCATGCTCGTAATGCCTTGTCTATATTTTGACCGTAATGAAAGATAATGATAATTGTACTGGCATCACAAATTTGAGGTCGATTTCTAGTACTTTGATGGGAGTCTTTTTTACAGTATAGTTCGCAATCCCTCAACGACTGTTGATGGTTTTGTAACAGAAGCCACCAACATCGAATGCGCACTGATGGCCCGAGCAAGCCACTACCACCGACTCGCCGTCGAGCATGCTGCTCCAACCGTCACAGCTTCCTGAGTGGACCTGAACACTGCGGGTGTCGACACCCTTCGGGAGATCGTCTAGGATATCGTCCGAAAAGAGCTCGGCAAGATCCTACCCGCTCTTGATCATGCTTCCTCACTCTCACTCGCTGAGGGCGTCAGGAAGGGGGGGGGGGGGGGAGGGGTTCACCGATCCTTCCACCTTGAGGCTCCTGTCACAGTAGCAGCACCGGAGAAGCCCGCTCCAAGCTACGCCGCAGTGGTGCGACGACCACCTTCTGCCCCGCGTCCGTACACGGCTGCCTCCCAACGTGAACCCCCGACTCCAGGAAGATCGGACGCACGTCCGCCAAGAACATGCTCTGTCAATTAAGACCGACGGGGGGAGGACGGCCGATCCACGCAAGTTGTGCTATCACTGCGCAGAGGCCAACCATATCTACCGTCGTTGCCCGTACCGGCACATAGCGCTGCGCGGCTTACACCCGAACGACCCACGTCCACGCTGCAGTGAGCGAACATGTGAGAACAAAGAGTACCTCCGGCGACCTCACGTTTCCCCGTCTGCACCTTGCCGCGGTTCCCGGTCGCCGTCATCACGGCGTCCAGCTTTGCCGATGCACCGACCCCGTCGTGAACGCATTGCGCTCTTGTCGCGCCAGGAAAACTAAGCGCGGCAACCCCTGAATATGGAGTTTTCTAGACCGACGACGTAAAGAGCCTCCGAAAACGCCGGAGGCCTCCCAGTCGACCGACGACACGCATCGGAGCGACGCTTCTGCCACGGTTGCCAACAACCTCAACGTGCCAATCGACGGCCACGAAGGGTCGGCACTCGTAGACACCGTAGCAGACTACTCCGTCTTATGTGGGATGCTTTCGCACCGGCTTCAGAAAGTAACGACACCGTGGGATCGCCCGGCAATACGAACCGCCAGAGGCCATTTAAGAACGCCTACTAGGATGTTCACTGCACGAGTTGAGATCCATGGCGAGAGCTGCCCCGGGAACATCGGTGCTTTTGAAAGAACCGAATTGGATGGGCATCACAGAATTCAAACTTGTATTAGTTAATATCCTGAAGGCGACACGTACTGACTACATGTAGAGATTGTAGGAGTGTGGCATGGCAGTTTTAGAACTATAGACTTTTCGGTATAAGCTCGCTCGCTGATTTTAACTAAGTATTTTTTCTCATAAATTTATGTTTAAAGGAAATGTATTACCAGATGCACCACTCGCTGACGGTAACTCCGTCAAATGGCCACGATATTTCAAGATCCCTCCTCAAAGTCCTTCTAGAGAAAAACAAATATTTTCTTTTCGGTTAATATCGGTTACCGGTAAATAATTTAAGGTTACGGTTACTGTTACGGTTTTCACAACTTTCAAGTAGCGGTTTTCCTTCGGGTTACGGTAACTAAAATAATTTTGTTCTAAACGGTTTCTGATTTTTGTTACGGTTACGGTTTGAGTCCATGCTTTGGATCCTACAAGATTCTCCGCACCTTAGGGGACCTGGAGTGGCGCCTGACGGAACACAGCTTTCCTCACACCGCTGGATGCACTTGAGGTTGTTCACGTCGTCTTTTCAAGCCATTCTACACTCTATAGGACTGTGGACGGTTCGTGTTCCAGGTTACTCTTCAGTGCACAGTTACTTTTGTTTTTGCTTTGTTTTGGTTTGTGTTGCATCGGGTGATGCATTTTTTTAAAGGCGGGAGTAATCCCGAGCGCGCAACTAGCCAAGTAGGCAGCGCGCCCATGGCTGAATGGTTATCGTGCTTGGCTACCTCAGAAAGGGCCGAGTTTCGATGCCTGGGAGAGGATGCGCCTATAAGAGCGCAGCTCTTACGCACCCGTTTCTGGCTTCAGCGGCGTCGTCGGCGTAGTCGTAACCACGCGTTGCATTACGGGACGTTTCCCATAATGACGTCACACGTGACGTCATGTGTGACGTCACGAAGTTTACCTTCGTGAGGTTTACGACGGTTACCCTCACGAGGGTTTTCCTAACGAGGGTCACGAGGGTTACGAGGGTTACCCTCACGAGTGTCACGCAGGTTACCCTCGTGACTTAACACGTGACGTAATAACTCACCTGTTTCCTATAATAACGTGACTTCACGTATAACGTCATGACAGAAAGCACGTGACGTATGACGTCACGTGACGTCACACGTGGCGTAAACCTCACGACGGTTACCAGGGCTACCCTCACGAGGGTAACGTCAGGACGTTAACCTCGTGACGTCACATATAACGTCACGTGTAACGTCATTACAAAAAACACGTCACGTGAGTCCATGTGGCGTGTGACGTCTCGTAACGTCACACGCATCTAACATCGCCAGCAATCCCGCTAAATTTAGCGGGAAATGTTTCCGTGAAGTTTGGTGAAAAATTGTTCCCTCTAAATTTACCCTCGCGACATCACGTGTGATGTTACGAGGGTAAAAGTTTTTCGTTAAATTTAGCGGGGAAGGAAGAGGAGCGTACCCTTCCCTCCGTTCCCTCACCTCTTCTTCTCAAGAGCTGCCCTCTAATTCGGCGTTACAGAGAATTGTAAACGTCTTTCATTTCTTGTTATGTCTGTAAATGTCGTGTTCTGGTGTTTTCGAGAATTATGTTGCTTATTCGAGGTTCGAATGTTCTACGAGCCGAATCTTCTACCCCGA
Organism: Ixodes persulcatus; assembly: GCA_013358835.2. Classification (NCBI taxonomy): domain Eukaryota; kingdom Metazoa; phylum Arthropoda; class Arachnida; order Ixodida; family Ixodidae; genus Ixodes; species Ixodes persulcatus. The sequence goes on from JABSTQ010010780.1 coordinate 660,268, forward strand.
TTGTTCCAGAAGCCCACGCGTGCATACATGGGTGACCCCGCGTGGCGATCCCAGGTCACTCAATCGTTTGCGCTCGTTCCCGCTCTTTCGCCGCCATCGACGCCTGCGACGCTAGCCTGTTTTATTTTGTTTAGGGCTCAAGTTCCCCAAATTAAATGTTTAGTCTTTTTCGCTCTTGACGCCTCATCAATTGTCATTTCTGACAATATGACCTGTATGCGACCCCGACCCGACTTGAGGACTTTCTAGCGTCTTTTCTGGGCACCGAACATCGACTACCTAAAAGAAGGACACTTAGATATGTTTTATATATATATATATATATATATATATATATATACGTCTAGTCTGCCTCTAAAGTCTCAGAGTAACATATCGTTGTTACTTCCATGGTCATCATCATACTACACTATTACAGCCATCTTATTAATCACATGTCGCGTAGCCCCAAGTAGCACACCAAATGGAACATAAACCTGCCTCTTTGGTGTGCGGTGAAGTAATGTGAACCTGAGGTAGTTTGCCTCAGCCTTCCTGACGGTTACGCCGTAAGAATAAACACAAGGCTTATGAAAATGCTGAACTCCAGGCCGCTCCCACAACACTGAGAAGAACAATCTTGATGGAATATACAAAGTGAGAACATTCGAAAGTGAGGACGGGCCAAAATGGAAGGCGTCCACTGCGCGGTTTCATTGAGCAGCATACGAAGTTTCTTATTTTATGGCAAAAACTTACGACACATTTAGGGCTGTGAGGCTCGGGATCACAAAGTCCCCTTGAATAAAACTCGTCGACAACTGGGCCGCACATGCTTAAGCATTTATGGAAACATGCGGAAAAACAGGTTCTTCTTTTCGGCAAATCCTTTAGCTGAACGATGAAAAGAACACAGGCTGTGGGGAATACCATTATTCTGTGGATCACCTAGTTCTATCTACTTCTAAAACTAATGACCCGGTTGTAGCACGCCCTCTGTTCGCAGTCTTTCTACCCCGACTAAGCGGATTTCCCAGCGCATGGAGATAATCCTAGTTCTCCGATAAGAAGCTTTTGCACATGGCACTCTAAATGCCACTCTGACGCATTCATCCTTTCGACGGTATTGATCATAGTTGAGGAGGATGACAAATGTGAATTCCTTAAAACATTAATAGTCCTGTTAAACTTTGAGCTTTCAACGTCGCTTTTATTATGATGACGAATTTCTTCTTAATAGTGTTTTACTTACGTCTTTTCAAATAGAAGATTCGAGCGTTATTTGATTTTTTTTCACAGCATGGTAAAGGGTTGGACTGATGCTAACCTAATCCTGAATTCTGTCGATTTTCATGTTCCTTTTTGCGTTAAAAGAAATTTTACTGTTCTTTACGTTGAATTCATGTCTAAACTCTCACCACTGTCCCGTATGAAAATTTTATTTAATAGAATCGCATCCTCTAGCTTAGACATTTTCACATATCTCCCAATTTTTCGCCGGTACTTGGCTAGTCTAGTTGAAAGTTGAAATTTTATTAAATTTTGCGTGAAGTGTGCCAGCTATTTGTAGTCATGCTAATTTGTACATTTGAAGCTGTGCCCATGTTATATTATTTTTATCTTATGTGCGCCAATGTGAAGACCCGCGTGGTTGTTTTGGGGCACATTAAATAAACAATGTTATTATTATTACTATTATTTTTCGAGCTTTTTTTTTTCTTTCGTGCATTTTTTCTTTTTTTCGAGCTTTTTCTGTTTTGTAGTTTGATTTTTTGTCTTACATTGTGGAATCAAGATAACGGTCTTTTGAATTTTTCATGGGCGTCATAATACAAGGCCTTTGCAGGCTTTAATATGCCCGTATTTAATACTTGAATTCCAATGTGTGTGAAAATAAAATGTATTTGTATTATTATTAATAGTAAAACTAGCTCACATAAACGAAAGATACAACCGACTAGGGACCCAGAGAGGATATATCTTCAGACCAGATTAATCATTGGGTGAGTATTTTGATGTCGCTACTAAGGTTGTTTTGTAATTGTACCCAAATATATAATATCACTAATGGAAAAGGGAATACAAAAACGTTAGTTAATTATTCGAATTATCGTGATGATTATCAGCATTATGTCCCCCTAGAAGTATGAGCTGCATTGACCGCATTTGTGTAGCTTTCACAGCTGTTCTAAAGCAAATGTCGAGCTTAAAACTTTTTACACCTTTGTTTATAAAGCTGTGAAAAGCCGTAATTAGAACATTGCTATGCTTCACCAAAAACAACTAGATCAGTAATTTTTGAAAACACTTGATGGGCGGTGGAAGCGCAGTCGTTCGATAAAAGGTTACCACTCGTGCGACAGGCGCCCTAGATGTTTTTTCGCTATGGCGCTCTCCAGAGTTTTTACGAATTTTATCATCAGCGGTTTTTTTTTTCCGCCACTCTTGGCCTGTTGCACGATAAGAAAATTTAGCACGCTAGAAATGTGTCTCAAATTTCATGATTTAGAAGTTTAGATTACGCTGAATAAATTTCTATTTGGAACCATGTAGTTCTTTTTGCGAATTAGAGGTTAAAAATATTTGATAATTTATCTAAGTTATTTCGACGACTATCCTCGTATATCATATTCTCCTGGCCGTATAACTCACATGAACAGACCGCAGATATGTAGCTTTCACAGTTTTTTTTTTCTTTTTAACAGATTTGTAACGCCTAAAAAAGACTGCCTTGGTGGGCGACGGTTTCCGAATCTGAATAACTTATCCTTAGACCAAGTTAAGCATTGGCAAAAGTAGTTTGCAGTCACTTATATATTTGTTGTTAAGCCCTAAGTGTTAATATTCACGAGTCATTGCAATTAAAAAATTAAATTGTTTTAAATATTTGCGTTAGTCATACTTGATTTATTTTAGTATAATTATATTAAAGCGGAGCTTCCCTGCACACGCGGTACAGAAGCGATGGTTGTGAAGTAAGCATATTTAAGACTGTCTAAACCTTGTGAACCTAACAATCACAACAATATTTCTATCTCGATCAACATGACGGGAATAACATTTTTTTATGTTTTTGTATCGATTCCTTTATGGTGGTCTATGGTATATGCTCTCCTCTTGCAGCGGTAATGCAGAAGAGTGGCGAAAAAAATCCGCAGCTTAAATTTAGAAAGTGAATTATGCCCGGGATGCGCAAAAAGCATCAATCACAAAACCAAAAGCGCACACTATGAAGCGTAAGTAACAAGAGCAGTGGACTTCGCTGACGTCGAAAGGCGCATCTTGTCTCTGGAAGAAGAAATCCCAAGAGTCGTTTTCCCGTCTAGTCGACTTTTCTTATTGCGTAGTCCCTTCTTTCGCGTTGGTCCCTAATGAGGTCAATTTCCTTGCAATAGCGTGTGCGCCTGAAGACACGATGCCTTCGTAAACAAGGCTCAGCAGGAAGAGAAAGAGCGAACTAAGGGTCGCCGAAGGACAAAAGAAAAACGAAAAAAAAAAAAACATTTGCCAAATCGTTCCTTTCGCTATGCTCTATTGTGTGCGAGCGAAACCTTCGCGTTCGGAGAATAGTCTGCGAAAAAGTAGTGTCGTCATCCCATAAAGTGACATCTGTGCGGAGTCCTGACGTTGCTATTGACGTCAACCAGGCGTCTCGCGCTGAGGTGTACTGACAGGTAAAACAGGCTGGAGCTACTTTTAGTCGTCATTATTAGAGATTCAATTGCACAGTGGTATTTTGATACCATTATGGGGACCATTAGCGTGCCTTCGTGTATTTAAATAGCACTACGAGCATCATGTGACGCCTCTTTGTCTCTATGACTACTAATCTGTTTCTCAATAAATCAGAAAATCGCGGGTTTACTCACCCGATGAGGATAATGAGGGTACGCAAAGACGCAACGTAATGCATTGTGTCGTCTTTTCGTGCGTGTACTTGCACCAAATAAATCAGACAAGCACAGCACACCCACCATTCCCTTCCGCTTTTAGTGCATGCTTCTGTGTTTGGATGTATTCTGGCCTTTGACTGCGTCCTAACGCCTGGCGATAGGTCCTGGAGCAAAAGCGCTTGTGCTGTACGTCTGCGCTCTGGAGGGGACGCCCCAACGCTGCAAACTTACACCTATGCTTCGTTCACCCCTGAGTTGACGCCGCATTGTAAGCTATTACCTCGCCTGACCAATAAAAACGCCTTTGTTTCGTCACATGACCCCGCTCTTGGCACGTTGGATAGGGTTGAGCCTGATCACGTGTCGAAAGATACGCGTATGACAGGTCCAACCAGCGCGTAGTTTGCAGTGCACTGTCAGCTTAGGGATGAACGGAGTATAGCAACGCATGTGCCATGTCTTGCACCGCCGGCGCCGCGCGGAATGTAGCGCTGGAAACGCTGGCGTGCTCAAGGGCAAGAAGACCTTCGCTGGTGGGCTCCGCCTCGGAGTTTCTCTCTCGTGATGGCGCGACATTTCCCGGGTTGCGGGGTAGGGCGGAGGGGGAAGAAAGGGAGGGATGGAAGGAGGGGGGGAGGAGTCGGAGATTTAGGTTAGCAAGCTGCTACGCGCAGGCACCAATGTTGCGAAGCAACGTCGCGAATAAGTTAGTAAATAATCGCAAATAAGTTAGTGAATAGTCAATGTCAAGTATATAAGCCTGCGAAGTTAAAATCAGTAAAAAATGCGAGCCAAAAGCGCGCGTGTCATGATGAGAGCATTTTGGTATAAATATATATATTCAATAATGACACCTTAGTACCTGGACTTATAAGACTGAGTGATAAAATAGGAATTAGAATAAGATGTGATGACTTTAATGTCGATGTGTATCTTGGCATAACATTAAAGAATTCCTGTGAGTATGCGATCTCTCCTTAAATATAATATTTAACTACGTGTGTGTGTGTGTTTTTTTCAAGATAGTTATTTTACGATTCCAATGAAACTAAGACCATATCCACCGTTCTTTCGTTTGAATGGAAATCTCGAGTGAGGCCCATTACGACTGTCTTTTTATACAGACCGGAAATCAGTGTAGTGACAGTAGCTGTCAAAGCCGCAGGACTAACGTATTGAGAAAGCAAACTGAGCCCGCGTAACTATGCACGGGTCATAAGCGTCCAGTTGGCGAATACCTCATCTGTTAAACAAACAAAAAAAATCAAACAATATTATATGTGCTGAAAAACAGCGTTTTTGTATTTTTGTAGCACTGACCTACAATAACAGAATAAAGATGCGTCAATGAGAAGCCAAAAAAGTGTCGCTCTTGTATACAATATAAGAATACAATAGCGTGAACTTCATTACAAGCCACGACGATAGCGTGTCGATGTTTCCTGATATCAAAGGCTAGAATTGAAAAACAAAATACTTGTCAAATCGTACAAGACAGAATGCTTCCGCGAAACAAAAATTGTGTTTCTTAGCAATACCTCTGCTTGCGGCGACCCCTGTCACACTCCTCCCCCTCAACTCACAGTGTCAATCAAGGAGAGTACCGTATCGAAGGTCTGCGCTATCTAGTTGATCGTCTCAAAGCGTCATTTCTCAAGGGTTCCGCCTGCACCTTCTGTCCTGACCGTTCCCGCACCGCACTCGTAGTCTGTATATCGGCTCTACACACACAAGAACCACCCGTGTCACGCACACCCTCCTTAGGCAGGTTTACCACACTGTCTAATGGTGTCTGCCTACCTACGCTGTCTTGGGGCCGCATGAGGGTTTGTTGTTCAAGAGGCATGTTCACTACACTCTCCAATGGTGGCTGCACATCCATATTGTCTTCTGCACTCTCCAATGGCTGCTGCATATCCAAGGTGTCTTGTGGTGGGACTGGCGTTCGTTGTCTCAGGTGATCCCCGTGGCGATTCTAGGTACCGCCCTCTTCCAGCATCACCCGTGCCGACGATGCACTGGTGGAATGCTCAGCTATTGTAGGGACCCAATAATCTCCGGGTCTGAAATTTCGAGCCCAGACACGATCACCAGGCTGTGGTAATCCGTCTCGCCTTACCGATTTGTCCGCTCGCTCCTTCTGCTGTAGCTGCTTGAACCCTACTCTGACTCGGAGATCAGGGTGCAGCAGGTCCAGTTGAGTTTTTAGGCGTCGCCCCATCAACAACTCTGCTGGTGTTCGTCCGGTCAGGTGGTGTGGCGTCGTTCTGTAATTAAGAATAATTCTTGGAATCTTGACTTGGAAATATCCTGGTTTAGCTTTCTTTAGCTTTTCTTTGATTGTTTGTACCACCCTCTCTGCAGCACCATTTGAGGCTGAGTGATACGATGGAATAGTGATAGCACGAACTTCATTGCATTCCGCACTGACGAACGCCGGGCCGTTATCACTGACGACAACATCAGGTAGCCCGAGTGTGGCAAAGATTGATCTGAAGCACTCCACGGTTACTTTAGCCGATGGGGAGGGCACTCGGTGCACTTCCACCCACTTGGAGAATGCATCAACTAGCACCAAGAAATAGATGCCCTGAAACGGCCCCACAAAGTCAACATGTAGACGTGACCATGCGTTTTCCGGGAATGGCAATGGTGTTTGTTGCACCGACCTCGGTGCCCGCCGGCGAACTTGACATATGGCACAACCAGTTACTTTGTTTTCAATAGCCTCGTCTATGCCTGGCCACCAAACATGGCTCCGAGCGACCATTGTCAATTTCTCAATACCCGGATGTGTCTCGTGTAGCACGCTCAACACTGCTGGCCTTAGTGATGTTGGTACTACTATTCGGCAACCCCACAATACACAACTGTCCTGCACTGAACATTCCTCTAGTCGACATGAGAATGTCCTCTAATCAGCAGATTCCGGCAGGCGCTTCCCAGATCACAAAGCCTCTCGTACTGTTGACACTATGGGATCCTTATTTGTAGCCTGTGCTACCGCTGCTGCCGACAACAACGATGGAAACGCCTTTTCCAACATGAACACTTCCCCGGCGACGTGGTCCTTGAACGAGGATCCAGGCAGTGGCAACCGACTCAGCCCATCGGCATTTCCTAAATTGACCCCTGGTCGATATATCAGTCAATAGTAGTAAGCGCTCAACGTTATCGCCATCGAAGCACTCGAGGAGAGCACTGTTGTGGGATTGCCCGATCATGTCCTAGAAGACCCGGCAATGGCTTGTGGTCTGTGCAAATGTACAATACAATACAATACAAAAACCATCTTTATTTACTTCCTTTGAAAAAATACAATATAAAGTCCACATAAGCCAATAATGGCTTGTGTGTGGGACGCGACAGGAGCCTCTGCTTTTTATTGCACAGATAACGAAAAACAACAAAGCATACCAATAAAAGTATAAATTACTGCAGTTCCACCTACTTTTACAGCTTATACTAGTTCCTCTAATTTGATGAGTACATATGTAAAACCCGTCCAATCATATTGAATTAGCATTTACATATCGTGAGGGAAAATATAATTCGCGACTTACAAGATAATAATAGAACAGAAAATATAACCTTTCATATCCTGCGTTTTCGGGGATACTCATCAGTTATACCCATTACCTTTTAAGGATCTTTTTTTCCCTGTTCAAGTATCCACCTTTTTGCTATTTTTTTCATTCTAGGGGATTTTATTTTTAGTAGCTCATCCGGTAATGTATTATAAAGCTTAGGTATGTAATAGTTCCTTGTGGCCTCTCCATATCTTGTTCTTATAAATGGTTCAACAAATTTTTTATTGGGTCTTAATGTCCTTTCTTTTTCGTTTTCGCGCCTATATTTATTGTTGAAAAAATGTTTTATAATAATATCATACTTCATTTGATCTCTGAAACGTAACATTCCTAATTCTTTATGCATATAATCTGAAAGATTAGATTCTTCGCTTCGGTAACCAATATTCCTAACTATCCTTTTTTGAATCGATTCAATCTTTAGTTGTAAATACTTGGCACAGTGCCCGTAAACTGTTATTCCATACTGAAGTACGGATTTACCCAGTGCATTGTATATCATTTTAAGTATGGATCGCGGTACTAGTTCTTGGATATGGTACATATGTGCCATTAATACCCTTAGTTTTTTACAAACCTGGTCTATGTGAATATCCCATTTAACATGTTTGTCTATGTGCATACCCAGGTATTTTACAGTATCAGCGTATTTTAGTGGGATGCACAAGCAGTTGCCGCAGTTCTTATAATGCATTTTTATTGGAAATTCGTTTACGATTTTTTTTCTTGGATCTCTAAAGCATATTACTTGCGTTTTAGGAACGTTTACGATTATTTGGTTTTTACGGTACCATTGAATAATGTTATGTATATCATCTTGTATAGTCATTGCCGCTACTTCGTAATTTCTATGTGCGTATACAATTACAGTGTCATCTGCGAATTGAAGGAGCTTACTTTTTAAACTAACCAGTGCTACCTCGTTAACATATATATTAAAAAGTAGTGGACCGAGGACTGTACCTTGTGGTACTCCTTGTTTTACCTTAATTTCCTTGCTATATTTTGAGCCTAAACGTACTACCTGAAACCGATCATTAAGATAATTTCGGAATAAATCATATGTCTTCCCTCGAATTCCAATACTATATAGTTTATCCATCAAGATATCATGATTAATTGTTTCGAAAGCCCTGGTAAAATCTATGAATAAAGCCATAACATAATTACCGGCGTCCATGTTTTCATTTACATAGTCAAAAAAGTCTTCTAGAAGGTCACTGGTTCCTATATGTTCCCTGAATCCATATTGCGTATTAGTTAATAGGTTATATTTAGCGATATAGCACCTAAGTACTTTATTAATATATTTTTCCATTATATAATTTATCACAGAAAGGATGCAAACTGGTCTATAATTTAGGAATTTATTTTTCTCACCTTTCTTGTATATAGGCCGAACAACGGATGTTTTAAGATTTTTCGGGATGATACCGCTAGAAAATATACGATTATACAACTGTAATAATGCAGGTTTCATTATAGTGATATGGTATTTAATATCTCTAGCCCTAATTTGATCAAACCCTGTTGCTTTATTAGTCTTTAATTGTTTTACAATTTCGATTAGATCATTGTCATCCATATCGGGAAAAAATATTGAATCATTATTTCTTATTTGATTTGGTTGTCTTTCCGTTGTCGTACAGCATAAAGTTTCAATTGACTGCACATATTCTGTATTAAAATTATTTGCTAGTACCTCTAAGTCGTGTTCAGGACCGAAGTTTGTTTGAATAGTGTCTTCAATCGTTTTTTTATTTTTTCGTTGTAACAGTTGGTTTACAAGGACCAGCATTCTGCTGAATCTTTTGTCTCAGAGAATTTATTCCAGTAATAATTTCTTTTTGTTAATCTTATTAATGCTGTAACTTTATTCCTAATTATTCTGTTATTTTCTTTGTACTTCTTATTATTAGGGAATCTTTTCAGTAGTTGCCAAGCTTTCTTTTTTTCTTTGATGAGGTCATCAATTTCTTTAGTTATCCATTGATTCTGTTGTTTACGGTTTTTCGTACTGCATCTTTGAGTTGACTTTGTGTAAATATCATTGAATATTTTAACAATGTTATCGTATAATTTTTCTGGGTTCTGTTCTTTGGCGACAACGTTCCAGTCAATTTCTTGGATATATTTATCGACTATCTTATTATTTATAAATGAGCCTTCAATAATTTTATTATTGTTTTGAATAAGATCTGCAATAGTTACTGCAACAAAATAATGGTCAGCCACTTTTTCAGAAATTACTTGTCCTTCGGGTTTCCCTTCCTTAGACCGCACGTGTATATGATCTATACATGACTGTGTTAGTTTCTCGCCTAATATCTCTTCTCTTGTGAATTCATATATCATTGACTCCAGTCCTGCTTGTGCCATATCATCTAGGTAATTATTTATCATTAAACTAGGTTTTGTGATGTCTAGATTAATATCCCCTGCAACTATTAAGTCTGTGTCTTTGTTGTCGTTTAGCCATTTATTAATATCATCTAAAAATGTGTTTACATTTCCCTGAGGTGCTCGATATAATCCCAATATAGAAGTTTTCTTTCTGTGGTATTCAATTTGAATGTGTAGTGCCTCCGTTGAGCAAACGTTTACTTTCTCGTGTTTAGTGATTTTCCATTTTTGATTTATGAGGATCATGACAACTCCTCCTCTCTTCCCGTCTCTATTATGCGAAAACGTTTCAAAATTATCTAGAGAGAACAAGGTATCTTCATCAGATGTAATATTTGTTTCTGATAATACAATTACGTCTATATTGTCCAGATAAGGGTTTATCAAAGTGCTTATTTCATTAAAATGTTTTTTAAGACTGCGTACATTGGTGTGTACATTCGTGTGGGGTCGAATTGTCGACCCCACACGAATTGGTTGAATTTTGTCACTACGTATATTACGGCCAGGGCTTCTTTATTTAGTTAGCTGTAGTTTATTTCAGCTGCGGTTAGACGCCTGGATGCAAAAGCAATAGGTCTTTCTTCCCCGGAACAGTGTTCTGTGCGCCGATACCGCGCAAGACCATATGGTGACGCATCGCAGCATAGTACCACCGGCTGGCTCGGGTCATAATACACTAGTACCGATGCAGACGTCAACATCGCTTTGCTCGTATTGAACGCCGCTTGCTCCTCAGCAACCCAACTCCAGGCCTTCCCTTTTTTCAGCAGTTTATGAAGGGGATGCAACACCGATGACACGTTTGGCATAAACGTCCAGTAAAAGTTCAGTAGTCCAAGGTAGGTCTGTAGTTCTTTAACATTCGACGGTTCTGGCGCCTCGATTACCGCTTCGTTTTTTTTTTTGTTTTTTTTTTGTGCGGGGGAATTCCTTCATCGTCAATAATGTGTCCCAAGTATTCCATACTTCTTTGGAACAGTGAACACTTTTGCCAGTTTGAGTTTCAACCCGGCCTCACTTAACTTCTCTAAGACTGCCTCCAGATTCTGGCAGTGATCATCTTCTGTGGTCCCTGTGACCAAGATGTCGCCAAAATAGACAATGGTGCCGTTACAATCTCGTAGAAGGTTTTCCATCTCTCTTTGAAATATGGCGGGAGCCGACGCCACTCCGAAAGACAGCCTGTTGCATTGAAACAGTCCTTTCTGCGTGTTAATTGTGACACAAATTTTAACTGCCGGCTCCAGTTCAATCTGCTGGTACGCATCGCGGAAATCTAGCTTAGAGAACGCCGTCCCCCAGCAAGATTCGCCAACATTTCTTCCAGTCTCGGTACCGGATACACTTCTGTAATGGCCACTTGGTTGACTGTGTGTTTAAAGTCGCCACAAATTCGTATCCTACCATACTTCTTTAGTACAGGTACGATAGGCGCCGCCCACTCTGACGTCCGTACGGGGGTCAAAATCCCGTCGCGCTGTAAGCGTTGCAACTCTTGCGCTACCAAGTCTTGCAACGCAAAAGGCACAGTTCGCAGTTGGAAAAACCTGGGCCTGGTTTCCTCCGGCACGCTGATAGCCGCTTTCATTCCTTTCAGTGTCCCTAACCCTTCAGAAAATACTGACTGAAATCTACTGCCAACTCTTCAGTGCTGCTCCCCTGATGCACATTGACGAGCTGATCTAGAGGCATGTTGAAAGCCCTTGCCCAGTTCCGTCCCAGAAGAGCCCGGGAACCACCCCGTACCACAAACTAAAGGTAGTAGCTCAGCTTTCCCGCCAAACTCCGCGGTAACCGTTGCCTTGCCGACTACGACAGTCAGCTGACCCGAGTAGCCCCGCAGTTTAACAGTCGATGGTTCGATGATGGTATCTGGAAACAGCCTATCGAACTCAGTCTCATCTATAACCGAAAACGCAGCTCCGGTGTCCAGCTCCATTTTTACAGTCTTTCCTTGTATCGTCACTTCTGCGAGAATTGGCGGGTCCTTGAACTCTGGTGCCTCTTTTCGCCCATTCCTTCAGTAGCGCTGTTTTTTCGCTCGGGGTTAACGGCCAGAGGTCCCCACGACGCTCGAATATGACTCTTCACTGTCTTGAGCTTCCATTACGTGCACCGAACGGTTTGCTGGTGTCTGAGTCGAGTTGAGCGTCTGCTTCTTGTTTGCTGCTCGATGTTTGTCTTTGCTGCTGACTCTGCTCTCGTGGCTTGTCTTCTTCTGTCACAGTCTTGATATATGACCTCGTTGCAGGCATTTAAAACAAACACTATTTAAAAACTTGCACGTTGATTCCCGGTGCTTCCTGTCGCAACGGAAACAGCGCGTCGTTCTTCCGCTGGCTGCGCCGATGTCGACGGCGCTGTCACGCGGTTCACCGCTGTCTCGGCTGTCCCGCTTGCTCGGCCGGTTATCTGTTCAGCACCTCGTGCGGAGGCTTATATGCTTGTGATTAACTTCACCGCCCGATCCACGTCAAGTTTAGCTCTTCCAGTAGCCTCCTCCGCATTACGTCATTCCTGATGCCGTGCACGATGCGGTCCCCAAGGTTGTTTGACAACTCCGCCCTGAATTCGCACCGGTCAGCAAACTGGCGCGGGCCGGCGACAAACTCCTTGACGGTCTCCCCGATGTCTTGTGTGTGGCAGTAGAAATGATACCGTTGTACAATCACCGACGGTCGTGGGGAGTAATGCTCTGTCAGCTTACTGAAGACTTCTGGCGAGAGGGGCCTCTGAAGGTCTCATGGGTGCCAGCAGCCTGCGCAGCAATGAGTACGTTGGCCTGCCCCAGCTGCCCAGAAACACGGCTCGTTGCTTGTCTGCGACGATGTTGTTCGCGATGAAGTACTGATCCAAAATTTCGGCATACTCTTCCCATTTCTGACCGCCTTCCCCCGTGAACGGCTCTAACTTTTGCATAATGTTCGCGGTAGATTTCGCCGGAACCCGGTCAAAAGCCTGTTATAATAACATGGTTCGTAGTCTTAATCTCGTCGCCAGGTGTTAAGATAACAAATAACGATTTATAGCTCGCCGGAACAGCAGCACTTGCCAAGCCCCTCGTAGCCCCGTCGTCGTTCTCCTGTTCTGCTGTAGACCAGCTAGTCCGTTCACGTGCGGCTACCGCCCTGTCACCCGCAGCCCCATTGTTACAACTGTCACAACCCCTATTTAATAGCTTTCTGTCGTAAATGCTGTATGCTCGTGTCACATTTCCGAATTTACAATCGCATAAATATAAAATCACGAACTAAACCTTTCGAGAAAATCCTTGTATCAACCTTGAGTTCAGCGAGTTAACTCAAAGTAGGCGCCCCGTCGAAGCTCTGCCCAGCAAACTTGAATGCGCGTTCGCAGCTTAATTACATGTGTTTCTTGCCGTTCACCTTTCAGTGCACTTTAAGAGCGTTGCAATTCAACGTGATGCGACTCTTTGATCGGCTCCCAAAACTAACCCGGTGGGTGGGCCGTTACTTTAGAGGTTGCAGCTATCCGAGGCACTCGGGGGCATTGTCTAGACTCCAAGCGTGAGCTCGGGAGCGGCGGTGGAATTAACGCTGCCGGTAATGAGGATCTCAAGAAGCGGAATGCCGCTGTCCCTGTCGGTAATGGGAAACGGGGACCAGCTCGTCGAGGAAAGGGAGTGAGAAAGAGAGAACGCCAAGGGGAAAAAAAGAAAAGAAGAACGTGGGCCGAAAATTGGACAGGGTATAGAAAAAAAGTATATAAAAAAGCAGTATGCAAGGCACCTCCGCCGGGACTCGGGGCTTCATCCATTTCGGTAATGTCGACGCTGACAAAATTTGTCATCTCCGATGAGCGCGGAGCTGCCATCGGCGTGAGAGATGGTCCAGGCAAACGGTGCCCGACACTTTCTACTGGGGAGTCGAGGGGCACGACAAGCCTTGGAGGCGACGGGTGCCGCCGTCCTCCCCCGAGCCACCTTGTTCGCATTTCCGGACGCAAGCTTCCTCTCTGGTTTTGTGTTTTATATTGTCTTTCTCGCGCTATTCCATCGGGCCCGAAAGTATTACGAAGTATATTATGAAGTTTTCTCGGCGTCTTAGGTGGCAAGTATCTTAGCCAACTTTTCGAGACAAACTTTCTCGCGTTATGCAGTTGTGTCGTAAGTTTAGGGGCGGTTCTTCGGGGTCAATGTAGATTTTAGGGCCTTTTTATTTCTTTTTTAAATTAACATATTTGAATTTTGTCTAGATGAAGCGGACGAACACGTTACGTAACCAGTCATATAATCCCGCTGTGATTAGTAGCAGATACTAGTATTCGATCGTATTTGATCGCCGCATTGATACGGACCATAGCACCTGATTTAGTTGCTACACACCGATGCCTTGCGACTGCTAAGGTGGTTTAGTATTGCGTTGATCACCAAAAATCCGATTGTTCATGGAACGCGCCTACTAGCCCAGAATTAAATTCAAATTTGCATATTTTAATAAAAAAACGATGTTTAAATCATTTGTTTCATTTGATCAAAAACAAATAAATATAATTATCTTCGAAGTGATGATTTTCGCCATAACCATAATCACGTGAAAGCATATTTGAGGATGTAAAAGCCCTAATAATAAACATTTATATTTACAACAGCAAAATGATTAAGCAAATCATATTTCCTGTTTGCTTGCATGCGTGTTTCTAATCAATTTTGTGTGGGATTGTTCCTTCCTGTTTATAAATAAAAACGTTCCACGGAAATAAATAGTACACATTTACTAATATGTGACTTGTGCCTTCTCTATTATCTTGCGGGCGTTTACGTTCAAATATACCTAGCACTTATCACGGCAAACCAGCAACGCAACTCTTGATTATCTTGGTACAGTGTAGTCATATCTCATCTTCAGACATATTAAGTTGGGCTCGTAGGTTCAACATACAAAATACCTAATGCTTTTAGACTGAAACATATTCAAACGCTTCTATTTCAGTAAACCTAATCTGCATCGTCCCGATACCTTGAAAATGCATCGAATCCAAAGCAAGGTTGATAAACGGCATGAAATAGCAATTGGTTAAACCAATAATGAATTGGTTAACAATACAGCATAACAAAACATAGACGACTTCACGGGCACCGCGTCATACGGTCCTAAACTTTAAACTAGTGATGTGGCTGCCATATCGAACATACGGTGTGCACTTTTGAGCATTGAATGCCATAATCCCGAAGACGTCGGGAAGAGTGTAGTGCAGACACCCATGATAGCGGATGGTTTGTAGGGAAGAAATTCCTGTCCTGGGAGTTTCCTACTGAGGCCGAGCTTATATTTCCACGCCGACGTATTGCCCATCTCTGATCAGGTGTTAAGATAACAGGTCGGACTGGTGTACTTGGTGTTTTTGTTTTGTGTTATTTTACGGACACCGTTGTTTACACTGTAAAAAACTTAAGACATTTTTATGGTGTTCTTTAGTATTTGTTTTTCTTTATAAATACACAAATAATATAATTTAATTGAGACCATTTATCTAAACCACCCAGTGATGAGATCTCTGGACAAAATGATGTACAGCGGCAACGGAAAAATAGTAGCACAAGTGACCGATGCCCGAAGCGACTAAATCTCGACACGCGGCGTTATTGTTCCCGAGGGCGCCGATAGCGAGAGTGCCAGTCACGTTGCATGTTTCAACGCGGGGCTGGCCGGCAGAAATTTGGGGGATAAGATAGCTTTTAAAATGGAGGGCTTTAGGATGGGCTGCTTTCTGCCGGCCGTCCCAGCGTTGAGACATGAAACGTGACTGTCACTCTCGCTATCGGCGCGCTCTGGAACACTAGCGCCGCGTGTCGAGATTTTGACACTCCGGTCATCGGTCACTTGTTCTACTCTTTTTCCGTTGCAGCTGTACTCGCATGTATTTTTTAGAGCGATGCTGTTCATGGCTAGGGTTCCGCGGATTTTTCGTGTGCGTGACCGAAAACTCTACGCTCGCACCGCCGCACGCGCCGTACACGCACACCTTCCCCGTACAAAAGATGCGAAGTAAATAACCACAATGAAGCGTTCGCGAAGGCTCGTGCAAGATGCCATTTATTTTAGGCTTTTGCTTTAGATCACAGTTTTCTGCAGACGCCGGCAGGTGTGGCGAGTGGAACACCATTCCCTGCATTTTCCTTGATGCTTGGGTGATTCAGCAGTAGTTATATTCCGTAGATTAGTTATCAATAGGCACTATTTGCAAGATCAGTAGACTCTCAGATAGATAATAAAGGTTTCTCAAAGATTTGCCGCTATGCGGCCCACGTCGGCAATGTTTACGCTCGCACTGCCCTTTCTTTGTCGTTGTTCCAAGCGCTTGCGTGCCTTGTTTCCTTTCCTGCCGCTCTCTTGGGATGGCGATCCCGTCGCACGCGTCTTCTTTCCGTCGGGTGGCGGTCTCGTCGCGCGTGTCCAGTTTCCTCCGGCTTCTCGGGGCGGGTCTGCGTCACATGCTAAACAGCTTAGCGGTCATCCACCTTCACAGAGTGGAATGGCTCATGATTTTTTCAATAAGTTTTTATAGCGTAGAACTTTAGATAAGTGGGAAGTAGCAAGGGCAGTTTCTATATTCTGTGACTCGTTAAGAGTTGAGCGGAACCACCTTCCTTCTGTTTTCACTTCAGCAGCTCGAACGCTTGCGAAGAATTCGCCTCATCTCCGGCGTTCGCTTTGGTAAAGCGGAAAGAAGTGGGATAAGCTTACCCTGAACTCATAACTTCTCACCAACTATAGGCTTCAACACAAAAAGTAAAGAAAAGGTGGCGCTGGTTCTTTGAGCTGAAAACATGAAACGTCTAAATTCTTCGAAGATTTCACTTTAAAAATCCGAGGACTACTAAGCATTTCTTATCAGTTGTGAATGCGAAAGCATGAATGCCGCTCTTCCGCTCCATTAGATCGTCTGCGGCGTAGTGGCGTAGACGGCCACGTTTCGGCACTGCCAAGGTGGATGCCGACGGTCGAGCGAGCGCTCTGGTGAAGCGGATGCGCCGCGTTGAGCTCGGCCGTACAACCTCTGCGGAGTTTGCCCGTGCGGGTTCTGGGGCCAGGCCGGCAACGCCGCACCTCGCCTGGCCGCTGCGTGCGCTGCGCCGCCATGGAGAGGGCATCTCTGTTGGCGGTTTCTGGAACTACGCCGCACGAGAGTAATTGGGAGCCTCGTTTCTTGATGACGCGAGCAAGCCAATGGGAGCCTAGCTATCAAAAATCGGCTTCACTTCGCTCCTTTTGGAGAGGTGAATTTAGCTGCCGTTTTACGTGACGTTTTGCGCGGCTTCAAAGCTGTGACGCTTCAGATAGCGGCTTCACTTCTCTCCATTGGGACAGGGGAATTTAGCTGCCGTTTTCCGCTTGTTTTTGGCGTGGCTTCAAAGCTGGGAGCCTTCAGATCGCTGCTTCACTTTGCTTCTATGGGAGAAGGGAGTTTAGCTGCCGTTTGGCGCGGCTTCAAATCTGATGACGTCGGCTCGCTCCATAGAACACTTAATGCTTTATAATTAAAAAGAAAGAAAAACAGTCATACACCAAACTACACACGTCGATTGCACGTCACTGAAAAAGTTGTGTATCGACCTTGTAACTCAGGTAATAAAAAAATGACAAACTCAGAAACGCCGGCAGCCCCGTAGCCCTGGTAATATTAATGTTTGAACTGATTACAGATGAAAAATTAAAGGACAACACATTAACACATAAAATTATTCGCCATTAACTACACATATGGGCTCTCCCATCATATAAAAATCTTCACAGGAAAACGTAAAACACGTTTTACATATCAACCTCCAGAACAATGGAGTCTAAAAACTTTTGAAAGCCTATGTGTAGTGTGGTTTATAATTAATATCTACAAGGAAAAAGAACGATAAATGAAGTGTAATGTATAAATATATTTGATTTGTTTTTCTGCGGAAAACTATAAGTATGACATGTAAAGCTTTCGTTTAATAAAAACAAAATGTCTCTCTCTCTTTCTACGTATATATATATATATATATATATATATATATATATATATATATATATATATATATATAACGATAAAGTAAATGTTACAGTCAAGCTTCTGTTAAAGTTGCACCTCATGCGTTGCCACTCTTTGGAAACACAATATACGTCCCCAAGAGGTTGGGACGTGAGGTGAGCCATAAGGAGCACTTTCTCTTTCACTGTACACCCAGCGAGAAAGGCGGCAACAGTGTCAAACACAGATACACCCATCTTACTGGCAACTTAAAAAAATAATCTTCGAAGCTAAACGCAGAAAGTGATTGTCTTGCTTTATTTCTGTCGCTGATGTTTATTAGAGTTGAAATTTCCAGCAGACAGCATACAATGCATTGAGTATTTTCTAAACGTGTGAGCGAAAATGACATCAAAACTTGATTTAGCTGTACTTTATTTCGGAGACGCTATACATACCCACGTTTGGAAAATAGAAGCCTTAATTTTTTGTGCCTAATTTGTCCTTGGAAATGTTCCAGGAAGCGTCAAAGAATGCATTCTGCATTACAACTTCTTATTTCACAATAGTTTCAGAAAGAAAATAAATTATATTGCAGAGCTCTGTCAAATCTTATTGTGCGATTGAGTGAGCGCAATATTCAGAGATTTTACGTAATTATAAACACACCGTGCTACTCAATCATCAAATATCAGTCTAAGAAACCGTACAGAGTTACATATTTGTAAAAACGTGAAATTAATTCTCTTATGTTTGACTTGTATACAAATATGGGGCGTGAGAGCAGCAGGATTGAGAAACAGGGACTGCCTTACACGCGTTGTAGCAAACATCTGTGTATCTAAATGTTTTACAAACACGCATGCACTTAAAACAAGGCTTTGTTAAGCTGCTTCGTAGCTCAAACATCATCATTATGCTGTATTGCTGTAAAAATTACTTTTCGATATGTAAACAATGGAGAGTCGCATTTAGAAGGGGGGATGAGGAATCTGTTCAATCAGTTTTGAAGCAGTCTTCCTTAACATAAACTAATTACAGTGAAAGCTACACGTTCGGGCTCTACCTTCCGGTTTACTGACGCCAAGGAATATCTTTAAATTTCAAGAAAGACGAAAGTAAACATTAAAAAAACAAGTAAAAGCAAACTGGAGAAAAAGTCACCACAGCAAAAAAAAAAGTAAAAGCAGGAAGGAAAAAAAGAAAAACGGATTACGTGTCTATTGGAGCTTATTGGGGCGTCTATTGGGGCTTAAAACCAGAACACGCTATTCTGCCACATTTCCAGAGCATCCGCAGCAGTAATCGGGAAGCTAAAGTGCCCGTAAATATTTAGGAGATACGGCTGTATTTGATATCTTTATGGTATATTGAATATACGTGCTGTACATATTTGTATTATTTTACTCGCACAATATGCGATTCGTGAAACCAACTCTGTTCTGCACTCGACTAATTTATTTTTAATGCGTTAGCATTGGTGCCCTGCTACATGCGCTGAACTTGGACGTGCTTGGAAAACACGTTTATAGAGTTCAGAACGTCGCCACGGGATAGCGCCATAGCCCCGACAGGCAACTGAAGATCGCCGGCGCTAGTCCCACTTCGCAAATTTCGGTGTCGCGCAGTGGGGGACGGTGGGTGTACCGCTGGGGCGCGTATGAACCCCCCCCCCCCCCGCTCCCGCCCCCCTCCGCCTTCGTTCATGCAGCTTCGCGGCGACAGCCTGCGGATTGCTCATCATAAAATATTAACCCACCTTGGGCCATCCGTACACGCCGCCCCCCTCCGCCTTCGTTCACGCAGCTTCGCGGCGACAGCCTGCGGATAGCTCATTATAAAATATTAACCCACCTTGGGCCATCCGTACAGGCCGCCCCCCTCCGCCTTCGTTCACGCAGCTTCGCGGCGACAGCCTGCGGATTGCTCATATAAAATATTAACCCACCTTGGGCCATCCGTACACGCCGCCCCCCTCCGCCTTCGTTCACGCAGCTTCGCGGCGACAGCCTGCGGATTGCTCATTATAAAATATTAACCCACCTTGGGCCATTCGTACACGCCGCCCCCCTCCGCCTTCGTTCACGCAGCTTCGCGGCGACAGCCTGCGGATTGCTCACTATAAAATATTAACCCACCTTGGGCCATTCGTACACGCCGCCCCCCTCCGCCTTCGTTCACGCAGCTTCGCGGCGACAGCCTGCGGATGGCTCATTATAAAATATTAACCCACCATGGGCCATCCGTACACGCCGCCCCCTTCCGCCTTCGTTCAACCAGCTTCGCGGCGACAGCCTGCGGATTGCTCATTATAAATATTAACCCACCTTGGGCCACCCGTACACGCCGCCTCACGACGCCTCGCCCCACCGGAGGCCCAAGTGGCCTCGCCCCGCTGTCCCTCACTGCACCTCGGTGGTTTGTTGTCACGGCACGCAGTTGCTCTCTATAACCCCGACCTGCTTTCACCACGGAGAAAAGGGATTTCGGGAAAGTTCACTCCGCGAAAATGTGCTGGGAGTCTGAATTCACACTGCTTTGTTCTGTATAACCGCTGCGCGGAAGACTAAAGTATTTCTTCGAGAATCGTCCTGGCGGTAACAGCAATTTCGGCCCGTTTTTTTTTTTTTTTAACATAACACACTACCACTTTTTATTAGTCCTGAACACAGTTTCTGGGTTCATACGAAGGTAGCAGATGTTATTGCTTTAACTGTTTTATATATAAACTAATAAATGAACATAATGCGCAAAGGAAACACCGCATGTTGCAAAGTAATTGTACTCGCTTATAATGGGCTTCTAAGCAATTGTATATGAATGTAGAATATGAACAATTCTTTCGTCTTCTGGTTCATATTTTTTTATACTTTTTCATTAAACCGCCTGCACGCACAGGATTTACCATTTTTAATAACAAAAAAGTTTTGAAGTTTTGTCTTTTGAAAGGTCGGGAAAAGATTATTATCGTAACAAAAGAGCAGCAGCGACCACATGTGTTAAAGAGAAATAAAGAAACATGCTTTGGAAGGCGAACAGATGTGTTTATACGTGTTCGCTTTGTTTCTTTTCAGAAGCTACCTTTTGAGCTCGAAGAACAGAAGGACAGCCGTGTTTGACCCTCAGCGTATCACACTTTTTGGGCAGCTAGATCTTCTTTTGAAGACGGGATGTGAATAAGACAGTGTTTCACTACTCGTGCTTCATCTGACTCTGTGCACGGATGCTCTCTTGGACACTGGACGGACTTCATGTTTCTTGACGACATGTGGTATGGGAGTGTAAAGCACCTGCATGAAACGAACATTTTACAAGTATGTGCAGTATGCTTCTCAAAAGAGCCATTCGTACCACCTTCATTTTTTATGCAAATAAACTTGTCAGCCATTTGTTGGCTTAATGTGTACGCGTTCATATAAAAAAGAGCTTGAGGATAATTGTGATTGTCATTTGACCTGAAACGTTGGACCTATTGTGTCGTGGATACTGTGATAGCGTTTCTTCTTCAAGAGTTATTCATCGGTAACGATTGCCCGAATTATTATTATAAAACATTTTCACGAACAAAAATACCCGGTCAAGTTTACAACTTCACTCTATGTAATTTCACACATGTAATTATTTTAATGAAAATGCTACTTTGGACGATTATTGCATATTTTTTTAACATAACAGTTTTGTCAAGACAGAACTGCATGGATAGAGGTAGAGACGTGACGCACTCTTCTATTACAGTTGTCAGATTCATTAACGTTGGCGATGAAAAGTGCAGAAATCTTATAAATATCTTCGCATGTACGTCATCTAAAATTGTTTTCATACTGACATGGTAACCCAAGAGCGGGAGGAAAACGGGACGGACAACTGTAATTCCCCCACCCCTGGGTTGCCATGTCAGTATTGAAACAGCTCGCCTGAACGCTTGCTTTAGTTTCAATAATTATTTTCATGTTGTGGGACAAAATTTCCCACAGAAGTTTGTCAGCCTAATGCAGAGATGTGCTATTCTATCTTTTTTCATATTCCTGAAGAAAAATTGTAATGCGTCAAGAGAGATATTGTAAGCATTCGGGGTAGCAAATCTGTGTGCTGCAAAAATTCGTTTTCAAACCAGAGAACCATTTAATTAGCACAGAATGTGTTTCATATCGGAAGAGGTAGATATTTATTCAAATACCTGCAGTATTTTAGGGCTCGCGTATACCTAGGAAATAAATATGATCGAAAATAGACATCTTCGTGTTGTTTTGATCGCAAAAATGAAGAAAGTAAACAAAAAAAATCCTTAGGCGAAACGGATGAGCACCAATCGGACGAATTGACCTGTAGTATAATTCTACATGTTAAAGGACATACCCTCTAAGATATAAAATAATTTCATCATAAAAAATTGCTCTCTGCCCTTTCCTGCTTGATTTTATCTTACACGCACGTATCTGTGGGGTTTATGAAACAAAACAAAAAAGATTGTTAAATAATGTAAATACGAATATGTAGTTCTTAGTTAAAACGTTAAACGTAGCGTTATGATTAAATGCAATTAATGCAAAGGTGCAAGTGAGCTGGACAAGAATAACAATAATAATCTATGGTAAAGGGGACCAAAGGGGACAAGGGGCAAACACAAATCTCCAAACACAGCTAGGTAACTGGTGTCCAATCGAAAAAATCCGCCTGGTCGTGGTATCGAACCAGGGACTGCTCCATTTACAGTGGAACGCTCTACCAACTGAGCTAACAAGGAGTTAGTCGTCAGTAGAGCAAACGGGTTTTATCAGGTGCCAGCAGTCTAGAGCGTTCCATTGGAAATGGAGGGGTCCCATGGTTCGATACCAGGACCAGGCGGCATTTTTCGGTCACACACAAGTCACGTAGCTGTGTTTGGAAATTTGTGTTTGTCCTTTTTCCCCTTTGTTCCCCTTCTCCAGCGATTATTATCGTTATTATTGTCCGTCTCAGTTGCACCTTTGCAATAATGACATGTATTCATAACTTTAAAATGCAGGCCTTTCTTTATTTGTTGTTGTTAGACTGATGGCAGCTGATAAAACGTGTTTGCTCTACTGACGCCTAACTCCTGGTTAGCTAGTTGGTAAAGCGCTGCACTGTAAATGCAGGGGTCCCTGTTTCGATACTTGGACCAGGCGGATTTTTCTGTCGCACACCAGTCACCCCGCTGTGTTTGGAGATTTGTGCTTGTCCCTTGTCCCCAATGTTCCCCTTCTCAAGGATTTTTCATTCTTATATAAGTAGCGTGCTCCCGGGTGAAACGTTTTTTATTACTCGAGAGACTCCTACTTCTTTTTGTGTGTAAATCATGGGAACAGGAAGCAACAACAACACAAAACGTGAATGGGCACACTATTATCTTGCAAATCTACAAGCACAACCAAGGCGTAAGTCTATAATAGACACTTTAGTCTTGTGTATTCCCATGTAGCTGGAGCGAATATTCAGTTCAGTTGTAATAATGTACGTTTAAACTTGTGTTTAATGCCATAATATAGTTCGTTAGCCTAAACATTACACGAACATAATCTTCAGAAAAGACAAATAGTCGCTGATAGAGGATTCCTATACAAGACATATCATATAAAATATAAATTATAATGATAAAAACCTCACCGCTGTTGGTATACCAGAAGCATGCCTCTAAACGAGGAACATTGTAATACATTGTGAAGTAGAGTTGCTTAGAAAATTAAGTGCTATAGAAAATAAGGTCCGTGTTTTGAAGGGGATGGTGGGAGGAAGTGGCTATGTTGTAAAGTATGCGAAATCTTGACTCCGCGTGAACAATGGCGACCTAAGGATGTCATGTTTAATATGTTCAGTAGACGGTATTTTTCTCAGCTCAATAACAAAGATTCACATTCGTATAGAAGCTAGTAAAATCTTATCATAGAAACATTCTCGCTGGCTTTTAGAGGAGTGCACACGTTTATCGGATACTCTTCTAGTATTTTTATAAAATATTGATTTACAAAGAGTGAATTTAATCTTAAGATCCCCACTATATTTCCTAACTTTATTTATGAAGAGTATGTTTTATTTAATCGAGAAAACAAATGTTTAATTTAAAAATGATTGGTGAGAAGGTGAAATGAAAGAACAAAGCTTGCCCTTTTAGTGCACTTCTGGAGTGGCGTATTGTTCAAAGTCGAGTTAACTTTAACATGCGCTCTGATCAACTAATCTGCAAGAAACGTGCGTAATCAAAAGAAATCCTTAGTGCACGTGAAAGCCTTAAAAATACCTAGGACTTCTGTCTCGAGCTGCAAGTACAAAGGGAATATTGCTTCATAGGTAAACTTATATCATGTGTCGAAACACTGTGCTAGAAGACGACGCTGTGGGCAAAGAAGCCACGAGCACAGAGCACGCGCGGCTTGCACAAGCATCCCGATTTGACGACCAGTTGTAAATGGCCGGAAAAAGAATAGATACTAAGTATTCGGTGGAAGCCTCCTTGCCTAAACGAATACAACACTGGCGACGGGACCTGGTACGAGCCAACGAAACCTGGACAGCCACCTCAAGCCATGCCATCCCAAGGGACCATCGAAACCTTCAATGACAAGTCATGGGCGTCATGGATCGAACGCTTAGGGTTGTATTGTGTGGCCAATACCGTCACGAGCTTGGAAAAGAATCGGGCTTTGCGGTCCATAGACGTATGCCATCGTTCGAGCTTTAGTGGTTCCTAGGAAGCCGGGAGATTTCGGCTTCGAGGAGCTTAAGTTGATCCTTTGGACACAGTTTGACCCTTAAACCTCGGAGCTATAGAGTCACTACACGTTTCAGCGCCGGGACCAGCTAGCCGACGAGTCAATCAAACGTTATGTTGCAGCCCTGAAGCAACTGGCAGCAGACTGCAACGTCAGCATACCGTCGACTTCAGCGATAACTGTTGCAACGACGGCATCGCAGCCGTCAACGGAAGGTCAGGCCTCCGGTACAAGGGCTACGACTGGGACACCAGCAACACCTCTTCGCCGCACTAGACTGTCGTATGACATTATGCTACGCCAGAGATTTTTCTGCGGCATGCGCGACGAGCTGCTGCAGCAACGTCTGTTAGCAGGAAAATATTTGACTTTTTCAGCTGCTTTTCACATGGCAGTAAGAGCTGAAAGCGCGTCTAAGCAGCAGCAGGACTTCAAGAACAAACTGGAGCATCACGTTCACCAGACTGAAGAGAGGAACAAAGAGCCCTCAACACACCAGGAACGACGTTGCTACCGGTGTACGGGATAACATGATCCGCAAGAGTGCCGTTACAAGAACTCAGACTGCAGGTACTGCAACAAGCGTGGAGATATTGAAAACTCTTGTATTGCAATGAAAATGTACCAGGCTGGCAAGCCGCTCAAGAAAGCGAACCAGATAGTGACACCGACAACTTCAGAGAGTCGAATACCGCCTAATCCTGGATGTTCATTTTATGAGCTTCACATGCTGGTGACAGACACAGCCGTTTTAAAGTTTCACGTGTCCCTTCGAATTGAAGGCAAACCGCTGGAGTTCGAGGTTGATTCGGTTTCCGCCTGTTCTCTAATTAGCGAAGAGACCTTCCGAAAAAACCTGGCCATGGTATCCTCCGAAACTTAAGCACGACGATGTTGAACTGTGTACTTGTTGTGGCGAATGACTCAAGCTTCTAAGATCCCTCCAAGTTACCGTCAGATTTAAGTAAGAAGACTACGTGCTTACGCCTCTGGTATTGTATGGATCCGGCTGTAACCTTCTGGGGCGCGTCTGGTTTCATGCTCTAGACATCAGAGTACAAGAAATCAACCAAGTGCGACAGCAGAGCATGCCACCAGAGGTACAAACGGTTTTACAATGCCATTCCACGGTATTCAAAGAGGACATTTCGGGATACACTGGACACCCGGTTCAGTTGGAACTAGAGGAGGAAACAGCACCGAAGTTCTGGAAATCTCGTTCCGTTCCAATAGCACTGCGACCTGCAGTAACACAAGAACACTGCGCCAACTACTAGAGCAGGATATGATGAAGCCAGTAAAACAATCGGAGTGGGCTACACTACTAGTCCTCGTCCGTAAAACAATTAGCGAAATTAGACCAGTTTAGAATAGTAATAATTGGGGTTGTGTGGATATTTAGACAGCGTGTATTTAGTCAGCCATTTCTAAGTTGCGACGAGTCACTCGCTGTAGACGAGAAATTTAGCCAGTGCAGTATAACCGCTAGCCTGGAGTCTTTAACGTGCACCACGCAGTAGTGGTACACGACCGCACGCCGGTACGATGCTCATCCAGATCGAAACGGGCAGGGGTGGGGACTGAACCGAGGATTCCTGGGTTCTGCAGTGCGAGCTTTCCTTCCACGTGCTCCGACCTTGTGTGCGCTAGCCCACTCGGCCGCCAATGCCCCAGACTGAGTAGAGACTACAGAAGTGCTGTAAAGGGCTGTTTATACTCCGACGTTGAGTGCAGTGAACGCAGCGTAGCGCAGAACGCGCGCCTCTCATTGGCCGGCGACCAGGAACTCGATATCTGCGACCAATCAGTATAGTGTGCGCTGTGCTACGCCGCGCCCGTGGTATAAACGTATCTTAAACGCCGCATCAAGGAAGTCAGCCAACCCACTACCAACTACAGGAGAAGTGCTGGCGAACCTGAGAGGGGGCACCGCTTTCTAGACGTAGAACGTGAGCCAAGCCTATCAACAGTTGAATGTGTCTGAAGCCACAACAGCTGTCTTGACCATCAACACCATAAGGGGCTTGTTCAAGTTGAAACGCTTACCTTTTGGGATATCATCGACATCCGCAATTTTTCAGCGTATAATGAAAACAACCTTGGCTTACATTTAGGGCATCCGTATCTATTTGGACTATATAATCGTGAGTAGAGAGAGCAGTGAGAAACATGCTGCACGTCTGGACCAAGTACTGTTCCCCCAAAAAACGGAGGCCTTCGGCTCAAGAAAGAGAAATGTCAGTTCGCAGTTCGTGAAGCCAAGTTCCTCGTGCACAGAACTGAAACAAGAGGAATACACACAATGGATGAAAAATCGCAAGCCATTCTGGACGCGCCACAACAAATAGAAAGAAACGTACTACAGGCGTTTCCGGGACTCCTGGCCTTCTACGAACGGTTTCTAAAAAACACAGCCATGGTTGCAATCGACTTCTACTGAATTCTTCAAAAGAATGTTACGTGGTAATGAAAAAACAAGCATAGGCAATCATTCCAGAAACTGAAGGAGATGGTTAAAGAGCCCGCAATTTTGGCACACTGTGACAAAAACAAACCGTTGCCGCTTTCCTGCCATGTGTCACCCTACAGTGTGGGGACAGGCCTTGCCCAGGAACATGACCTAAAAAGTGAAGAACCAGTCGCCTTCGCGTCAAAGACATAGGGAGCATCAGAAAAAAAAACTATTCGGAGTTGGACAAGGAAAGGTTGGCCGTCGTGTACGCAGTGTGCCACTTTAACGAGTACATTACCGAACCACATGTCATCATATACACTGACAACAAACTGCTCCTTGGAATTCTTGAATCGACAAAACCGATTCCAGAGACGTTATCTCCAAGAATGATAAGATGGTGAGTCAAGCTGAGTGCGTACGATTACACCCTAGTGTACAGACGAGGATCATGACGCCTGAACGCTGATGCGCTCAGCCGGCTACCGTTACCTGCCAACGTAGACAAACCGTGCATACCTGGAGATGTGCTGATTCTGGTATGTTCTCTAATTGCTAATCTGTCACCTGAACGCATTTCAAAATTGAGAGAGTAAAGCAATATCCTGAATCCCGTCTACAGAGTTGTTCAAGAAGGAAAACTGCAAAGGTGGAAGGGCGAAGACTATCGTCCATACAAGAGTATCTGTGATGAGCTGTCAAGAGTCAACCAGTGTATAATTTGTGGTACAAGCATTGCAGCCCCCAGCGCATGTAGATCTCAAGCATTGGAGTTGTTGCACGCTCGCCACAGAGGCATGGTTGCAATGAAGAGTGGTGCACGCGGCCACATTTGGTGGCCTAGCATAGTAAAGGACATCGAACGAAATGAAAGATATTGCCTCACTTGTCTGGAAGACTAACCATCCCACTCTCAAGTACCTCTTCCAGATGGCATCGTGCATCCCAGCCATAGGAAATCACCTAGTCTGATTTTGCCGGTCCTTTGGAAGGTAAAATGTTCTTAATCGTCGTGGACGCCTACAGCAAGTGGCTGGAGATACGTCAAATGAAGAATATTCAATCAAGTTCAGTAATCGAACAGTTCAGAAAATTATTCGCAACGTTTAGACTCCCGGAGAAGGTGGTTCCGGATAATGAAATGTCGTTCGTGTCACAAGAGACAGACGAATTCTTTAAAAACAACGAAATTAAGCACAGAACAAGTACGCCATACCATCCTGCCACCAACGGTCAGACCGAATGAATGGAGCAAGCAACGAGGCTTACACTGGTCAAAGATAAAGCATGAATTATGCATGCAGGATCACCGGGTTTCTTCTCAAGCAGCACACAACCGCAAGTGTAACTACAGGAAAGACGTCAGCGAGGATGTTCGGTCCACATTTAACAACTCCAATCGCTCGCCTGGGTCGCCTCAAAATCCAGCAAGGGGGAAACACGGAAGAAATGAAGGAGCAACAGTTTTTGTCTCCCAGGAGACTTTCTGTAGGCCAAGACGTCTTTCTAAAAAAAATTACAGGAACAACACAGTGGATGCCAGGAACAGTTACAACAAAAATAGGATCTCGTTCTTGGCTGGTTACTACCGAGGACCACATCAGCAGCCGAACTGAGAAACGCGCAAAACACCCGGTGGCCGTAACCTGTTCGAAGAGCATTAGCGTGAAGCCGGCTCCGGTTATTCTACCGCCGTGCACCATTGCCATCAATAGCGAGCCGACAAACTTCGAAGAAAATGCTGCAGGCCCAGAGACTGTTACACTTCCCGACTCACGCATTGTGCCTGCATCATCGAGATCTCTACGCACAAAACGGTTGCCTGAGCAACCTTGCGACTCTTTCTAAAGGGGGAAAAGTGATATATCTTGTATCGGAACGTTGTGCTAGAAGACGACGATGTGGGCACAGAAGCCACGAGTACACAACACGCGCTGCTATCGCAAGCATACCGATCTGCCGGCCGGTCGGAAATGGCTGGACCAGAATAGATACTAAGTATTCGGCGGTAGCCTCCTTGCCTACACAAATACAGGTAAGAACGAGTCACTTTTAAATACTCGCTACCGGCCGTATCAGATACTGACACTCATTAACCGACGGAAGCCATATGCGATAATTAAAGAAAGTTATAATCTATCACCACGGTGGATGACCTGGTTCGTATTAGAATCAATTTACTGACCGGTTGAAATCAATGCATTTGGGTAATAAAATACAAGTTTAATATTAAACTGTTCTCTGGAAGAGTGTGTCGCATGTAGAAATGAGCAGCCAGAACTTCTCAATGATTGCGGAAACTAAGGTTCCTTGACATGGTCGCAGAGGCGATATAGCAATGAGCGGCCTTCCACATCCAGGCGCCGGTAGGCCATAAAAGCGAATTTCTAGTCACGCCAGCGTGAATGTATTATTTCTGCTGTTAGTCCACTCGTTTGCAGCATAGCAGGCGTTGATGTGGTGCTCCCAGGCCTCATAGTCACTCATTTACGAGAAGACGTCGGGTGCCGACCTGTAGTGCTCGTAGAGATTTAACAGGAAGTCGCCTATGCCCTAAAGTTCCATATTTCGACATCATAGGTATGCAGCTGAATTCAACAGCTTCAGTTCTCTACTCGTGTCCTCGTCGCTTCGTCTTCCTCCGGCTCAACAGATGGTTCCCCTTCCTACCAATCCGCCATTGGCTGCAGCAGCAGACTACTGACTCGCTGTGAACAGGGGGCACATATAATTCTCCGCCACAACATAACCATGCTCATTTGCTTGCCTGGAAATCATGTCCAGGCCAGACCGCATTCTCTGGCTATAAATATAGTTTCCTTCCTAAAAAAACATTTATATAAGGCATTCATATCAAATATAGAAGATGAAACTACGAAGTTATTATTTTCTAGGGCTGCTACTCCTGCTTTTGGACTGCATCTTTAGTCAGGAGACTTCTAAAGAAACATAAAAATGTTTGATTTCAATCAATGAATGCCACAAGCGAGAGAGTGACAGCGTCGACATTATTAACAACAGCCGAAATGATCACCGGCAAATTATAAAAACAAAAATTTCAAACATTACATTATTTTTGTACACAAGGCTAATAACCCTGCCGCCTCCGCGCGCAAAACATCAGTAGAAATTCCCACTGCATCAAGCACAACATGTTCTGGGCCTGTGTTTCTGCCCATGAAAACTTGAGGTAAACACAGCTGCGAAAACTGTGATGCCTGGTAGCTACTTCAGGCTTCGATAACTGAAAGCACAGGTACCGCGCCCAATGTTTTATGTAATGGCGCCAATAAAAACAAACCTTTGTAGAAAGATGTAAGCAGCACAGAATGACGTTTAAAATCAGACGAAAGAGAACTTAGGCTAAGCCGCATAATTACAGTTTACATATCCGAGAGAGCACTTTGCCAACGCCGCATAGTTCGCAATTTGAAAATGTTGCGGACACTTACGTGCTGAGCACCGCATCAATGTGTAGTACCTTTCTTTCCTCGTCGAGAGTTTCAAGGGTGACGAAAATGATCCCTGAAGAAGGGAACAAGAGGGACATAGGACAAACACAAATCTTCAAACACAACTAGGCGACTGTTGCGCGACCGAAAAAACCCGCCTGTTCCGGGTATCGAACCCGGGATTTCTTCATTTCCAGTGGAGCGCTCTACCAACTTAGCTAACCAGGGGTGAGACGTCAGTAAGGGCAAACAGGTTTTATCAGGTGCCCCCAGTCAAACACCAACAAGGGTGAAAGGCTTCCATTTTAAGGTTATGATTATAATGCACTTAAATGCAAAGTTGGAAGCGTGTTTGTCGTTTGTCCTTCTTGTTGCCCTTCTCCAGGGATTATTTTCGTCATTCTTGTCCAGCTCGCTTACACCTTTGAATTTAATTGCATTATAATGATAACCTTAAAATGCAAACCCTTGTTGGTGTTAGAATGGTGGCAGCTGATAAAACCTGTATTGCCCTACTGACGTCTAACCCCTGGTTAGCATCGTAAACTTTCCCGTTGCGGCTTGTTGACTCAACACCAGACTCGGGCACTCACTGAAAGATATTTTAATGCTTGTTTAATTCATATAAGCCTTTGTTTCTCGTCTTCGATGAATCATGGATCAGGCTTGACCCCAGTTTTCATATTGACGGAGACGCCGAAGCTCACATCATGCCATATGTGGCCAGAAGCTAGGGACGCCGACGAGCGAAACGAAAAGGAACAAGCGCCATGAGCCATCGCTCAAATGAGCCGACTTTGCCAGAAGGAAAAGCGCATTTGTCTAAAAAAAACTCGTACACCGTTACTTTCCGAAACCGGCGCATCAGTATCGTTCACGATTTGCTCTTTGTAAAAACATGGTATAAAGAAAATCTCAAGAAGCACCTTCTTTTTCAAGTGTGAAACACTTTTTAAGAAAAACATTACTGCCTAATCTCGCCCCCAGGCAGGGAGCACCGCGAGCGATCGCTACTTGCATGAGACTTGACGAAGGAAGTTTGCGGGTGCATCTATGAAGCGTAAAAGCCAGCTTGGGTGTTTTCAAGCCGAATTTGGCGTTGAGGCGGACTTGAGCAAGCCTTAACAGTATTGGTGCATTTATGTTAAGAGGTCGTTCTCAATAATTATTAAAGTGAATCTTAAACGATTCACAGAAACACTAACCTCAAATATTGAAGTTGTACCCATACAAGATGTGAGCTGTGAAATATTATCAATGAAGTGTAAACTTTCTACAAAAAGTTTTAATTTTGTGAGTCGAATTAACAAATAGTATACAACATAGGGCGCATTTTATGAAGAAACTGAGGTGTCTTTTATAGAATCTAGGTATACTTCAAACAAAAACACAATATGACCTAGGAAGTACTTAAACTAAGATCGATGTTAGATAATTAAATATCAAACTTTAAAATATTCACAGACATCCCTTTACGTACGAATGGGCAATGCACAAACAGGAGAGTCATTTAGGCAAGCTTAATAATCCTTTAGTTATGGAGTGATAATACAAAGATGCTTCTTGGGCATACGTGACGAAACTCATCCAAATTATTAATTCACTCGCTAATGTGATTCTACACAGCTAGCCTCTGAATTGGTGGGTATTTATAGGTAATTTATAAGCAAAGAAGACGTCACTGAGAAAGCTTTAAAAATTACTTTTGCGAGATGAGGCGTTGAGGGGAAGGCAGTCTCTGGGGTGTCAGAAAATGCAAACCCTTTTTGTGTTGTACGACTATTATTTTGCTCTCTTGCGCTTCTGGTTCTTCGCAATAAAAACACAGAACTAATCACAACTTAGCAATAAAATTATTCACTTCTTTCATCAGCTTTCAGATAACAAATATAATGCCCGAGAAATATTGGGATGCATGTGATTCAAACATCGCTATTAAAAGATGCTAATCCAGGTCCGAAAAGGTGCCGCTTCCAGAAGAATCAAAATGGCAATGTAGGGAAAAGTAACTGTATAGGCTCTTCTTGTGGAGCAGAGTATCGCAGTGGTTCCCCCAGGGCGCTTATGTTGGATCCAAGGTCGCACTGCGGGTAGCGCCCATCGCTTCTGCAGGAGGCCCGGAGGCGCGGATGGCGTGGCTGTGAGGCGACGTGCTGTGACATGCGAATCAAAGAAGATATATTGCTGCAACAGCCGCGCGTGGGCCGTCGTCCCGTTATTTTTCGCCTGTCTATATTTATGCCTTCAGTAGAACGTTGCAGCAGTCGAACATGTCTTCCATTCGCAAGCAGTAGCTGCGCTTGGTTGTCTGTTCCGAAGGCATGGATGTGCAGGTCGCGCATCACTCCGCGAGCGCCACAGACGGGAGCAAATCGATCGTTCTCCATGTCATCTGCTCCCCAAACTTTGGAAGCATGTTTTGAAATATCGCCCGTGTTATGAAACGACTCGATTATACTATATCCAGTGGCTACACAGAATGTTCAATGGTCAAGGAACCTTTGAGTTCGGACGATTTTAGTGTAGGATGTATATTTCGCAAAGGCACAGCGAGAAACATGCTCCGCCAGAACCTCGGCGGCTGCAATGTCGCTTTCCCGCAAGAGGGTGGATCCAGCTCGGCGCACGAGACCACCTCTACTCCAATGAAGAGTTAGCGGCGAAAGGAAAGGGTACGCGATCACTCTGGCTCTGCAGGCAGACCCTGTACAATTACTCTAGTGGGGACAGCCATCACTTATGCCAAAAACTCGAAGAGCGTAGGCTACAGCGATCCCAACTGGGTGTCACTGTTATCTCACACAGTGATATCCCTGAGACAGTCCTTCGGACGCAAGCTTTTATCATGCTCAACCCGAATCAAAGGAAACGAACGTCTTTATAGAAGCTGGATGCTGATTCTCGTTAAGACAGCTACGCTCTTCTATTAAGAAGGCAGCATTCAGGTTGCGTAACTGCTCATTAATGAAGATACACGACGCTGCACTATATTATAATTGTATTAACTTGTTTGCTCTTTTTTACTTGTACTTAGCACTCCGTGCACGACGGCACTGTGTCTCCTAAATGAACGAGAAAAAACTGCCACACAAAGGTCTTGCTGGAAATATCAAAATGTGAATATCTTAATCGACATTCCTACGAAACTATTGCGACACTCACAAAAATAGGTGGTGTAGTGCTTACACCCCTCGTTCCATATAATACACCCCAAAACTTCAGTTCCCAGAACAGTGCACTGACCTCAAACCGAAGTTACCAACTTTCACGAGCGACTTGGCAGCCGAGTGGTACAACTTATTACAATAGCTAATGTACGTGTTACTGACTACAAAAAAAAAATAATCGGTGTTTCCTTGGACCTACTAAAAAATTGCAGTGTTTTTGTTATGCATACTTTGATATGTACTTCAGCTGTTTATTAAGTAATATCGCACCGTTATCACGCCCCTCGTAAACGTTGGGGCCATCACTTCGACGGCAGTGCGCTGTACGTCGAACTTAAGTGTTGAGGTGTATTATATAGTACAAATGGGGGTGAGACTACACCCTTTGTTTTAAGACGGCACACCGCAGAGTCATCATCCTTTTTAACGTCGTCCCTTAACTTTTTTTACGCGAAACTAGCACGCCTGTTATCACTTATTTCCGTCAGTCGCACTTCGTGTATAAAATATAATGTTTTCGAAGGTTCCGGGCATACGTTAGCAATCTGGAATGTACCATGACTGCACACAAATAGGAACAGCCTGCGCAGAGCGGCGTTCGATTCGCCGACCGCCGACTGCGCTTGCCAGCCTTGCTACGTCAAGTCGCTCTTTTTTTTTTAGGGCTCAAGGTCGCCCAATTAACAGCTTCTTCGCTGAGTTGTCCTAGTCACCTCACGCCTGTAGTTACCTCCATGTGGCATCTGGTGAAGGTATGGGGTACCGACGCCGATGCACCGGATACCCCCAGTTGGCCACCACGGGAGCCCGGAACCTGATCCACTCAACCGGAAAAGTCGGCACAACCAAGCACTCGTACCTGAGTTTGGCCGCCTTCCTCACAAGACCAGGAAATCAGCCGACGCCTCGGAGACAGCAAAGAGCAGCTCTAGGACACCCGCCGCCGTCGTCTTCCAGCGTCCCCGAGAGCCACCGTCCTATCGTGGCTCCTCCTGCGAAGACTCGGAAGAACGGCTTAAACAATTCAAGCGAATTGCTACGTTCAACCAGTGGGCTGACTGACCAAGACGAAATTCCACCTGTTTTCTTTTTTATTAACGATATGAAAACGTGATATGAAAACAGAGAGAGCACCCTGGCATCGTGGGCTGCGTTTAAATAAGAGTTTCAGAATACCTTTTCAACTGACCTGCGAAAGGAACGAGCTGAACTACTCTTGCACACTCATGCACATCATCATTACAAACGCGCCGCTGCTATTTTGAAGAAATGAAGCGGATGTTCGACGCCCCTTTTCTAACATAGCCAAAGAAAATAAAGCGAGAGGCGTTAAATAACAACTGTTCACCCTTCGTAATCAATTTACGACCGTCGCCGAAATCATCACGGAGGCTACAACAATAGAAAAGGCCCTTGACAGGCTGTCAAGACGATACGAACGCCCTCAAGTCCTGACAAAGAGCTGCGTCGATGTAGGTGGTTCCAACATCGACGCTCTACGGGACACGATCCGTGCCGCTGTTCGTGAAGAGCTAAGAAGGCTCTTTCCAACAACACAGCATCAAGTCGCTTCACTTACGGATGTAAGCACTCAGTACAGTGGAGACGGAGGGGGGGGTGAGGGGGGCTGTGCACCAGCACCAAGCGATGGCGTATCCTGCTGTGTTGCATGTGCCTGTCTTAAGCCACCGCATCTACACCTCTCTACGAGTAACCGAAGCGCCTGCGCCTCAACGTCCGTCGCCATCCTCAACAGGAACTCTTAATCCTACACCTCAAAAACAACTGACGCCGTGTGTACCCAGGACCAACGACCCCTCTGTTATCATTGCCGGGAACCGGGTAACGTCGTCGCCGATGCCAATACAAAGAGCGTGGCCTTCGTGGCTTTGCCGTCGACGCGCCGCGACCCGAGCCCGGACAACGATCAAGAGATATTGAGGAATACCTACGCCAGACGCCACCTGAGCCAAGGTAATTCTACCGGTAACCATCGCTTTCAGCAAGGTCCTCCTTTTCACCGCATCGATCGCACATCGATGTACGCGCTGAAAGTCGCCAAGCTCCCATAGGGTAAACTAACAGCAGCAACAACTGGAGGTGGAGTTTCTGCCCGACAAAGCTACGAAGGTCCTCCACCGTCGAGACGCTGCGACATAACCGAGATGGCGTACCGTAACACCAACGACCCGAACAACCGTAATACCACCGCGACGACACGATATGCCTGCGACCCGACGAAGCGACGCAACTGCAACGCGACACCTACAACTGCCGACCTACCAGTTCTGATTGACGGCCGTGAGGTCAACGCACTAGTGGCCACTGGTGCTGACTATTTAGTGCTAAGCGGTGAATTGACGGCAGCAATAAAGAAGGTTACGACATGGGATGTATCCCAGATGCGAACAGCAGTGGGGCACATAATCACGTCGAGTGGAATGTGCATGTCAAGAATTACCATCGGCAGTCACACGTACCTTTGGACGTTCGTAGTATTGCCGCAGTGCTCACGTGACATGATCCTTTGTGTGCAATTTCTGACAGCTTTACGCAGTAATTGATCTCCAGTTCAAATCTGTCACATACTGTGCCACAATTACGTGTTTCCTAGCGGCCTTTGGCGTTGCAGACTAACGACTAATATCTCAGCATCCTGCCCCGCTCCAGAGCCATGAACTCAATTTGTGCCAACACAGCCGAAATAATGGAGGGGCTTATCGAACATCAGACACCTTTGCTGCTCGAAAGCGCCCTCGCCGTGGCAGGAGGCATTGTTCATCTCCAATAAGGACGTGCGAATGTGCTCCTGACCATCTTCAGTGCAGAGCACAGGTGCCTCAACAAGGGCTCGACCGTCGCTTTCCTGGAGGAAATAGCCGAGATAAGCAGCGCCATAGGCCTTTTACCGTCATCATCAGCGGATCATCAGCAAACAACCGAACGTGCTCCGACATTAACCCTGCACTGTCCAGACATCTACAAGAGAAAATGCATAGTCTGCTTTGCCGTTACAAAGACTGCTTTTCGTCGTCAGCGAAGATCCGTCAAGCACCAATTGTTAAGCCTCGGGTCTTGACCGACGACGGCGTATGACCTCTTTGGCAACCCCCCTACCCAGTCTCTCCTCACAAACGCGACGCCATCCGCGACGAAATCGACGAAATGCTTGCCGACGACATTATTCCACCACTTAGGAGCACATAGGCGTCACCCGTCGTCGTTGTGAGGAAGATACATGGTACCCTTAGGATGTGCGACGTGCGTCATTTACCGTCGCTCAAACAACGTACCAAAAAGGACGTATATGCCCTCCCCCACAATAACGATGCACTCGACCGATTCTGCCATGTCATATATTTTTCATCCATGAACCAAAGAGCGGCTATTGGC
Organism: Ixodes persulcatus; assembly: GCA_013358835.2. Classification (NCBI taxonomy): domain Eukaryota; kingdom Metazoa; phylum Arthropoda; class Arachnida; order Ixodida; family Ixodidae; genus Ixodes; species Ixodes persulcatus. Next base: position 697,296 of record JABSTQ010010780.1, read on the forward strand.
CAATCCAAGTCTTCGAACGCGACAGTGAAAAGACGGCTTTCGTAACGCCAGACGGCCTCTATAGTTATAAAGTCATGTCATTTGAACTTTGCTCTGCACCAGCCACATTCCAGAAAGTCATGAACACTGTCCTAGCAAGCCTGAAGTGACTGACGTTTCTTGATTACCTAGACGATGTGATAGTGTTTTCTGCAAACATTGACTAGAAACAGTACTCTGTACGATAAAAACCTGTGGGGTTCTTTATGGAGGTACCACTACTAATAATCCCCGCCCGATCGGTATGCGCTCCGCCCGTCACCCAGGGAGTGACACACAGCAACGAGAAGACAGCGAATGGGTTTACTGTACCTCCCGGTTGCCCGTCGTCGAGAGCCGGTAGTCCGGGCCCGCCGACCCTTGTTGTCGCCCGTCGATCAGAGCTCACAGTCGAAGTCCGTGTCCAGGCCTGCGGATCGCCTTTCCCACGCCAGCGCTGCGTAGGCTGGCTGTCCCGGGCCGTCACTGCCCGAGTCTCGCTGCGGAACCACCCCGGGATCGTCATAGCCTAGACCAGATGGCCAGGGCTTGCCGTTTCCACCGGTCTTGCTCCAGACCTCGCTGGTGGACCTCTCCGGGGTTCGTCATGAGCCTGGCCAGGCAGCCCGGCCGCGATGTTCCAGTCCAGCTCCAGCCTCGCGTAGCACGCACTGTCTCGCGCCAGCTCGTGTCTTCTTCGCCGACCGCCTGTCACGTACCCTCTGCCTCGTCTTTCACCCTCGGCTCCCACACTCTCCCCCCCTCAAGGCCCGGATTTCGGGGGACTTCATGGGCCTCAGGGAGCCACTGGGCTTTATGGGCGGCTGCTGTTGCTGTTGCCGGAGTGGCCACGTTGCAGCGTCCGAAAGCGGCGTAGGTGGTGGTGGCTGGTGAAGCCGGCGGACAATGCCGACCTGTCTGTCGCTCGCTGTCCCACCCACCGCGATGCAGCAGGGGGCCTGCTTCAAGCTGGTCCGGCCGACGCGGACGGACCTGCCCCGTTCCGCTCAGAGGTCGCAGCGGGCTTAGAACTGCCCGCCTGAACCGTTCGTCAGGCCGAAAAACTGTCAGCCACCCTGAGCACTTGGGAAAACGAATGGGCGCGTCTTCCCTCCCGGTGGGCTTCCTGGGTTACGTCGTGTATGGCCGTCTTTCCAAGAAGCTATTCTGCGCAGAACAGAGTGTTAAAACAACACACAGCGAACAAGTACTCTGCCGCAGACTGTGGCAGTGGTCATAGCCTCCACCGCCAAATTGCTTGCCGACGGGTTCGTGTACCATGCGGCTAACTCAGCAAGTCCGCATTCCGGAGCTCGCTCCTTGGTCGCCAAGAACAGGGGACTTCTTATGTCCTATCGCAACCTCATGTTATACGTCTTCCCCATCGCGACGACGGTAGTATCCTTTTAAGTCAGCGATGTGAACCGGGCAAGCCTCCTCGTTTGTATCTGCTCTGCTGTGAGACAAGTCGCCAAAATTCCAACATGCTTTGTCTCAACGGGCATCGTTAGCGTTAGTACTGAACAACCCGCTCAACGAATCCGTGGGACTCCCTGGGGACGACTAGAAGCGAGGCAAACCGAACGTTCCCCACGTTGGGCGCCATTTTAATGTGGGGTTCTTTACGGAGGTCGCTCTACTATTAATCGCCGCCCGATCGGAATGCGCTCCGCCCGTCACCCAGGGAGTGACACACAGCAACGAGAAGACAGTGAATGGGTTTACTGTACCTCCCGGTTGCCCATCGTCGAGAGCCGGTAGTCCGGGCCCGGCGACCCTTGTTGTCGCCCGTCGATCAGAGCTCACAGTCGACGTCCGTGTCCAGGCCTTCGGATCGCCTTTCCCACGCCAGCGCTGCGTAGGCTGGCTGTCCCGGGCCATCACTGCGCGTGTCTCGCTGCGGAACCACCCCGGGATCGTCATAGCCTAGACCAGATGGCCAGGGCTTGCCGTTTCCACCGGTCTTGCTCCAGACCTCGCTGGTGGACCGCTCCGGGGTTCGTCATGAGCCAGGCCAGGCAGCCCGGCCGCGATGTTCCAGTCCAGCTCCAGCCTCGCGTAGCACGCACTGTCTCGCGCCAGCTCGTGTCTTCTTCGCCGACCGCCTGTCACGTGCCCTCTGCCTCGTCTTTCACCCTCGGCTCCCACAAATCTTGGGGCTGACCTTAAGGCCAGAGAAGTGCCGATTGGCCTGCTAGGAGCTGCTCTTTCTTGGGCACATTTTTAGCGGCAATGGAGTATGCCCTGGCCCGCAGAAGAAAGCGGCCATCGCCGACCTCCCTCTGCCAGTCGATCAGAAAGCGCTTCTGGGATTCCTGTATTGTGCTCTTACTACCGGCGCTTTGTGAAATACTTATCGTGAATTGCCGAACCGCTGACACGTCTGACAAAAGCCGATGCCCAGTTCACATGGGACGCGTCGCAAATGGCAGTGTTCGACGAGCTTCAGCGCGTACTACTGTCACCGCCAGTTCTTGGACACTTCCACAAGGACGCTGAGACCGAAGTTCACATGAACGCAAGCAACGTGGGCCTTGGAGCCGTGCCTGGTCAGAAGGCGAACGGTCTGAAAACAGTAATCGCCGACGCAAGCCGCCCCATTACATATACGGCCGGCCCTTCAAGGTCGTCAACGACCATCACGCGTTGTGTTGGATCTCCAACTTGAAAGATTCTTCCGGCAGATTAGCACGTTGGAGCTTGAGATTACAGGAGTTTGACCTCACCGTCGTCTATAAGTCTGGCCTCAAACACTCCGACGCCGCCTATCTTTCATCTCATCCCGTCAACCCGCTCCGCTCAGCGGAGAAGACGAAAACGCTTTCCAGGGAACAATCAGCGAAAGTACTTTCGACCGGGAACAACGAGCTGATTTGGAGCTAAGAAGCCTCATCGGATAGCTTGAAGGGAAGTGTAGTTCAGTGCCCAGAGTGTTCCAGTGTGAGCTACGTTCGCACTGCCTGCTCCACAAGTTCTCGTTAAGAACAACTTTTCGCCACTCCAAACGCCACATCTTTTAGTCGTGCCATCCGATCTACGCGAAGAAAGTTTACACGCGTCCTACGATGAACCAGCGTCAGGACAATCTTGGTATTGCTCGCAAACGTCCAAGAATTTGTGAACGGTACTACTGGCCTCGACTTAAAACCGCAATCTTCCGTTACGTTCGAACGTGCCACGGCTGCCAGTGCCGAAAGTCGCCAACGTTGCAACCAGCCGGCCTACTTCACCCGATAGACCCGCCCTCGCGACCTTTTCAGCAGGTTGGCATGAACTTACTCGGGCTGTTTCCGACATGCGCCTCCGGCAGCAGGTAGATCATGGTCGCAACGGACTATCTGACGTGCTACGCCGAAACAAAGGGCCTTCCCACAGGTACCGCACAGTAAGTTGCGAAATTTTTTTTTCATCTTCCAGATTCTCCTGCGTCATGGCGCCCCACAGGTCGTCATCACAAAGAGGGGGACCACCTTCACAGGGCCGCTCTTGCAGTCTGTTTTTCGCTACAGCCAGACCACCCACCGCAAGACGACTGCGTGCCACCCCAAGACGAACGGCCTGAGTGAGCGCCTAAACAATACCTTGGCAGACATCGAGCACACAACGTGGGACGAGATCCTACGATATGTGACGTTCAAGTACAACACAGCCGTACGAGAAGCCACCAAAATACTACCGTTCAAACTGGTGTACGGAAGAAATGTAGCAGCGACTCAACAAAATCCTGCCAAATGTCGTAGCGGACGGCCTCAATGACTACGCCACGTTCCTTCAACGAGCGGAAGAAGCTCGACAGCTAACGAGATAGCGCTTCTAGGCCCAGCAGCGCAACGACGTGGCACGATACAATCTCCGACACCACGCCGCAGAATACGAGGTCGGCAACCGTGCTTGGATCTGGACGCCGAAACGTCGTCGAGGGCTCAGCGAGAAGGTTCTCCGCCGCTACTTTTGCCCTGACAAGATTACCCGACGCTTGAGAGACCTGCACAATGAGGTGGTTCCCGATGGAGTAATACACTCCCAGCGGCACCAACCTCGCTCAGAAGTTGTCCACGTCGATCAAATGAAGACGCACTAATCCAGGTAGTGAGTCGTTTGACTTTTTTTGCCCTTTGCGATCACTCAGATTTTTTTCCCTTCTCGATGTTTTTTTTTTGCAGCATTGGGTCGATGTTTGGTTGGAGGGGAGTAATGCCACAGTTGATTTTTCTGATTGGTCTCCCTACGCACTGTCATCTTCCTTTTAATGTTGCCCCTTATCTTTTTTATACTGCGCGAAGCTAGCTCGCCTGTTATCACTTATTGCATTTGGCCTCGCGTCGTGTATGGAGTAGAATGTTCTCGAAGGTTCCGGGCAGCATATTTTTACGGCGCAGGCGACAGACCCCCTAGCAACGGTACTTACGCAGGATCGGCTGCTAGTGGAGATGGACGCTGCCGCCGTCACACATAGCAACGCGCGGTTGCAATGAGAACTTGGATTTCAGTTTCGGACGGTGCATGTATCACTGGAGAGCGTGTTAAGTCACCCCCCCCCCCCCCCCCCCAGACCTGCGTTCAAGCCGCTTCGTGGCGACAGTCTGCGGCTGCTCATTACAGAACTATTAACCGACTTCGCCCCTCCCCCCCACTTACGCGCCGCTTCGCGGCGTCCAGCCGGCACTTCAGGCCCCAGTGTCCGCCACTGCACCTCTGAAAAGGATATCCTACACCATTTAGTGCAGCAAAGTGAGGTCGACAACATTCGTTTTTTTTTTTTTCTTTCAGATTTAATTGTAAAAAAAATGTAAATATCGCCTAATGCCTCGACAAAAAAAAATAAAAAAATAAAAGTAATCCAAAGTGTGGATCTGTCCGTGATCAGCTGCTGATGAGGCAGGCACCTTACCACTAAGCTACGCTACCGCTTCGTAAGCTGGTTGTAACCGTTCCCCACGTGTGACAGTGGCATCGTCCATCTCCACGAGCAAGCAATCCGGCGTGAGCGCCGTTGCTACGGGGTCTATTGCCTGCGCCCTACCAATATGCTTCCGAGCATTCGCTAACAATCTCGAATGAACCATGACTGTGCATAAATAGGACCAAGGTGCACAGAGCGGCATTCGATTCGCCGACCGCCGACTGCGCTCGTCAGCCTTGCTGCTTCCAGTTGCTTTTTCTTGGTGTGGCACAGTATCTCATAACAAACAGCTTCTTCGCTGATTTGTCCCCGTCGCTTCAAGCGGGCCGTTGCCTCCACTTAATACTATGCTGCATGACGAGTAGAGTTGATTTGTATACATGGAGGCGCAGGAATGTGATCCCGTGTAAAATATATAAAATAATTTCGTTAAATCATTCACCACAGAGTGATATACCAAAATAGGACAAACTCGATATTGGCCGTTAAAGTAAAGTTTGAAGTTTCATTTGGTCTCTCTTTTAAAAATCGACGCTACACTTTTTTACACCTCAGCTCATGGCGTCGTTCTGTTTGTTATACGTTAATTGTTTTGTTTGTTTTCTCTTTGTAAAAAAGGCACCTTGCAGTTTGCGTTTAAATGACTGATCTAGTGCCCATTGGCTAAAGCCACGAAAGCTAGACTTCACGTTACGATGCAGTACAGCCTTCCCTGACGAAAATATTAGACATTCCAAGCGGTCACAATCGAAATTCTTCTTCAGTCAAAGTAACCTCTGCAATACCAAAAAGACTTCATCTTCGTTTACGTTTGTTGCTTGTGCTTTTTTTTAATACCAATGCTGCAGGAATGTTGAAGAGTGCGGTCACAAAACAATAATAAATGCACTTGAAAAAATATATGCGTGATTTTTTTTAGGGAGATCAATGAAAGCACATATATACAAGCCATTACAAACGTTTGTTGTTTCGAAAACGTTGAATAGGTCGGCTCTGTTATGGGGGTTTGAACACGGCTTTTTTTTTTCAAATATTTTATGTTTTATCTTCCTACTGTTTAGCGTATGCCGAAATATATCATGCCCAAGTTGACGGAAAGTTATCGTTTAATACAGTCAGTTTCTCTACAAACATCACTCTGGTTTTAGCCGGCGTGCTGACTTAGATGGATGGCACCGATGTTTGCACAGGTAAATTTTGTCTTAGTGTAAAGCTACTTATTCACTTTCGACCTAGCTCAGCGTGAACAGTTGAGCGAAATGTTTCTCTTGATGTGACAAAAGCAAAACCTTTTAAAAATGCAAAACCTGCCACGAGGACGAAACAATTTTTGTGTTCAGGGGTTGTTGTGAATTGTGTAGATGCACTCCAACTGTACTGTAGAATGTAATACACAGACAGCTTGCCAATACAGTTGATGATTCTTCTTGTCTCAAAAACAATCGAAGTATCTCGTTAAATGTTTGAAATATCGAAAATAGTAACCCATATTATCCACATGAACATAACAAGCTGGTAGTCTCGATGAATCAAAAATTAACCAATTGTCCACAGTAGAGGTTAGTGACTCACACGTCTCGCACGTAGATAGAGAACGGCCGTATTTTTGAGCGTTGAAGGACAAAATCCACACTATCTGTCAGTATCAACTTGGTCTTTATTATTTGGAATCAATATGCATTTAGAGTAGCGAAGTAGTATTAAGGTCGACGTTCTTAATTTGAAAGTAAAAAACTAAAATATTGGTATTTAGTGTAGCCAAATTCTTCAAGGTTAACTTATGGGAAGCTCAGCAAGTCTATTTCTGGAGAAAAGATTGTGCCTCGCAAAGTTTACTTTTAATGCAGGTAACACTTACACCTCTATGCCTTTCTTTGACAAATCAATCGTCAAAAGATAGTGCTTCCACTCGTAATTGACATTTGGTATATATAAAACAATGGAGACGCGGCCATACCGCAAGCCTTTCTGTTGAGATATATTCCTCTGTCGACCTGAAGATCCAAACGCCCGAATGGGTGGAAGATTTTATTAACCGAGAGTGTGCTGTGGGTTACGAAATATATAAAGTGTTGCTTCCCTAAATTCTGCTGAGTACAACCAGCATTACGTGCGTGGGTAATGGAAAAATAAAAAGGCTTGATCGTACGAACTCTGTTCCGAACAAAAATGTTTAATGATAATAAAGCGACTCTTCAAAGACTTTCAAGGATTGCGAAAAACAATGTGCGCAGTGAATTTTGCAAGAACACGTAGGCTACAGATTGCTGGAACAATAGAACAATTGCGAAAAGTTACGAAGATCCGGACATCTTTAGCACTAACAAATGCAATGGGGATAAGGATAAAGAGAAAGACATGATGTCTTGCTCATAACTCTCGATGGGATCGTATTATTTTTCGCGTAATACTATTCTTAGCTTAATAATTTGCTAGAATCCTTTGGTTTGCAGAAACATCCATTGAGGTGTTGCGCAAGAGATTGAACACACATTGATTTTATAGCGTGATTTGGAGACGGAATAGTGAACGCTTTAATAATAAAATGTTAATCACATGTAGCCAAACACAGTAAGACTATGTGATCTCCTTGGATAATTTTGCTCAATTAGTTAATTTCGCATAAGTGTCTAGAACTCGAAAGTATAAGGATTACAAATATCAAATACAAATAATACTATTTCACTCGCTCGATTTCTTTTTGATCTAAATAGCTCAATTATCACTTGGGCTATGGGTAAAGCAAAACAAAAAGAGGCCCTTCGAGCTCTGCAAACGCAGCCGAACGTGGCACTGGAGGCCTCACGTAGGTCCTTCGTTGAGAGAAAGCCGGCGTCAGCTGCTTCCGCGCCAAATGGATCGGACAACGGATGCCATCGCCGAGAACGTGTTCCATGTGACTCGATCGATACGCGAGTGGAAGGGCTTCAGGTGCCTTCTCGTCCGCCGCGAGTATGGAGGGATGAATACAGCTGCGCCTCTGGAATCTTCAATTACGATATGTCGGAAATCGTCGAGGAAGATTTCGAATGGCCCGGCTTTTGAAGGGACCTCTTTGTTGCGACTAATTGGAGGTGAGTAGGTCGCGTAATCGGCTTTAGAATTGGTATCGGGCTCGCGTTTAGACTTTTCAATGATACATTATATGGCCGAATTATCTGTCCCCTGTTGAGAGAAGCATACTTCGAGGAGCAGGGTCGCATCAATACGGCGCCGAATTTGGAACCCTAACCAATCGGAAAAAAGTAACACTGGGACAAAAGTGTCGCGTGCTGCCAAACATCGGCGGAAAGCTATCATCATTAAATGGCATATCTTTGTCCTCGATAATTATTACTGAGGATTGTAATCATTTCTCTAAACTGATATGCGTGCTGTATTGATTTAGGTGATCGCTCTCTCACACCTAGAAATATATTTTTGCTCAGAAATAATTCATATTTATTTTGCAGCAACCTAAAAACGTGGATGAGATTCGAATGCTCTGACATACAACACACCGGCTATACCATGTAACTTGAGCCAAGGTTTAAAATGTGTTAGTGAATTTTAGGAAGACAAAACCAAACGAAAAAGGGAGTTCATTGTTTGGACCAACTCAAGCTACTTTTGTATTTTGCTTAAATAAATAATTAATAAAGATAAATTAATGATTTTTTTAAATATTCAATTTGGAGCAAAACTTCCAATGACAAAGTTGTGGAGCGTCACAAGAAACATCAAATTCAATGATTTTTGTCAAGAAACCTCTAACACGGTTTCGTTTCCCCGGGTTTCAAAGAAATTACCCGAATTATAAAAAAACACAAAAAAACGCGAATTTGTCAACAGCTACTAGTCAACAGTGCTCTATTCAGCATGCATACCTAGTTTATTTAAGCCACGGTCGAAAGCGCTGCAATACAAGGTGCACATGCTCAAATTAAGACTGTTTTTTTTATATATAATTCCTAAACGGTTTTTGAAGCCCATAAAACGAAAAGGTGTTAAGGTTTCTTGATAAAAATTATTGAATTGAACGTTTCTGAGGATACTCTGCAACTTTGCCATTGGAACGTTTGATCTAAAGTGAGTATTTCGAAAGTTAATTTGTTAATCTTAATATTTATAGAATTAGAAAAAAATACCAAAAAATAGACTGACTTGTTCCAAACGATTATAAAATTATTTGTTTGGTTTCGTCTTCCTAAAATGCAACAAAATATTTTTTAAACCTTGGCTCAAGTTATATGGAATACACTGTATATGGCTCTTGTGCTGCACTGCATTGCACTGGCAATCATCACTCATTTTAACAGTGACCGCATGCATAATCGAGCCATTACAGACATAATACAACTCGACCTAAGTAATGCCTTCGATACAGTCGACCGACATGAACCTCCTATGTCGAAGAATCACAAATGTAGGATTACGCGGTTCAATATTTACCTGAATCTCGGGTTTCCTCAGTAATTGCAGCCAACAAAGCAAGTTGTGTACCACGGGGACGCTCAACGCGGGCAGCCATCACGTCACGTGTGCTGCGGAGTTCAGACCTCGGTCCGACTCTTCAAACTATATGTGAACAACATGCGACCCAACGACAAGAGCTCCTGGTGCAGTACGCAGGCGACACATCAATTGCTACGAGGATTTCATCCCATTTCGATGCACAACACATTCAAAACTATCTGGAGGATAGTTTTGCAGGTGTTGTGCATCCAAGAGTAGCGTGATACACCTCTCTAATGGGAAAAAGACACGCATTTTCCACAGTTCATTTTCGCACGAGGATCATGGTTTAGGGTGCTGAACCCCGATCGGTGAGCAGGCATGCATATATACACGTCTCTCCTACGTTTCACCTACGTTTCACCCATTTCTACACACTAGTGAAGGCTCTGACCGAAGCATTCGAACTGACTTCCAAGGTAAATTACACCATTTCAAATTTCGTCATTTTTTAATTGTCTTGCGACTGACGCAAATATGTGGCGTCGATTTAAAAATTGTCGTGAATTTAATCAGCACTGCAGTTTTTAGATCATTAATACGTAAACTCTTTTGGTGACAAAAAGTCATAGCTCGGGCGCGATATAACAAAATAGGAGCACTCACGCTACGGCGCGAAGTCGAATCTATTCAGGATCGCGTCCAGTTATCCCTGGTCATAGGGAGACTCGGTGGCGCACCGCTGTTTGGAACACGTATAGCGAAAGCTTGCGCAGCAGGAGCCAGTGGTCCTGGGCTCAATCCTCACCCCTGCTCGCTTACTCCAGTGCATACCTCGGCAAAACTCACTTCATGAGTGTACTCACCTAACCTCACTCACCCTCACCGATCTGGCAGTGAGGTGAGGATGAGTGAGTTTGTAGCCTCAAAAACTAATGATTTTGAGGGTGAGTGAGGGGCGTGAAGTCACTGAGGGGCTTAAAGGGACACTGACACCCCCCGAAATTTTGTTTTCCTTTTTTGTCAGGCGATTCATTATGGTGTCGGAATACTACCCAATTAATATTTTGCTACAGAGCCACGTATTTTTTAAATAAAGCCAAAAAAACGCAACTGCTGGAAAGCGAAACCGAAACTCCCGCACTACACGGGGAAGTGGAGAGGATAGTGAGACTGGAGGAAGTCAGGTGGCTACACCCGACCGTGCGGTTTTTTTTGTTTTTTTTTTTCTCCGCGTGTAGCAGACGAAATGCGTTCGCTCGCCGTGCGATTCCTTTCCATTTATATTTGTCCCGCTCGCTGTTCTGTACTTCAAGATGAGTTGTTTTGTACATTTAAGTGTTGGCAATTAGTAGTGAGTGCCCGAGTGCCGTAGTGAGGTGAATTCACGTGATCGGCTCCGAAAAGAATTCTCCCAAGATGTTGCGTGAAGAATTGCTTCACATGTTCTGCAGCTGAAGGTGGCATTGTGCGGCAGAGTGCACAAGTTTCCGAAAGATCAACGAGTCGGGGTCAATGGCTGGCTGCAATTCCTGTAGAACAGTTACGCGAAGCTCTGAAAGCGGACGCTACCCGATTCATATGCTCCTTGCATTTTGTGGAAAGTGACTACAGTGAGTTCGCAGGTGTCAAAAATGAAATCCCATACCATTTAGTTCAGCGACGTATTGTCCACAACAATTTTTTTTTGTGATAATTGTTAAGAAAAAAGAACTGTAAACATCGCAAGATGCTTGACAAAAAAAAAAGGTAAACACACAGCAGGAATCGAACCCGTGCTCGCTGCGTGTAAATCGGTTCTCTTTCCACTGAGCTACCGAAGGAACTGTTCCGTACGTACTAATGGAGCCGGTAGACTGTATGTCGGTAGTTTGCTGCCGATTTCCCTTCATTACATGCACTCCCGGCTTGAAATCGGGCAGCACCACGCACTCGCAGAGGCCAAATTCGCACCTCATAAAGAAACCGTACGCGTTCGTATTCAACTCGAACTACGCACTTCGTGCTTGACGTTTGAGCGAGCGATGTCTTCAGTTCAGCAACGAGAAGGGACGACGGCTCGGCGGCGTCTTCGTGCATTCGGTTTGCTGGTCGGGCGTGTCGTACGGGATGAATATCAGTTCTCTTGATTGGTCCAAAATTTATCTTTCGAAGGAAGACAGAATTCGCCGGTACCGTGAACGACAGTTCTGAAGTAGAGGTCCAACGCCCGTCGTCCGCTGCCATCCGCTTGTCCCACGATACGGGAAACGACGCCATGTTGAGAATTTTCAGTGAACGCGCACAAGGCTTCCGGTTGTCTGTGCTACCTTTTTTTTTAATCAAAGTATTTGCAGCTTTTTGGAAGCCACAAAAAATGGGTTTCATATTTTTTTCTATTTTTAATACTGACTGTGTGCCTTGAATGACCCACGACTTTGATTAAATTTGGTGGTCGCTTCGAAACCTTAGAAAACGGCCCGTGACCACGGAAAAGAGAGTGAGCGCGACTCAAACCGGCCAGTTCTCGATCGGCGGTTTTCGGGCGGAAAGAAACCGAATTTCGAGCCGCAAATTCTGTTCTGGGTAGTTGGGGTCTCATATGTCACGTACAGCTAAAAACCTCGGCGAGCATAAATACCCTGTCAGTGTCCCTTTAAGTTAGGTGAGCAAATTTGTTCAGTGAGTTCATGAGTTCGATGATTTCATGAGTTTGGTGAGGGCCGTGAGTCCGGAAGTTCGGTGATGGGCCTGTGTTCTTGAGTTCTGTGAGTTCGGTGAGGTGCGTGAGTTCAGTGAGTTAATGAGTTCGGTGAAGGGCGTAAGTTTGAGGTCGGTGAGTTATTAGTTCCGCGAGTTAATAAGTTCGGTGTGTTTATGAGTTCGATGAGGGGTGCGAGCCCATGATTTCGATGAGATCATGAGTTTGGCAAGGCATGAGGTCCTTGAGGGCATTGGTTCGATGAGAGTTTATGGGGTGATTTCGACCAAGGGCGGGTAATGTGACTTCTTGCATTTTCAGGCAAGTTGAGTCGACACTCGCTTCGCAAAGACGCTGTCAGCTCGTACGGCAGGTTTTCTACGAGTGGTGTGAAAGGAAGAAAAGAGGTTGATGGGTTCATTAGCGCTCTCCGGCTCCGGCTCGCTTCGCGGTGGCTTAACGTGGTCGGTTGCTGGTGGTCGCTGCTTCGTGGCGGGTTGACGAAAGACAGGAACAGGGGTCTTTTTTCTTGCTTGGGGTGAGGCGCCAAAACAACGAGGACACGAGGAGACAAGCAGACAGGACGAGGCGCACTTTCAACTGAGCTTTATTTTTAGAAAAACACAGAAACGCAAGCTATGTCCAATGAGCACGTGCGCATGGGTAAGAAAAAAGAAAAGAAAGAAAGAAAAAAGAAAAAAGAAAAGCAAAAAGACAGAACGAAGCCTAGCACGTTTTCCTACGTGACACGTTCATTTTGAAGGAACGTATACTCCCTATCTGATAGAGATAAAGATGGGGCGCTGACACATACATCGGTGCCGCGAGATCTTATGGTGAAGGCCTCCAAGATTTCGCGAGCGATTTTTGTCGCGCCGCTTCTAACAATTCTTGTTTCGTCAAACTTTGGGTCACACTCGCATCGGTCACAGTGTACTGCCAAGTGGCCAGACGGGGATTGCCTAGTTGACGCAGAGTGCTCCCTGATTCTATCATTAATGCACCTCCCCGTCTGGCCAACATACACTCTCCCGCAAGACAGGGGTATCTCATAGACGACTTTCGTGACGCAATCGCGGTACCGCGTCACGTGTCTCTTATTGCAATCCCTTTCCGTCGCAGTGGCTTCACCTGAGCTCCTATTGATCCTATTGCACAATGCAGAAAGTTTATTTGGCGCAGAAAAGACAACTGGAATGCCAAACCTATTGGCTACCTTCTTCAGGTTGTGGGATAGTCTGTGTATGTAGGGCAAGACCGCAGGTCTGGCCGCCCTCCTTATGTTGCCCTCACAATCCTCCCTGCTGTGCTTTTTTATCTTTTTTAACAAGGTCTCCGACACATCGCGAAGCACATTGGGAGGGAAACCCGCCGCCTCCAATCTGCTCAGTTGCGCGTGAAAGCTGGCGCTCATTCTATGCTTGCACGATTTTTTCAGCGAGGCCGCCAAGCAGGTGGAAGCTATCCCTCTCTTCACAAGCTTGGAGTGAGCCGAATCGTACGGCAGCATCAATTTCTTTGAACGAGGCTCGTACGCCCAGCACACATGATCTTCGCCGAATGACAACCCCAAGTCCAAAAATTGTAATCGACCTGAGCATGCAGTTTCATGTGTGAAGCTCAAGCCGAAGGCACAGCTCGTGAACAGCTTCAGCATCCCAGAAATCACGTCATCACTCAACCCCACCGGTTCAGATGTCAGCACCAAAAAATCATCTACAAATCTAAAAATCTTCACTTGTTCTTTATGCTCCAATTGCAAGCATAGAATGAGCGCCAGCTTTCACGCGCAGCTCAGCAGATTGGAGGCGGCGGGTTTCCCTCCCAATGTGCTTCGCGATGTGTCGGAGACCTTGTTAAAAAAGATAAAAAAGCACAGCAGGGAGGATTGTGAGGGCAACATAAGGAGGGCGGCCAGACCTGCGGTCTTGCTCCTTACACAGACTATCCCACAACCTGAAGAAGGTAGCCAATAGGGCATTCCAGTTGTCTTTTCTGCGCCAAATAAACTTTCTGCATTGTGCAATTAGGATCAATAGGAGCTCAGGTGAAGCCACTGCGACGGAAAGGGATTGCAATAAGAGACACGTGACGCGGTACCGCGATTGCGTCACTGAAGTCGTCTATGAGATACCCCTGTCTTGCGGGAGAGTGTATGTTGGCCAGACGGGGAGGTGCATTAAGTTTGACGAAACAAGAATTGTTGGAAGCGGCGCAACAAAAATCGCTCGCGAAATCTTGGAGGCCTTCACCATAAGATCTCGCGGCACCGATGTATCTGTCAGCGCCCCATCTTTATCTCTATCTGATAGGGAGTATACGTTCCTTCAAAATGAACGAGTCACGTAGGAAAACGTGCTAGGCTTCGTTCTGTCTTTTTTCTCTTTTTTTCTTTTTTCTTTCTTTCTTTTTTTCTTTTTTCTTACCCATGCGCACGTGCTCATTGGACATAGCTTGCGTTTCTGTGTTTTTCTAAAAATAAAGCTCAGTTGAAAGTGCGCCTCGTCCTGTCTGCTTCTCTCCTCGTGTCCTCGTTGTTTTGGCGCCTCACCCCAAGCATGTACAACCAACTAGCCCAACTCGCCGTTCTAGTCTTTTTTCTTGCCTCGACCACCCCTGTGTATACTGAGAGATTCTCTCTCTCTCTCTATACGCGCGGCGTTTGTTTCTTTTGTTGGAGAAAACGGGCGCTACGCCGGTTTGCCTGAATGCAGAAGTTGCTATTTCGAATGCGCTCGCCTTAGGCACGGTCGCTAATCCTGTAGGCAACATGAAAAAATTAAAACTGGCTGTAAACTCTCGCAATGAGCTGGCATATTGCTTTGTTGAAGTTGTAGCCTGGGGTGCTGTAATAGAAGAACGCATACAAGTCATTGTTCTCGAGTACGTCCGAAACGTCCGACTCGTTCGCAATTGGGTATAAGGGCTGCTACATCCCAAGCACCACAGCAATACTTGGTTAGTGCCGTGCCAGTGACAGCTAAAAGGCAGCCCCGATATCGGCCAAAGGTGCGGTTTTGCACCTTGTCCCAATATTGGGTAGGCATTGGCGTACGACCGTTTCGCCACCGGCCTAGTATCAGAGGGGTATCCTGCGTGTACTGCCCAGAGCGGACTGTCAGCCAGGTATCTGCCAGATGTCGCATATGCGTCTGCTTTGTATCGGCCAGACGTCGCTTATGCGCCCACTTTGTATCGGCAATATCAGCAGCCTTTGCTTGCACTTTAATTGCCGATAAAGGGCACGCCTCGCATGAATACACAAAACACGTATTTGTTCTCCTTCGCTCCAAAAACTTTATTAAGCCACTCTCATCACAGACAGCTTGTTCTGGACACATTTACAATAGTGATACTTCCCTATAGAACGGAAAGCAAATTATCAAATAGAATTACGCAGTTTTTATACTAAGCCACACTCAATAATCAAACATTGTAACTACTAAAACCATAACCATGCAGGTTCATTGTTTTATTAGATTGTTCCGATGACTCTGATAACAATACCCGATGCTCCGCCACCGACTTCGCGCATACGTCGTCTCGTTATTGGACATCATTAACAGGGGTATCGAAAGTATCAGAATAATCTACAGAATTCTCAATATTAAGGCGGCAGCAGGACTACTGTCAAAAACTTGCATGGTTCGTACTTACGAATAAAACAGCAATAATTCGTGATGCATGCATAATCAGACTCGTGCAGCAGATAGCAACGCTAACACAATGCCGAGAAAGAAGAAGGCCGCCTTCATAAAACAAAAATCTCGCTATCGCCGATGAAAAGTTATTTCTCGAAGCGCGTCCAACAAATACAGCACAATAACTCCATGAAGTTCAACAAAGGAAACGGCCATTACCGAAAGGTTGCCACGGGCGTATTCTGGCTATTTGCAAAGTGAAACCACGGCCGTGACTGCAACCCGCTAAAGCTGCAGAACAGTGAAGAGCGCATTTCAGAAACCGGACCAACGTGGCCCCCTAACCCTTGTCAGGTTATTCGTTGTGTCAGGTTATTCGTTGGGTTTTTGGGAGTTCGTAGGTAATCGTAAGTTTAAGGCGTAGACTGGGGTTAATTTAAAATTAACAAGACGTTTATTGACTGGGGTTACAATAGTTTACACAAGGTTACATTATGTCGGAAGGAAGAGTGGTCGTCCCGTCCGCTTCGTACGGCGTCCCGGAGTCGTCTATCTTGCGAAGGGGCTTCTCCTCGGTGAGACGTAAGCCGACGCCTTGCTCCTCTCGCCTCGGAATCCCGCCCGGGTCTCGTAAACCGGAGGGTTCGATTTCGGGGGCTCCACGGAGGTGCAATGGGAAAGCCCAGGCTGGACAAATTTTTGGTTGACTGTCAGGGTTTCTGTCTGGCAGGCTCGGTGGCCCTCCGTGCGGAAGGCGCATGACGCTGACACTCTCACTACTACTTGGCAAACAGCGAAAACTACGGCCCCAGCGAGCCCATTGGCGTGTCAGAGCGAGTCACATGACAGCTTTTCGTCCAATTGCTTTTGTCTTACAGAGAGAGGTCAGGTGTTCTGCTCCACCTTTTTGATTTGCTTGAACCTGCCTTCACGCTCGATCACAGCCACACGAAGGCACAAAAGAAGGCTGGGAGGCTTAACAAAATGCGAGTTTGAATGGAGCTGGACAATGTAGCCAAGCTACCTCCAATTTTTTGTCTGTCTTTCGCGGGTTAAAATTACGCAAATTTCGCTTTGCTTAACCCTTGCTTTTCTTTTTCAACGTAGGTTCTGGCGTCTGTAAAAAAATCTGAAACCTCGCCAGCATAGCCGATTAATTAACAAACGACGCTCTTGACACTGAACGATTAACGGCGGCGGGTACGGTATGTCAGGATGGCGTCGCCGCGACCGACGTCAAAATGCGTCGGCATAAGCTTTCCGATTTGACGCCAATATTGGCGCAAAACTGTGTGCTGCCTGGGAATATTTGGTACCATATAAAAGTTAATTAAACTGATGATTTGAATAGAACAACTTTAGACGAAAATTAAATTGTTAGGGTTAATTTAAATATATATGACACGATCGTTCAACTTTCCATTAATATTGGTGATACAAATCCTTGACATTCGTATCCTGCTAACCGCGATTTGTTTTCGTTTACCGACGATAGCAGTGGCAGATACAAAATGAGCACCGTTCGCGCCCTTAAAATACAGCTTTATTCGGTTTCATATATTTTAAGTTATACAGCCTTTTATACGACTCCAATTCTTAAACATTGCCTTTAACTAACGCTAGAATAAACACCTAAATTTTATCATCGGTCGTAGCCTGCCTCTATTTCTTGAGCCGTCGCGCGACATTTAGTGATTTTCTTATTGCAGGAGTAAAGGAACCTCCAATATATGTTCTCGGGGAGCACGAAATATACTATTATTAGTTGGCTTTACTCTTAAGGTCGGTTCACACGGGTGGATTTGCTTACTATTTCTTACGTTACGTGTGAAGTCACCGGGATATTCGTGTTTTTTTATGTCGCGTGCAAATATGCCCCTTGAACCGGTTCGCGCCGCTTCATTCGAAGCACGGATGTCCCCGAGACTCGCGACGTAAGGTAACACAACGTAACGTAAGGAAAGCACCCCTGTGTGAACTGAACTTTATGCCAGACCTTCCTTGTGTCGAGAGATACTTTAACAGAGTGCGGAACATTTTCGCCCTCTCCTTCTCGTATTACCTACGCCGAACCTCATTCTGGCCATTGACATCTGACTCTGACTATCATCCTCCCCCTCCCCCATCCCCGCCCCCTCACGTGTACATTTCCGTCCCGGAAAGTAAATAATATACTCCGTCTCACTAAAATCGTGCAGCACAGAAAAAGCTGTAGGGGAGAGAGTACATGCCAACCTTTCCAAGAGGAGGGAAGGGAGGAACGGGAGAGAAGTGCTTGGATTCCCCCGTTCCTTCATTCCCTAGTCTTGAACAGGTCTGGATACACCCTCTTCCTGTAGCTTTAAAATGTACTGCACGGTGTTAGTGAGATGGAAAATACAGTCTCGGAGTTTTTTAATGGCAACTTTGGTAGCTCTCATGGTGAAAATTATGTCGCTTTTTTCCCTTCTGCAACTTCTATAATTTTAAATGTTTATCTTTATACCGACGAGTGAGGTCTGACTAGCGCACGTACTGCGCATACGTTAACTGGTACGCGCGCAAAAATTTACGCACACAAAGATGAAGTGCATTTCGGGAAAAATCAACATTCTCAAGTCGGATCGCATGAAACCGCCCGTTACCCATTTGTTCACTCTAAGAAAAAAGATGGTCTCAAAGGACTAACGGAAGCATTTGGTACTCTGAACTGCCATTTGCTACCCGAGGAGACCATCTGGTTCGAGCTATGTACCGTGCTCAAATCCTGGGGACTAAATGCACTCGACCGTGACTAACCGATAGGCTTGCGCGAGCAAAAGCAGCCATTAGTCCACCTAAGACCGAGTGCATCTGTCAAAACGCGCGGACAAGATGGCGGCATCTGCTGCATCGCCGATGGCCAGCATTAGCAACGCACTTACTGTGTCGGAACGCAGGGGGACGTATCCACAGGCAGTGGTAGCCTCAAATATTGCAGGAGGGGGCATGTTTAAGGGTTGGAGCTGACTTTATTGCGATAGCAGCCTCTGTTCGAGCACGTCGTGGAAGCTAGGGGTGACGCGAGCGCGGCCATTGTTGATGCACTGGCCATGCGGCTTTTCACCTCTGTCCTGTCGTCCTTTCCCTTCGCATTCTTCGTAACATGCTTTGGAAGCGCTTATGTTTTGTTTTTGGTTTAATTGGGATGAAAATAGCCACGTAGCACGTGGTAAAACAGTTTCCAAAGGCAAAAAAGGATAATTTTGTTTTATTATATTTTCTTATTCTTTAAGATATTTATTTTTTCGAAAGAGACGATGCGGTTGCCGCGGAGACGCGTATGCGCAAAGTGAGGCAGGCATTGCGGGGAAGCGAAAACATGGCTGGTGGGAGCCTATGGGGAAACTGTTTTAGAGATTGTCACAAATAACTACTGTGTGTAGCGTTACTTCTTAGTAAGAGATACACTCCTTGGGATATACGTTTAGCAACAATATTGGATAATAATATGGTGCGAAACCAGCACCAGATTTGTAACATTGTTCACGGTCGAGATGGACACTGACCAAACGACTTCTTTCGAATGATCAGTATAAAAGGCGTGTGTGTAGCCTTTGGGGGTGGCGATTTGATTACCGTGGATTCCATTTTAGATCGCCGACGCGAGCGGACGTGGCGTCATGAGCTCCCGTGGAACGATTTCAGTGGCCCTCGCCGGCCGAGGTAACAGGGCGGAAGATGACACTCAGGACTACAACGTCATCCTGCCTTCTTTACCAACAGTGTCAGTGGTTTTAAACACCGTTTTTCTTCATGCGGACGTGAAGGGGCAGCCGTACGGTGTCGAGGACTTGCGCAACGCGTTGATTCGTCTGGCTTTGCTTCCCGAGGTTTCGGCCCTCGGGGCTTACCAGATGAATCACGTGTGGGCAGTAACGTTCAAGAATGACGAAGGCAAACAAAAATGGTGGCAACGCCGGAGCTGACTGTCAAGGGCCGCCGATTCATCGTTATCGACACCAGCCACCAGGACGTTCGCGTCAAGCTTCATTGGCTGTTCTTTAGTGTCGCCGACGGTGATGTGAGAGAGGCCCGGGCGCCGTACGGCAAGGTCATCGAAGTGTCAGAGAAAAGTTAACGCGCATGGTGGTACTTCGGCTCATGGCGGCCGTCACCTGCGATGATATCCCGCACCAGAGCTCCGCTTTGTCTCCGGTGCCAGCTGACGGGACACATCCGCAAGCACTGTCGTGTCCCACGCTACAACGCCTACCGTCGTTTCTGTCACGAGGGCGCTCACTGTGTCCGAATGTACGAGGCGGCTGCTACGCCTTTGGGGTCCTGGAGAAATCCTAGCTCCTTCTTGACAAAGACGACGCCGAGGAGGCTGCCGCGGGCTCTACAGTCTAAAAAAGCCCTGAAACGAACGATCTCCCTGCGGCCGAGGACGAGGCGGGGACGAGCACGAACGATGCGTCACCAAACGCTGACGAGACGGTGCACGCTGGGCAGCAGGAGATGGTGGCTGCGGAGGCGCGTACACCACCTGGTGTGGAGGGCGTCGTCTCCGATGCAGTCAACAGGCAGCCGGCAGTCGACGTCCCCGTGGGCGCAGAGAAAACGGAGGGTAGCTATACGACGAAGAGGACGTGGGAGGAAAACGTCGCAAGTTTCACGGAAACGGAGCAGAAAGAGTCGCCGTCAAAGGCGGGCTCTTTCTGGATGCGACGTTCCACAGTCACTGCGAATGCAACAGTATACAAGGCGGCAGCCAAGCCAGCCCCGTGATAGCGTGCGCCGGAGTTGGACTCTGAGTCTGTGCAAACAAAGTGCTGAAGCCAGCATCGCGCTTAGTCGGAACAGATGGGCGCACGACCCGAGGTAAGCACCATGAGGTCCCTCTCTCTCTGAATGGCGGTGGATGTTAGAAGCTCCTTTACGTGTCACCACGATCAACGTCCGTGGGCTTGCGGCGAGGCGCCGGCAATATCAACTTAGTCGGCTATAATTCGAGAACGAGATCGACATTGTGGCCCAGTATGAAACAGAGATCGAAAGCCTAGAGCAGACAAACCGCATGGTGCAACAGTTTTGAACATTTTTTTTAATGATTGTGTCTCACACACTGTTGGAACTTCCGGGGGTTGCTGTTCGTTTTTCCGCCGGTGTCTAGCTGTCATTGAGAGGGTCATGGTTTCGTGCGCGTATGGCTTATTTGTATTCTGTGGTTGTTCTTTTTCAGGTACAGACTGGCGCGTTATATTTGTTCATGCCCCGACTATCGAGTATGAACGTAGGAAAACCTGTGAGAGACTGAGTGAGTTATTTTTCATGGAGATTTCAATCGCTTCTGCACACCAGAGGATCGTGCTAATGAAATCCGGGTTCGCGACTCAAGTGCTCTTTATTTTAATGATATTGTTGCTGAAAATGTGTTTGAGGACGTCGCAAATGTCACCGCTAAATGTGGCGTTCATTTCACACAATTTCAAGACCTAAGTCATGCTCGACTTGACAGGGTCTACGATTCGCTTAGTCTGTCCCACTGTGCGACAATTACTCCGTTCAACCAGGTTTTTTACCCATCATGCCTTAGATATGTGCGCCCTCAATAAAAAAATGAAAAAGTTAAGATGGGAATGGTCATTTTGGAAAATGAACAGTAGACTCATGAAGGAGGACGTTTTTAAATCTGTCGTATATCCTTTAATTAGTAAATTTTACGAAGGCGAGAAGACTCTGTGGGATGATAGGTAGGAACTTGTCAAACAAAAAGTAAAAATTCATGCAATTTAAAGGAGCAGCCTCCTTAACTATCAAAATTTGATAGTTAAGTCATGCTCGACTCAACTATCAAAACCGTGTGAGTTTGTGCAAGAGATAAGAGATATTAAGAACCAACTTGAATTAATCGACTGTGAAAGATATAGGGTGGCTATTGTGCGTGCGCGGTCCCAGAGGCTATGGATAGACGACAGACCTTCAAAGCGAGCATGGGGCGACGAGAAAGGTATGCACAGCGAAACGAGATAAAAGAAATACTCTACGGAAATACGATAACTCGCGATAAGAAAACGATCGAGCGAGCGTTTTCTAATCGCTCGCTCGATCGTTATATATTATAACGATTTTGTGGGTCACAGCGTACAAGAAGATGACGGTTTTGACGCCAAGTTTTTGTCTCTTATGTCCATGCTCAAAGAAGATGTTCAAGAAAGTTTATAATCACCGATCAGTGATAGCGAGCTTGAAGATGCCATAGACGAATTAACTGCGGGAAAAACGCCCGGGCCAGATGGTCTCAGTGCCGAATTTCATAGAACGTTTAAGAAGGAGGCAGCGGACGCTTTGTACGATGTGCTTTCATAAGCGTATCGCATAAATAAGTTACCGCCATACTTTTTGAAAATTCATGTTGTCCTCATTCCAAAGGTCGATGACCCTGTAAGGCTATTGTATGTTTCCTCTTACTGGCCAATATCTGATTAATGTCGACTACAATATTTATGCAAAAGACCTGGCTAGACGTTTGCAATGATGTTATAAATGACCTTGTGGGACCGCATAAGACCTGCAGTATTAAAAGCCGCACTATTTATACCAACCTAGTATAGTAAGGAGCATTCTAGAATATTGCGATGCCTTCGACGGACGAGTTGCTATGCGTAGCTAGACCTGGAGAAAGAATTCGATCTTGTGTCACATGAGGTTCTTTTTCGTGATTTGGAGCATGCTATTGTAGGGTCGGTGATTTTAGACGGGTTAAAAATGGTGTACGCAAAATGTTCTATGTCAATCATTGTACATAAGAACGTCAGTGAAAGTGTACTGGTCTGATCTTCTGTAAGGCAAGGATGTCCGCTGTCTCCATTTCTGTTTGCGATTTACTTGGAACCATTTTGTTTAAAACTGATTAACAATGATAGTATACATGGTTTTAGCTTACACTCTTGCGAAGTAAAAGTCCTTTCTTGTGCAGACGAGGTTGCTATTTTTGTTTTGTGTCGACCAAGACTGCGCTCTTGAGGTAATCAGCAGTTCTTCCTCTTTCTCTAAAAAAACGGGTTGTGCTATCAACTGGGGCAATAGCGTAGGTCTCTGGCACGGTAATTGGGACAACGTACCCGATAATTTTTTTTAATGTTCAGTGGACAGATTTACCTGCGAAGTACCTCGGGGTGCCACTCGAGCACTACCGGGACAGTAAGCAACTAAGGAGTGAAGAGACGGACAGGGTTGAGGCCAAAGCGCAGGGCTGGAGGTGTAGGGACTTCTCCATGTTTACACGCACTACCGTTTGTAATTTATATTTAACTGCGAAAATATGGTACATTTTGCAAGTGCTGTGTATCACGCGTCGCCACGTGCATAGACTGAATAGAGTTTTCGCTGTTTTCATCTGGAATTAAAGCTGGGAGCGTTCTGCTCGTGCCAATTTGTTCCGATCTGTTGGTAGTGGTAGTCTAGGATTGTCTCATTTATTTCTACGACAAACTCTGTCTATGTCCAAGTTTTTACGCAGTCAAAGATTTCTGTTTGCGTACTGTTATGCAAGTGCGGCTACAGTATGCACTCCTTGAGTTTGTGGTGTCATCTATGTAATCGAATGCGTTCCAGTGTACAAGGTTATTTGCGTGGAGTTGTGCTTTCTTTCAGAATAGTAAAGGTGCGCTTTTCTTTACTGTATCTCAGTTCAGTTACCCGAAAACGATTGTATCACTATTTAATAAATGTACTGTTGCCAATATCTCTCTACAGTCTAAAACAAAGGGCATCACCTTACAGCCTTTTGTCCCATATAATCAGAGCTCGGCATTTTAGGTCGCCCTCATTCAGCCTCACACCCACACTCACCTCAGCCCTTCACTTACCCTCACCCTCAGCCCATCACTCACACTCACCTTCAGCTCTTCACTCACCCTCACTGAACCTCACGCACTCACCGCCCTCATGGCCCTCACGGTCCTCACTCACCCTCACACTCATGAATTTTCTTGGTTCAGAAACTCACTCACCCTCACCTCAGCTGTGAAGATGAGGGTGAGTGAGGGTGAGTGAGGGCCCTCATGAGTGAGGTTTGCCGAGGTATGCATATAATACACCCCAAAACTTCATTTCGGCGTACAGCGCCCTATGGTCGAACAGACGGCCCCAAATTTTACGAGGGGCTTGATAACGGTGCGATATAACTTTTTTAAATAGCTAAAGTACGTATCAAAGACCACAGAAAGAAACACTGAATTTTTACTGTAGGGCCAAGAAAACCACAGTTATTTTTTTGGTAGTCAGTAACACTTACATTAGCTATTTTAATAAGTTGTTCCACACGGCTATCAAGCCCCTCGTAAAATTTGGGGCCGTCTGTTCGACTATAGGGCGCTGTACGTCGAATCGAAATTTTGGGGTGTATTATATGGGACAAAGGGCATAAAAATACACCCTTTTACACCATTTTTTAGAGTGTATCGGTCACAGTACTGTGAACGTCAAGGGCTAGATGTGCTTAAAAGTGTGAAGAAAATGCCAGTGCGATCTTCGGTGAAATCTTTTTTCTTTAAATTGCACTGTGGCGTACTCTCTGTAAAAAACGTGGCTAGAACAGAAAGGTATTTTTGTACCGTGAGCAGTGAATTGTATCCTCTGCGAGAAACCCAAGCCGATAGAGCACGTATTTATTGAGTGTTGGGACGCAGTGTTTTATTGGGACATTCTTCAGTGCACGCTGAAGAATGATCTACCTTCAACTGCGCACGGCATCCGCTTTTTGCCCCTAGAAAACTAGGGGGAGTCCCGTGCAATATATTCATGCTTTTCGGTCTCCACAGTCTGATGAGGATAAGAATGAGTTAATAATGCTGATGTGAATACCAAAACAGTATACCGTGCACTCTCAAAACCCACTGATTGGTTGCCAATACTAGATGAGTTGGTTTGTCTAAAACAATTTTAATGCGCTGGCACCCACCGCTATGTGACTGGTTCGCTCTTAAACAAGTTGTGCGTGTGTGAATGACTGTGTGCTTTTACATTTTGTCTTAACCGGCAATAAAGAAGAAAAAAATATTTGATTAGCGTGCCGTCGCGTGTGTGTTGTGCGTGTTTCATCGTTGTTCTAATTCCCCTTTTATGTTAAATGTTTAATACATGGGCAAATGTGAAATAAGCGGCATTTAAATGTCAATGTAATGAGCGTGAAAAAGATCTATCCCAGCGATAATATATTTCTTTACCAATTTTGAATTTGACGTTGACTAGCGCCACCTTGGTCTCTAAGGGCTCAACTTAGTCATAAATAAGGTAAGGGCGCAACATTTAGTCTCAGTGGTCCAAATGTAAGGGTGCAAAGGTTAGTCCTGGGGGTTCAACGCTAAGGGACTAAAGGGAGGGGCGGAAAGTTGCTCCCGTTCCCGTTAGTTTCCCAGGGGACTGATGGTAATGTCTGCGCATTTAGTCCCCTTTGGGACTAAGTCGAGCGCCCTTTTTTCTGAGAGTGTAGGTCTTAATAGGTGAGCAAATTGAAATGTGTGCGAACGTTCCGTTGGATATTAGGATGTCCTAGCTGAGTCATTGAAACATATTTTAGTGGGTATAGGCGTAGGTTATTATGTGTGAATGTTTAAGTTTATTTATGTGTGCTTCTGTACGTCTTATTGGATCATCATCAGTTTAATTATGTCGGCCGTGTGCGCCTAAAACCCACAGAGCCATAGGCAACTACAGTGTGTTGCCACATAAGTTCACCAGAAGAGGATTCGCCGTCGGTAAGCAAATCTTCGCTCCCATCAAAGAGGCTGCTTGGCATGGGATTCTTTGTTGATCCACTACTGCTTAGCGTCAAGCACTAAATCAGTTTTACACATCAGAGAGCTTATAATGTTAATTTTGAAGCTACTCTGCTGGATTAGCATCGCGTATTTGTGATGTGCCATTCGGTGATGCGAAGGAAATTAGGAGCGGAGTTCTTTTTTTAATTTCAAGCACGGCATTACCCTAAGGTAACAATCAATAACAAGAATAACCAAAACCATGCCAGACATTCAAAAGGGGGCCATTGAGGATAGCGGAAATACTGGCTGCGCCCGAAAACATTTAGCGTGCCGGAGAATGGTCTTTCTTACTAGCTCCCTCACTATTCAGATATTAGTTATGGTTCCTATATATTGTTTATCAACCGGCGCAGCTCACGTCGATGCCCGTCCCGGCTATTTACGAGGCGCGCACTTTTTTCTTTAAGCAAAAATATATTTTTGAAATTAAATTCCAGAGGAAAGGGAGTAAGATTGTGCGCCTAGGTAATTTTAAAAAAGAAATGAACCTATGCTTGCATTAAGGGGGGTAAGTTGTAGCAACTTTCCACGCCCAAAATGATCAACGGCCCCATTATTTTGCATCTAACAAAACAAATGTTGGAAAACTGTATACCGACTAAATCAGTTGCGTGACCACGCCTCCTCCCACCTCAAATATCGCAGGGATCACCGAATGAGGCTAACAGTATCTAGAAGTGTAGTAATGTAAATATCAAAGGTGGAAGAACGAGCCCTTACACCACAAGGTCCTAATGTATTCGTACAAATTAGTGAACACAAATGAAAAATTATCCCCTATCAAGAATTAATAAATACTTTTAATAGAAAACACAAAGGTGTATATGGGGTTTGTAAATTCGTGCTCAACATAGTGACAAGTTTGAACAGAAGAACACAGTGCTTGAGAAACAAAAATACCGCGTTCATCTGACACTGGTAACGATTTTATGTCAGGGTCTATAAAGTATGCCATATTACGAGGCACATAGTAGTTAGCTAGAACGTACGTTCCAGGTTTAATAAGTATGCACGGTGCAAAAAAAATCAATTACGTGAATAAAAATTGTATATACAACATAATTGTGCGCATATGATTACATTTTTCAAACGTTCATTCTTCCAGAAAAACATATGTCCACCTGACAGCTATTTTAGTCGAAATTATTCGTGTGAATGACGATAAATATAAAGGCTGACGCTTCCGAAATATTTTTTTTTTTTGACAATGAATTGGTGAGCAAACTGTTCTGAAATGAAGGCGAATTCGCCATATTATTTTATGCAAACACCAAATACACACCCGAGGATATGCATGCCTAAATAATAAAAATAATAATTCACAACTCAGTAAACAACGCTCCAGACGCTCACTCTATGTTTTCGCAAAGTTGTCGCGAATGCTTGAAATGAAAAGTGCACACAATGAAGAATACTCCACGCGACTCGCGATGATACGCCCTTGTATCCCAACAAAGCGCGCCTTCCTCAAGGAGTCGGCCAACGCGCGGAAGGAGTTAAAGCAAAACAAACAAAAACACGAAACATTTCTTTACTTGGCGACATGACGGCTGGCGACGTAGTGGCGGAAGACGGCAGCGACCATGCCGGGGTTCTAAAAGCCGCGCAACCTGCGTGCAACACGAGCGCCAGCGCCACAACTAAGGTGAGGGAAGGAACCACTTCTGACTGAGGTGAGTGAGTGAGTGAGTGAGTGAGCCCGGTGAGGGTTTGAGTTTGCTGAGTTCAATGAGGGGCTAGACTTCGGCGAGTTCTTGAGTTAGTGAGTGAGGACTTGAAGGTGAGTGCGGCCACGAAGGTGTGGGCGATCGAGTTTTTACCTTGTTTTATTTTCTACCTGGCTCTGAGGGAGTAAGTTCAAATAAAAATGCCGACCTCTGTCCCGCTGAGCTCGCTGACCAACCTGTTCGCGGAAACAATGGAGAGTCCCGGTTCCCTCTGTTTCACTTGTACGTACACGTTGTACTACATCGCTTGTTTGGTTTGTTTTGACACTTTTTGGTTGCCGATTTTCGCCAAAAACCTACGGGGAGAACAAAATAACGAGCCCACGGGTAGGTACCGACGGTAAACCATACCGACTACCAATGATGCACACCACATGAGAAAGACATTAGTTTGTTTTCCAGAGAAATAGAAAAACGTCTACTAACAAAGCAAAAAAGAAGCAAGACACAAGAAATGCTACAAGTTCGGCATTATCCTGTCTAATATTAGAGTAACACTGTAAAGTCAAAGCTAAAAAAACGATTTTATATTTTTAATTGCTTAAGCTTCACCCAGGAAATTATTTTGGTTGAACAATATTTAGCATGGAGCAATGAAAAGGTGTGCTCAGGCTCTGTAGCTTTTTTGCCATTGCCGCAGAGAGATGACTCCAGTCACAAAGACTTCCTGTCCATCCCGTTGGCTGCTCGCAGCACTCTATAGCGCCCTCGCATAGAAGTCTATGGAACTTTATAGGGTATATTCGATTCGACTGTCATCAGGCGTAGTGTCCACAAACCTAACTTTTACTCCTCCGTACCGTTCATCCTTCCCCTCTCCAATCATAACTGTCATCATCACATCAGTTTTAATGTAGGGTGGGTTTCTTGAGATTCACAGCGTACACTGCCACAGGCTAGAAAGCCGCGAAACCGTAAGGTTTTTCACCTATCTGCTTTGCCTGAAACGCCGTTGTGTGCGCGCCTGTTTTGCACCAATAAATCACTTATCAGTTATCAGTTATTGTATAAATCTTACCGAAACAGGTTCGTTCCGGGCGTTACTCCTCAATCAAAGTTACCGGTTTCAGTATCTATTAATCCCTTTCCGATTCTTACTTTGCTTTAGATAACCATGCTAGGATGCATATTAATGTTTAATAAAAATAATCCGAGGGCATCCATGAATACCAAACTTTAAACAGAAAAGCCCTATAAAAAAACCGAACTGCAATGAGTTCAAGCATATTGACTAAGAATGGGCCTAGTGTGTAAAATCAGAGGTAATGGGCGTGCTTTAGAAAGCAATAACCGTGTCTTTTTTTACACCACAACACGGGGATACGTATCTCCGAATGCTAAATATTCGCCTAAGTGTAGCGTTAGCAGTTAGGACCAGAGGCCTATTGCCTCTGGACCCAGCATCTAGTGCTCCTGGTCCCAAAAGCTAACAATCGAAACTCACAGTTATCCGTTTTAAAAGGTTAGATAGATAGATAGATAGATTTTTTTTTAAATTTTCATTTAGAAAATGGTTGCCAATAGATTGCTCGAATACAGGCATACGCATGGGGTCTGCTGTTCTGAATGGGTCCTGTTTTTCCCTTTAAAATCTAAAAAAAACAAAAAAAAAACGTTACTTTTGAATTCAGGCAGTGGGAGGTTCTAAAACTTCAGCGTTGGGTCCCAACCACTCTCGCTACATTTGGACGGAGACTGAGCTTTCGGGGACGCGTAGTCCATTTTCGCGGCCAGAAAAACACGCTTATCTATACTACCAAAGAAACAATCTAATGAAATTTAATGGCTGCAAAACTATCTGCACCTGTCATCCCCTATAGAAATAAGGCCACCAGGAGAAAAGTATCAAAGAAAGTTCTGGTTGTCAACTAGCACTATTCAATCAAGAAATAATCGCATAAACTGCACAATAAATTGAATGCAATAAATCGTTTCACACAAATTTCTTTATGGGTTGCATATATAACTCTCATTTCCTGAAATTCATAACAAGAATTGAAGAAAATAAGAACGTGTTTTATTACTTCTTTGAGCAGGGGAAACTAATTCCAACTAACCCACTGGCTGACGCTACCATTTACATATGCAACTCACAAGCCAAGCGAAGCGCGTGCCTTCGTATATGGAATGTGCCCCGAGTTTAAAAGGGTGACTCGTCAGTCGGCATCTAATAGCAGCGCCCGCGGCACAATCAAAGCGTGACTGTTAATGTGTAAGTCGGAGTGCACATGGCACCTGATAAAAAAGAAACGTGAAGAGGGCGGTGCATAGTTGGTTTTGTGTTTTCTTTTACATAACTACGCGCGCTACCGAAGAAACACTTTTCACAACTGCTCAGATTGAAAATTGCACATGGCTGCGACTGAAATAGACTATCAAGCACAGTATTTGACAAACTTCTGTCGGCGATGCAAAGACAACAACTCATATTCTTAGCGTAAACGCAACAAAGCGCAGAAAACACTGCTACCGTGTGCTCCAAGGTATATCTTTGTATGCATGTGTGTATATGGGAGGATGAGAAGGGGATACAGCTTTTAATGTTCATATTTGCTGTTTTTGCTGACTAGCGTCATGCAATTACGTAGAAGGTGACACTTTTAATCTCTGAAAATTACTAGCGGCCTCGCTGCAGATGAGCAGAATCCCCTCGTCCTGGCCCTTGATTTATCGCTATCTACATAAGGACACAAGGAAGTCAGCTTATGTGGTAAATAAATTAAGCAAAAATATATTTAGGTACATAAAATAAGATGAAATTAAACCAGATTTGTAAGACTACTCGTCGTAAATTAATGAACTGAGATTTTCTCGGGCTCAAAGACTACGCGAATACACACGTAGCGTTTTTTATATATATATTCGTGCGTCTTTTGTGCTAAGCAGCATCGAATAAGCCGTGCGCTGTCTAGTTTTCTAAATCACAAGCCTTTACCAACATTTACATCACATAAAATTAACAACACATGCTACTTGCGCTCAATTCGCATAGCGAAAAAGTGTACGCTTTCCAACATTTTCTTTCGTTTATTTCTTGACGCTCGCCACAGGATTGTCGAGTATCTAAGCCGAAATTTTATCGACGTTCTTACTAGAAACTAGATAATTAATCATCTAGATTTGCCCACCAGACATGACCACAGACTGTCTTAATTAAAGGGGAAGCATAGTGACCCTTAAAATAATTGGTTTTTAGGAACGTTGTTTTAATACAATGATACAAAATGATAAAATAGACAGAAAAACAAATTGCAATTTACGTGTCAGGAAAGTTCCGTGGTTCATGTAAGAAAAGGCGAGAGTTGGACAAAAGTTCAGTGATAAGATATTATGATAACCGACGGGCATCTATAAACTCATGACTGCAGTTTTGGAGGAGTCTGTCACATCATTCCTTCAATGAAACAATTGAAAAATGCAAGCGGTTTAAGAGGGTAGAGAGTCCATCGATGATGACACTCACAATGCAGACGCAACTTTCACAGCATTGAGCGAGAAAATCTAGAATTTAATTTTCTTAGACCGAAAAACAAAGGCTTCCCGAATAGCTAAAGGAATGGAAACTTTGCGGCAGGTTTACTTTGGAAAATAATCTATCAAATATTTGGCATGCGGAAGGTTAGTGCAAGCTGGGTTCCATGGAGTGGTGACGCCATGTCAGAAGGCCACGAGGCTTCAGTACTGTCCGGAGGACCTTATTTTCCGAGAATACCAAGTAAATTAGTTTCAAATTGTGGTGGGAAGAGACGAAACTATGGTTTGTCACAGTGATCCCAAGTTCAAAAGATGACTTCTTGAGTTTAGTCTTCGAACTCTTGGCTGCGGCTTCAGCACAGCCATTGTTCTATGCATGCTTGGGGCTCGAGGTGACGTTCGAGAAATCCCAGTCTCTTGGCTTCAGAGCGAAACTTCAGAGCGAAACTGTGGTCTGTTGTCAGTCACAACTGTTTCGGAAATCCCAGGTCTTGTGAAGATTGACTTCGACTTGAGGATGACGGTCACTGCTTTTCGATTTTCGAGCCATGCTATCTCAATGTAGCGGTACGTTAGTCCGTCAAAACAAGGTAGCACTTCTCATTAGAATAAAAAAGATCCATGCCAAATTTTTTGCCAAGGTAGGTCAGGGAAGGGATTTGACACGAATGATTGGCTCTGAGGTTGCCTGTGCTTCATGTGACTGAGATATTTTTCCAGTGTGTCAGCGATGTTTTTGAAAGACCAGGCCACCAAGAGGATTGCTGGGCTCAACATTCACACTTGACGATGCCTTCGTGTCCATCGGAGAGAGAAGCTAGCACTGAGGATCTCAGCGAAACAGGTATCATGTATCATTGCCCCCTCATGAGGATTCCATCATGCAATGTGAGTTCGTTCTTGAACTGTCAGTAAGGCAAGCACTCCTGGATCCCTTGTGGTTTCGTCTTTGACCAGGTTGTTTGAACATAGTTC
The DNA here is from genome assembly GCA_013358835.2 of Ixodes persulcatus. NCBI lineage: Eukaryota > Metazoa > Arthropoda > Arachnida > Ixodida > Ixodidae > Ixodes > Ixodes persulcatus. The sequence goes on from JABSTQ010010780.1 coordinate 728,936, forward strand.
TATAGAGCTCAGCAAACATAGTTTTAGTCTTATGCGTCTGCGAGGCTCTGCAGACATACATCTGGGTCACTCACATTCCGAATGAGGGGTTGCTCAAAGTCGGCGACTTCTGCGAGGCGTGAACTGTCTTGTCCCTGCAGTGGTTGACGGGACAAGGCGTCATCAACAATCAGGTCTCTACCGGGCACTTGTAGCATTGTGTAGTTGTAGCGCATCATCCTGAGACGCAGTTGTTAATTTATAGCCTTAATCTAAGATAATTCATTGGTTTACGTGTGCAGAGAGGGATGGGTGGCTTATGGCAGTGTTGTACGGAACGGCGTTCCTGGAACGCGTTTTTTTTTTTTTAGGAGGAACGAAGGAACGCCGCCGTTTCATTTTGCGTCGGTGGAAATGGAACGGAAACTCAATACATTTTTACTGGAACGGAAAAAGGAACGGCGTTCCTTTTATTTTGTCCAGTGGGGTAATTTTTATTTCATTTCTAAGAGGGAAATTTTAAAAAAAGCATAACAACAATATCATTACGAAGAGCAGGGTCTCGTAAACTTTTTTTGTTACTTATCTTAGGGTTTATATTGTGGGGTTCTCGCTTGGGAACAGTTGGCGCAGGAGAGCTAGTGGGCATTTATTTTTTTTTCAGTGCCCAAGACGGCGGTACAGAAAGCAAAACTTTTAGTCGAAGGAAAAGGCACAAAAAGAAGGACGTTTCAAACTCAGCTACTTCCTTTGCTTCCTCGAATCCTCATACACCCAGTAATCTAAGGCCGACTACAGCCATCACTGAATTTACACAAAGAGACCTACAGTTACAACAACACAACAGGTCATCAGACATCGAAGGCGCCCTTGTAACCCAAACAATTGGCATTTAAAAGACGTTTATTCGCTCTCACCTTGTCCCCAACCTTCAAGCTGAACAACGAATCCAACCTTCACCAAGAAGCACCTGTAGTTTTCAAGAGTGACCTTCCAAAAGCCCTACCCTCTTCTTCACTTGCTCGTCTTGCGGATAGCAACATCGAGAAGCAACTGTTGTTGAGTTCGAACAAGGGACTTTGTTAGATTGAAACGTGCAAGGTTGTTGTAAAACGCTCGTGCAATGTGGCGTAACAGTACATTTGGCTCGTCTGAATCACCCACAACAAACATGAGATTTCAAGCTGTGATTTTTAAAGGTGAATATATCAACAAATGAAACATTGTGTAGCGGCAGCTATCGGCAGCGATCCAGCGCTTGAACGGCTCCAAGCTCACGGGACAGGCACGAGCTAAGGACACGAGGTGCCTGGACCACGTGCTGCACCGATTCTGGGATTCGGCGACAGGCCCCTCGATGAGCTAGTCAAAAGGACAGTGTAAATATTGTAAATAAATATTTAGAGTGTGATTTACCGAGCCTCCACTCCTACATAGTGGTGACCTTGGACCGAGCTACCCCCAACCACGCCCAGCTACGCTGCCCTGGAGCCCGGGTTCTTTGGGTGAGTCCAGCTTTGTGCCCCCGTCATGAGCCTTGGAGACGATGGCGCCTCTCCCGGAGCCCCGACGACACTGGGGGCGACGACTCTCAACATCAAGTTCCCAGAGTTCTGGTCATCTGATTCCGAACTGTGGTTCCTGACCGCGGAATCAATTTTCCGGAAAAGCAGGATCACCTCATCTTTGACCAAATTTGACTACGTCGTCGCGGCCCTCCAGCAGTCAACCGCATCCGTGGTTCGCGACATTCTGCATTCTCCACCCGCAGATCAGCCCTACGAGACTCTACGGAAAGAGCTGATTCGTCGCACTACAGAGTCCGAGCAACGGCGTCTTCAGCAGCTATTGACTGCCGAGGAGCTGGGCGACCGCAAACCTACAGAATTATTGCGACGCATAGAGCACCTCCTTGGAGACAAAGCCACGACGATGGACACATCCATATTTAAAGAACTTTTTCTCCAACGCCTACCAAGCCAAGTCCGCATGATTTTGAGTACATCTGCCACCGACTCAATCTCCACGCTTGCTCGTATGGCCGACCAAATCATGGACGTAGGCTTCCCTGCCATCTCAGCGCTGCGTCAAGAGACCTCCCTTATGCAGTGCAGTACTGTGACCGACATTGGATCCCAGCTCGCTCGACTCCTCAGCTTCAACGATCACATAGAGGCCAGGGTGAGCGAGCTCAGTCGTGAGATTCGTAACCTCCAATCACGACCTTCCCGATTCTTGACCGTCAATCCACGCGCTAACGCTGCCCGGCGCCGCAGTGAAGCAAGAGCTGGGTCCCCCCTTCCAGGAGTATGCTGGTTCCACCAGAGATACGGATCCCAAGCCAGAGCATGCCGCCCACCGTGTAACAACTCGGGAAACGACATGGGCACCCGCTGAAGGCCGCCAGCGTCGAAAGTCGAACTTCAGGCCGCCTTTTCTACGTCACGGAACGCAACACAAAGGTCCGCTTCCTGGTGGATACTGGGGCTGAGGTAAGCGTGGTACCTCCTACGCTGGAGGACCGCCGGTGCCGCCAAGAGTCCCCACCGCTCCAGGCTGTTAACGGATCCCCGATCAAAGCGTACGGCGAAAGGTCCCTGACGTTGGACATCAGACTCCGCCGGACATTCCGCTGGACTTTTATCATCGCGGATGTTCGGCAGGTGATCATAGGAGCAGACTTTCTCCGGCGATTCGCACTGACCGTGGACCTGAGGAGAAACCAACTTCTTGACACCGAGACCCAGTTGAGTGTCCAAGTTATCGTCTCGAAGTCCCCTCCTCTTAAACTTGCTCTTCCACGAACAGAAACGAGTTCTCCTTGGCAAACCATCGCCGACGAATTTCCTGCCGTGTTTCGCCCACCTGCTCCCGATCAAGCCATCCGACACACCGTCACCCATCACATCGTGACAAAAGGGGCTCCGGTTTTCGCCAGACCTCGTCGACTCGCTCCCGACCGCCTCAAGATAGCCAAGAACGAATTCCAACATATGCATGAACTTGGTTTTATCAGGCCATCTTCGAGTCCGTGGTCTTCGGCACTTCACATGGCCCCGAAGAAAACCGGGGACTGGCGCCCCTGTGGGGACTACCGGTCATTAAACAAGTGTACTCTGCCCGACCGTTACCCCATCCCTCATATTCAGGACTTCGGTGGCATCCTGCAGGGCGCGAAGGTTTTCAGCAAGGTGGACCTCGTGAAGGCATTCTACCAGATCCCCATAGAACCGGCAGACATCCCCAAGACGGCTGTCATCACACCGTTTGGATTGTACGAGTTCTTGCGAATGCCCTTCGGACTCCGCAACGCTGCACAAACCTTTCAACGATTCGTGGACACAGTCCTCCGAGGTTGGTCATTCACCTTCGCGTATATCGACGATATCCTTGTATTCAGCAACACTCCGGAAGAGCACGCCGAACATCTACGACAACTCTTCTCGCGCTTCCAAGAATACGGACTTGTCGTCAATCCGACCAAGTGTGAATTCGGCGTCAACGAGCTTGAATTTCTTGGCCACCACGTTGATAGCCGCGGAATTCAGCCGTTACCCGAGAAAGTCGCAGTCATCCGAAGCTTTCCACAACCCCCGACGGCGAAGAAACTTCGGGAATTTCTCGGACTCGTAAATTTTTACCGACGCTTTATACCACAGTGCGCCCAAGTCTGCGAGCCCCTCTACGACCTACTGCCGGCCACCAAGGTAAAAGCAGCGCCACTCCATTGGACGCCAACTGCCAATCAAGCTTTCGAGAAAGTGAAAAATATCATTGCAAACGTCACCCTTCTCAGCCACCCCAAGGGCGACGCACCTCTCTCCATCATGGTCGACGCCTCGGATGGAGCTGTTGGGGCAGTTCTACAACAACAAGATGGAGACAACTGGCAACCACTTTCCTTCTTTTCGAAGAAGCTGACTCCGACAGAACGGCGCTACAGCACCTTTGGACGTGAGCTGCTGGCAATATACCTTGCCATCAAGCACTTTCGCCACTGCGTGGAAGGTCGAAGCTTCTTCGTCTTGACAGACCATAAGCCGTTGACCTACGCGCTAGCCTCCAACAGCACGGCACACACTCCGCGTGAGATACGGCAGATGGCATATATTTTGGAATTCACAACCGACATCCGCTTCGTTAAGGGCACAGATAACGCCGCAGCTGACGCACTCTCCAGAGTTGTGGTCAACCTGTGCTCCACGGAACGGCCTGCAGTTCCTTACGAACAGCTGGCGGAAGCACAACGAGGCGACCTCGAACTACAACGTCTACGGACAACGTCAACGAATTTAGTCTTTGAAGACATACGCATGCCCGACTGTGACGACACAGTTGCATGCGAAGTTTCGACAGGTCGTCCCCGCCCCTTCGTTCCAGCAGACTTGCGACGAGCAGTTTTTGACTGCCTGCACTCCTTGTCCCATCCCGGGATACGAGCAACTCAGAAACTGATAGTTTCGCGGTTTATATGGCCTCGTATCAACGCTGACGTGAGGTCCTGGGCCAAAACTTGCGTCCAGTGCCAACGCTCGAAAGTTCACCGGCACACCAAGACGCCCTTGGGAACGTTTAGCTCACCGGACACCCGCTTCGCCCACATTCACGTAGATATCGTAGGACCACTTCCTCCATCCCAAGAAAACCGGTATCTTCTTACCTGCGTCGATCGCTTCACGCGGTGGCCCGAAGCGGCACCAATGAAAGATATCACCGCAACAACCGTCGCTCGCACACTGATTGAAATGTGGATTAGTCGCTTTGGTGTCCCACAGACGATCACAACGGACAAAGGACGTCAGTTCGAAGCGTCTTTATTTCGAACTCTCTCCGACTTCCTTGGAGTTCAACACATCCATACGACGTCATACCATCCAATTTCCAACGGCATGGTAGCGCGTTTTCATCGTCAGTTGAAAGCCTCCATCAAAGCACAAACCAATAGCTCGACATGGACAGAGGCGCTCCCACTCGTCTTGTTGGGAATCAGAACAGCCTTCAAATCGGACATTAATTGCAGTGCAGCTGAACTCGTTTACGGCACGTCACTCCGCTTGCCTGGTAAATTTTTTTCTCCCTCAGCAAACATCTCACAGGAAACAGCAGAAATCTATGTTCAGCGGCTGCGGCTACTAATGAAAGACCTTCAGCCGACCTGCCCAAGGATGCCGTCCACAAGACACACTTTTGTCAGCCGTGACCTCGACAAAAGTACGCACGTGTTCGTTCGGCGAGATGGCGTGAAGAAGCCCTTGCAGCCCCCGTATGACGGCCCTCATATTATACTGCGTTGAGACAAAAAGAACATGACGCTCGACGTCAATGGTCGAGAAGAAGTAGTCTCTCTCGACAGACTCAAGCCAGCTCACTTATCACCCGATTTCTACTCATCCGGAACAACCCGCCTTCCAAAGCCACCTCGCGTCAGGTTCCAGATGAACACCAGCCTGCACACGCACCCCATCGAAGCCAGGAACGCTCGCCAGCCCGCTTCCTCGCTAGGGGGAGAGTAACTGTAGCGGCAGCTATCGGCAGCGATCCAGCGCTTGAACGGCTCCAAGCTCAAGGGACAGGCACGAGCTAAGGACACGAGGTGCCAGGACCACGAGCTGCACCGATTCTGGGATTCGGCGACAGGCCCCTCGATGAGCTAGTCAAAAGGACAGTGTAAATATTGTAAATAAATATGTAGAGTGCGATTTACCGAGCCTCCACTCCTACAATTGCTTCTGCTTGTTTTCTTCTCCTTGGGCCCTGATCTGGACACTTGGTGAAACAGTCGGCGAGAGATCCGGCGGCCGTAATTGGCCGACGCCGCAGTTGACCTTGACACCGGTCAATCACAGTCGCCCGATTTCTCGCCGAATTTTTCGGTAAGTGTACAGATTAGGGACCCTTTTTGTCCTTCCATCACGGCATTCAAATTCGTATGTTGCCATTTGAGGGAATGGATAAAAAAAAACGTTGATTTAATTGAGTATGGTAATCAGCAAAATACAAAAGTAAAGTATTTGTAACGATACTTCTATTTTGTAAACTGTAACGGGAACGAGTTCCTTTTTTTACAAATGTAACTTGTAACAGGAACGCGTTCCAAAAATCAGAAGGAAGGAGGAACGAACTTTCGTTCCTCTTTTCGAGGAACGTGTACAACACTGGCTTATGGTCGGTCTCAATGTGGAACCTTACACCGATGAGATAGTCCTTGAACTTCTCACAAGCCAACGTAATGGCGATGGCATCTTTCGTTATCTGAGAATAGCACCGCTCCGCCTATGTCACAGTTTTCGATGCATAGGCAATGGCTCGCAGGCTTTTGTCTTCTTAGTGCTGCAGCAGGACTGCTCCTAGGCCAGAATGTAAGGCGTCAGCAGACAGGATTATCTCTTTTGTAAGACAGTAGAGTGCAATCTTTTAAGTAATCGCTAAACAATCTAAATGCCAATTTTCGACTTTCAAGCTTTTTTTAAAACGTTTGCTTATGAACTGACTCGCAGTTTGGTTTTAGGAAGCATAGATCTACAGAAACGGCTCTACTTGTATAAAAAGAAATAATATTATAAACTTTCGAGAGTAAAATCTTGACGTTAGTGATATTCCTAGACATTAGCAAAGCGTTTGATAGGATAGATCACAATCTTGATCCGTCTAGATGTATTAAAATGTTCTGAAATTCGAGGTAGATAGGGCCTCTGTTGTTTCTTACAAATGTCAATTATTTTGTAAGTATTGAGCCTTCCGCTGATTTTATTATTTATGCGGACGACACCAGCATTTATTTTCCTGGTTCTAGAGAAAACCTACCTATTTTTAAAGCAACGAACTTTTTAAATCAATTAAAATCGTGGACTGATATAACTTCCTTTTAATCAACGCTGCAAAAACTATGACAGTTTTGTTTGAGTTCCAGGGATCACGTGTTAGGTGATCGTGCCTTTTTTTCTTCTCGAAGCACCCACGATAGAGTGCGTTGATAGTATCAAGGCTCTGGGTGTTATATTTTCTGAACACATGCCTTGGAATCCTCACGCAACATATATTCATAAGAAACTGTGCAAAGTCGTGTGAATAATGAATTATTATAGACATATTCTGCCGGCAACCAGAAGAAAAAAAAACTTATTTATAATGCACGTTTTTAGTCACTTATCTATTACGCCCATCTCGTTAGGGAAACGAGCACAAAGGGAAACTTGGACAAGATACGACTACAACAGAAAAAAAAGCTCTTAGAATAATTAAAACCGTTCCTTACGATCATCACTCTTATTCTATTAAAAAAAAACATAATCATTGATATAACAAATTTGCATTTCATAGATTAAGTCAAAACTATCATCAATTCGTAAAAGAAAATATTATAATTATTTCAGATCTTACTAAGCTTGAAAGAAATTAATTAATGTACCCACCGCACACCTGTCCCACCGTTAGAACATATTTTGGTACTCCATGATAGAGTTACAAATTACCGGCTTTATTAAACGCTTTGTTTTTTCGTGATATTTAATTTTTTCTCGGTAAATAGTCACACCATTCAAAAATATTGTAATATGAAAGCCTGATTTATTTCATAAAATATAAAACTATGAAAGTTATAATTTTGTATGCATTTTTATGTGTTTATGTGTACTTGTGTATATACATGTACATCTTGCCAGTGCCACTGCAACCACGTAATGTGGGTGCTGGAACTCGTCAAGCTGCAATTCTGCAGCTTTCTTTCCAGTGCCCTTGTCACAAATGTATTGTTTGTGGAAAAATAAAATGGTTTGATTTCATTAATTAAGAAATACTGTCTTAATGAAGGGAACGTTTTAACGCGATTGCGTTAAGGAGCTCGTGACGCAGAAAATCCGGCGTCGGCGCCTGCGTCGTAGTCGGTGTCGGCGTCGGCGTCAATGTCGGTGGGACCAAAAAATCCCATAACGAAACTAGCCCAGCCACGTGTGACGTCCCGTGTGACGTCACACGCGGCAATGCGCCTTCCATGACGGGATTTACCCGCTAAATTTGGCGGAAACTTTTTCCTGCGAAATTTAGTGGACAGTTTTTCCTACAAACTTAGCGGATGATTTTCACGCCAAATTTAGTGGAACATTTTTCCGCAAAATTTAGAGGGGTAAATACTATAATGTAACGCGCGCAGCCAGTAATGTCACGTGTGACGTCACATGTGACGTCACACCTGGGATCACGCACACACGCTTGCACGGCTCGGCAACGAGCACGCTTTTATTTGACAAGGCTTTGCGAACGGGACCCGATAACACTATCTCGTTCCACTCTTAAGGGCAAAGCTTAAGCGTCCCCTAAGTTTTTTTTTTTTTTTTTTAAGTAGAATAGGCTGCATACATCACTAAATATTTTACCGAATTCCAAAATGATAAACTCTACCATTTTACATTTTGCATAATAATTGTCGTTTAAAAACTTTTGATTTTAGGTTGACTAATTAAAGTTTCGTATTCATCCTAATTTACAGCCCATTCTAAAGTTACACACATTAATAGCCTAAGAAATGTTTCATCTCAGGCGTGACTAAAAAGTGCACTTCAATGCAAACTTTATTTTGCGCAATCGAAAAAACAAAACAAAAAAACTTGAAGGCGCCTTGGGCTCTGCTTTTTTCTGGATCGTTGCACAGAAGTGAAGCTTTCAGTTCAAAGCTGGGATTTCCTTATAATCAAAGAAAACAAATGCCGGCAATTGTAGTTTACCTATCACTCCATGTTCTCGGAACAGTTGCAAGTTATCAGCTCCCAATTCATCTGTGAAATCCGAAAAGCCTTTCAAGAAAACGGTAGGATTCTGATCAAACAGCTCTATTTATACAACCGATGGGAAGAATGAGTGTGTTTGTGTCGCCTTGAATGCTTCCGTTCCGAAGTGTTTTCTCGAGTTGCATGAAATGCAGAGACCCTATTTCTTGAATCAGCGTCTAGGCTGCGAGGAAATATTCTGTTTTTTTTTTTGGTTTTTTTTATTTCACTGAGTTTTGTATCTGCTATTAGAGCTTTTGAGCCTGTTTTGTTGTTTTGAAGATATGTATTGCGTCGTTTGAAAATTGATTTCGAATTCGCGAGAAACAACAAAGGGTTGAAGAGGATATACAAGAAGTAAATAGCCCCACGCAAAAATTCAATTCTCAGATTTGGACACCTCGCACTACAACAAAGGCAATTATTCATGAATTGGGCACGATCAATATTGGTGGTGGTTTTCTTGGTATCTGCTTTTGAGGATTAAATACACTTCACTTTGGACTATCTTTCCTATTTCATCACCGAACGTAATTGGCGGAATTTTCTGAGCGCCCATTAAAATTAAACCAGATATATTTAAATGTCGCTTCCATGTATAAAACTCCTACTTTATACATTGAAAGCGTAGGCTGCCGTGAACTGACGTATGACATGAGATAATTTATAACTGACAACTTTTTCTCTCTGGAAGTAAGGCGAACGAAATGTACAGGAACAGACCGCGTGGTAAAATTTCAATGTTACATTAATTAAGTCATACTGCTGTCAAAACTTGAATCTGCCCATTGTAGTTGATGCCGTGAGAGGCAACATATATTGAATTTTGATCGTATTTTACTGATGAGCAGATTTTACTATGAACCGCACAAACAACAAAAGAAAGAACAAAAAAAGTGAAAGCCGTTTACAACTCCCCTGTAACGCCGAATTGGAGCGCAGCTCTTGAGGAGGAGGGAATGGTACTGAGGGTAGTGTATAGCCCCCCTCCTCCTCCCCTCAATCTTCAATCTGCTCCGGGGGGGGGGGGGCGGGTCACGTGACCTCGGGGGGTAGGGGGGGGGCTCGCGCGGTGCATTATGGGACATTTTCCATAATGCACCGCGCTGTTACGCCGACGCCGACGGCGACGCCGCTCAAGCCGGAAACGGGCGCCTAATATCTGCGCTCTAAAAAACCCCGACATTTAATATGTAAACATATATTCCTCCTCAAACACGTGTCGAGCAGGGTGGACGTCAAGGCAACGTATAAGAGATCACAAACAAATAAGTCCCCGAAACCCAGTAATCAACTCCTTGAATATTCGTCTGATTTCGCAGAGTAAATTTTGAACGATGTTGCACGTCGTCCAACTGTGTTGTAACATTTTTTTTTTTTTTTAAGTCAGAACACCTTATCATTTTGGATTCTCTATATTTACGAAGCTAGGTTGCCTAGAGTCCGCTATACGAAAGTTAAATGGAGTGAAAGCGCTGAAAGCTGACCTCGCCAGTAGACAACAATAGGTGAAACTTCTTTATTGTGATCACATGACTTTTAGGTAACTCGATGGTGTCGCTTCCGGTGGGGGCTTCTCTCACTACTTTGGGTCCTCATTTTGGAATCTCATCATTCCTACAGCACACAACGTTCCAGGAAATTTCAGGGAGAACAAATAAATTTTCTAAATTTTAAGAAGTGCAAATAACGTTATCCTCAAGGATTATTTCACTTTCTAGTTTCCAGTGTTTTTGTTTTAGAAATTAATTTCGCTCGTTGGTCTTATACCATTTATCATAGAATGTAAAGGAACATAATCGCGTTCACCTTAGTAAGGTTGGGTGGTACGTTGCCCTAAATCAGGTAATTCTCGAATATTTAACACATGTATGAGAGAACCACGGGCATATTAAAAAAAAAAAACATGCGCTTGCAAAAAAAAAAAAAAAAACAGCAAAAAAACGTGATCGATAATTTTTTTTATACTGATCACTAAAAAAATGTTTAAGATACTTTATGCGATAATTTGTGTTCGGTCGCAAGAATCCAAAGATGCTGGGTATTTCACTGCGGATCCGCTTGTTAAAGCTGCCGCTCAGGAGCTTCAAACCTTTTGATGAACCATTGCAGACCGTTGTTCTTCCTCCCCTCACGTGGGGAGCGCTATAAGTCGTTACTGGGACGCACTAATTTCTCGTTGGACGCTACTTAGCCGATTAGCGTACTAGAGTTTGAGAACTCGACCACTGACTCCAGACATTAAAGGAAGAAAGAAAAGAATACATTGTGTCATACACCCCTAATTATATAGGTAGAATACGTGTCCTTACGGGCATTACAAAGCCATAAAATCATGCTCTAAAACTAATGAGGTATGTGCAGCATTGGACATGCCCTTAGGCTGTGTTATTTGTTGTTTTTGAAACTATAATAAATACAAAATTACTGCGAAAAAATAAATATGAACATCGTTGCGGTTTTTTCAAGCTACCTGCTTTTCGATTCTGGAGCATGCCTATTTCTTTGATATATAACATTTGACTACTGAATGCACGCCGGATGAGTGTCTAGAATAAATACCTTGCGCAAGGGCTGCTGAGGTCAAAATGTGCCAATTATATAAGGCATTGTAGAAGCGCATTGTTAGGCAGCTGGTGATGTGCTAAAAATATGAACATGCGATATGTATAAGAGTAAACCGGGATTGACATAGGTTCAGAGTAAGAATTCTTATATTGGTCCGCGTATAAGGACGATATCATGAAGAAAATAAACACACAACTATATGGAATCAGCGCCTCATCGCCAAGTAAAGAACCAATCAGCACATCATTTTTGGACAAACATCGCCACACCACTGGCAAATATTGGCTCCAATATAGGCTTTAAGTTGGTTTTCTCGAACACGCTACCCGATCTAGTGTTGGACCTTCACTAATCTGTACACCTGGGTGTGTTGCGACAATTATTACTTAATCTGAATCTCAGAAACAAAAATACTGTTTTTATTGATCTTAACTTCTCGATGTTCAAAGGGTAGGAAACTATGCCCCTTAATATAAAACAAAAATACCTGGTTAGTTTTTTCTTTTTACTGACATACTAAAGCATACATAAATGCTTAGGAGAAACTAAATTATTAGGCTATTTTGACGATCTAACAACATCAACAAAACAAAATAGACTCTTCAATACCGACAGGATAAAATTATTTAAGTACTGTGAAGGAATGCCTAAATTTGTTGGCAACTGAACTCCCTTTTCATATGACTGACGTTGAAAAACTGCTCTGAAGATTATTAGCAAAACCAAAAAGCCTCTGTCAGTCGCAGAGGGACCCCGAAGATAATATTGAGTCAATAAACTGGAAGACGATAACAAAAGTCAAACACTGCCTCGCTGCGGAGGCTAACAATGTCACAAAATAAAATTGGATTAAACTCAATCATATTAGAGCGTATCAAGGAAAGTACAAACTAAAATGACATAAAGTTCGATACGTCACGTTGAACCATATTCTGATTTGAAAGCTTCGGTAACTGTCGTTCGCAATATTGCAACAGCAACGGTATTTGATCTTGCGCAAAATATTGAACACGAAATATAACAACGGGGCCCTGTTCTCAACGGCACTTTCAGCCACCGGCTTGGTCACGGGCGGTCAGGCAGAAAGGCGCAGGCCGGAAGCGATTTTTCTTTTGTGTATTCATTCATTTTTTCTTGTAATTTTATATTTCGTTTTATGTGTGAAAGTTTATGGGCGTCGTCAGGCCTTCCATTTTCTCTACGAGAGCAGCATTGGCGACACGGATGAAGAGGCGGTCGGTGGAGCAGCAAGCAAGAAAACGACGCGGTGGAAATTTATTTTCAATGCGCTCGCCTGAAAACTTATGTAGACTGAAAACAAACAAAGCCAACAATAATGCGAGGAAAAAGAATGAACAGTAATACTTTGTTCCAAAATACTAAGGCACGCTTTCGTGCACAGCACAATAACCATGACTGACGATCGCTGGAGCAATATGCTCCAAATCATTTTTTGTCCGTTTACAAAAAAGTTCATTTGGAATTGCTATGTAAAAAAAAAACAAAAAAAAACATGTATGTTTATTGTTTGAAGGATTCCGGCCTCTCTTAGATGTATAATCAGGTACGTTCAGTTCTCTAACATTTCGATATTTAATGCACAACGCAGGTTCGGTAAGCTTTCTAGAGTCGCTGTCGGTATATTCATATATCGGATTGGCCGTCAGCTATTCGCATGATCAACTCAGTTACTCATTAATGCAGCCGGCCTTATTAAGGCGCGAAAACATTCTGGAACAAATTCTAGACCTATAAATTATTTTTTGTAGCGCTTGGGAATACGACAACAAAAGTTGTACATTGCCGCGGGGTTTTAATAAACGAAGTCGGCGATCTTGTCTGAGGTAAGACGCCTCAAGGATAGCTTGACACACTTAGCTGGAGCAGCTTACACGTCTTACGGTTTGACCGCGCCTGTGACCGAGATTATCGCTCGTGTGACGTACCTTGGCACACTATCAGCCTAGACACCCCATAACATATAAGAACATTCATGGCCCTGTAGCTCTATGATATCCACGAGCTTGCCTGCAGTAAGTGCGCAGGCGAGCTGGTGGATGTACACCACGGGGAATTTAACCCGAAAGTGGGACAGGAGGAAATATTTTTGACAGTGGTGGACAAAAAGACAGGGGAAAGAAATCTCTAGACGTTTTCTGTCCCTTTTTCGTTTTGTACCGCTTTGTAGCAGGTTTTCTCCTTCTGTTCCAGTTCCGGGTTACATTTATCGCGGTAATGAATGTGAGCAGTTCTACGTTACATAAAACGGCATGTTGAGCTCAGGTCACACATTTGTTTGGAATGGACACTTCCTCCTCCCTCCCCCATTCGCAGTATAAACAATATGCTGGACACTTTCGTTTTCAGATCGTGCATGATCACAGCCACCCTACTTGAGGTTAGCGCAATAAAAGTGTCAACATTTTTAGGTGTGCTGCCATTTATTTCAAGTTAGTGCAATTCCTGTGCAGCAGGAATCGCACGAGCGTTTTATACCGACGTGCTGTGAGCAGTTTCTAAGATAAACTGCAAAGGATGGCTTTCTAGCTCAGCTTGTAGGTCCGTTTAATAGCATTTGTACATTTTGTGTAAGTTTGCAATGTTTAAAAAAAAAACAGTAATATTTGTATGTAAAGCGTGTAAAAGATCACTTAAAGTCATTTTTTTATTCTGCAAAAATTAACTATGCATCGGTACAAGCTCATTCTTCGCCCCAATGCAGAGCTAGTGTTTCAAACTAGATGCCATAGTTTAGAACTTGACGTAATCTTCTAAAAGAGTTCTTTTTTTTTTTTTTTTTTGGGGGGGGGGGGGGAATTGTATTGGGTAACTGAGGTCATTTTCGCCCGTTTTCAGTAACTGTCGAGTTTCATGTATTCGAGAAATCTGTCAGCGGCTATTTGACAATTAAATATTTTCAAGAAATGGTTCCTTATAACTTTTGATTAAGATAACTGTTAGTGCTCGAACTTTCGCATCTGCTTCTGACCACTAGCGCTATGTTTGGCCGACCCATAGTTTGATTTCACCGTAAAAATACACTGTAAATATATATTTTTATACAGCATCTCTATGTAAATATTTTTATTATATGTTTTTATATTTAAACCACACATATTTTTCGGGTATTATGGATTTCTGTTATTTTCCTAAGCCGGATCTTGGTGTGTATTTTATCGAATCTCATTCGTCGCCAACCCGCATGTTGTAGGTCAAGCCTTTTGTTAATTCGATCTAAGCTAGAGGTTATTTGTCTGGAACTCTACTGCTCGTACAAGTCAAGCAATAATAGAAAGTGTTCAGAAACATTTCTTTTGAATGTTTTTGGTTGTCACATGGGTCACAATGTTAAGTATGCATATACAATACTTCGAGAACGACGCAATTGCTGTTCTTTGAGCTCAAGACGACGTGTCCACGTTCTGAGACGAGATTGGCGACTTTTGCGTACTTTCTCTGTTAATACATTAATTTCAATTAGTACCGTGGCCCACATGTAACACTTGTAAAGCACCTTTGCTGCAATAAACTTTGACGCGTTTAAATAAAATGTTCTAGAATTCAGTTTGTTCCCGCCTACTCTTTAATCTCTCTCCTGTGCATCATAACTAATTCATCACTTTATTTATGAGAATGAAAGGTATCAAATGAATGAATGAATAAATGGCATATTTTCCTATTAGTAATTAAAACACATTTAATGCAAATATTTGCAATAATGAACCCAATATAAATTTTAACTTATCAAACGTTTGTCAGCTGTGCCATAGACCCCAATTGTAGTAATATTACTATAAGGCAAATCATCCACCGGATTAAATTGACAACACAATATTGGTGTTTCAGAAAAGAAGAAACCATTGTTGATTTATATATATGTTAGCTCTGACCAACAAGAGAGGATTAATATGTAGATACTGATGAGCCAAATACACACACAGACACACGTATATATATATATATATATATATATATATATATATATATATATATATATATATATATATATATATATATATATATATGTGTGTGTGTGTGTGTGTGGGTGTGTGAAAACTCTCGAGTTGTTGATTAGAGAAACACTTGGGATCCTCTAATCAAAATTATAACCAGCCGTGACCAGAAACGTCAAGGACGTGCTCGGAAATGAGTAATGTGCGCCAGACTTGCATTCATAAAAAAAAATGTTTTTCTTCCTCTTTGTCTCTCATTCTCATGAGACGTTGTAGTCATGGGCAAGAACTGTTCAGCCAATTACTTTACCTTTCCTGAGTAGTGTTTTAAGTTATGCATTCGACAGTTTACTGACGAAAACTCGCCAAAGCAATGTTCCGGTGGCAAGAAAAAGGACAAGGAGTGTCCTTTTTCAAAATATGAATAAAATAAAAATCCTGAACTTTTGAGCGATCTTCGGCGGGCTCCAGGCGGGCAAACATACGTGCTTATTGTTCTTCGAGGCTTCTAATCTTGTTTCCCAGTGATTTCGCAACATATAGAGTTTGCATTTGTTTAATTTTGCAATATAAAAAGTACTTACATATACTTCCGAGTACTGGCATGATGCAGGATATGCTTTGCTACTGGCATTCAGAACAATGAGTGTTAGAAGAATTCCTCAGCTGTCAAACTGGATCATTCACCAGTAACTATATATAAGTGATTGGAACGCGCGCGTCAAGCAACTCACAATTTCGTAGCGCGTTCCTTGAATTAGGTGACATGGAACTATTGAATTCCACTAGAGCACCCGAAACTCCCTATGTTTGTTGAAAAACCGCGTCTTGGAGCTCCAATCGATCGCTACACTATCGCGGCCTCCGTGCATTCTTCTCGCAAGCGAGAGAGTGTGCTGGCATCATGCTTTTGCGGAGAAGAAGACAGGCTTCATGATAGAGAATGCCCTGGCAAAAACCAGAGCACCTATTGCCATCCGTGGATTATTAATTTACACACTGCGGAGAGCTTCTGCTGTATATATATATATATATATATATATATATATATATATATATATATATATATAGTTGTCGCCAAGATGGACCACAACCGCTGCGCATTCCACCCACGTCAGCGAGGAGAGTTCGTTTGAGTCTTTCCCTCTGGTGAAGTGGAAGCTAAGAAATATGGTTATGCGAGAACGTTGAGATGCTCCAAATTTGTCAAAAATCGGCTTAGCTAAAGCATCACTAAACAATCGCAGTCACAGTGAGAATTATATTTCACGTACCATGGAAACTGCACAAATTTTTCTTTCAAACCCAGCAGGCTTGCAAAGAAGGTGCGACAGGAAGTCGCTTGGGACGCAAGCGGCAGTTCGTGTTTGTAAACAGCAAAAGGGTCTATACCAAATAAATGACGAAAGAAAAGTAAATGCACTGAACTAAAACGTTTTTACTAGGGGTGTGCGAATAGTGATTTTTGAAACCGAATCTAATACGAATCGAATAACTGTGGCACCGAATCGAATACGAATACGAATCGAATAATTTTCGAATAGTTTCCGAATAGTAAGTAAACAGCTACTAAAGAAGAGCAAAGAGATTATAAAACTATTTTTATTGTTCCAAAATATTTCTGAAAATTATTGTAAAAACGAGACTAGACGATAATGACTGGAGTTCAACGATATATAATTAAATACAGACAAAAGCTACTAAACTATTAGAATACTAAACATAATATCACGGTTCACTTGAGCCGGGTACATCCTGAAGCAATGTACTCAGTAGGAACTCTACGGTCTCTTTTTATTCCTTGTTGTAGCAGATATCCTTGAATCGAGGATAAAGGCAGGGGGCAAGGGCGTGATGTGCCTGTGTGCTTACGTCCAGAAACCTTGGTTTACTGATCTGAAAAGATTCTGGGAAAACGCGTTTGTTTTGTTGCACTTGCGACCATCAAAAAGCAACATCTTCATACACTCAAAGAGTGGAATAACCATGGGAAGTGTTGGGAAAGACTCGACACAAGCAGCTGTTGTGGCTTCTTCAATTGGTTGCTTGGGAGTGGCCGAAAAACTTCTACACTCTACTGCACTTTTTCTTCGAACAACTTCTCGATTCTACCATTTCTACTTCACTCATACAGAGCGGCGGTACCGTTGCAACCAGTTCTGAAACGTCTCCACGACACGCTTTCCAAAAGCGTGCACGAGCAGTCTCGTGCGAAAGCGGTCCCTAAAGGCTGAACCGCATGTAAGGGATTTAGCGAGCGACGAGACAAGCGACAGCGACGAGAGTCAGCTGCGAGCGACGGAGATTTCTCACTGTCGCTCGTCGCGTCGCTCGGTGTTTGGATTTCTAGAAAACGTCTTGATCGCCTTGGTCGCTTGCTCGCGCCACTTTCATGCGGCTTGCCTCATCGCGTGACTGACCGAGCGACAACGAAGCGGGTCGCCGTCACCTGTCTCGTCTCGCGCGGCAAATCGCTTACATGCGGGTTATACTCAATACAGTGATTCCTAATGGAGGCAACAGCAACGTACGTATACAGAGAAAGTGTAGCTGCCGATAATGATAGTCATTGTCTAGGAGAAGAGGGTACGTATTGCCATCTTGCGGGCACCTATAGATGGCAGGCGTGCCGGCGCGTTGTGGGACGCCTGTGCAGGGAATCTCGCGGCGCGACACCGTAACCACTATTCGGAAATTATTCGAAAAATATTCGAAACTTTTGAAAATTATCATTAGATTCGATTAACAAATCGAATAGGGTAATATTCAATTCGTTATTCGAAAATGGCGAATATTCGCTACACCCCTAGTTTTTACACACGAAAAACTACATTTTCTGCCGTTGCCGCGGCAGCTTATGCAACCACAATCTTTACCGAGAAACACATGTGGGGAGCGCTACGTGCTTCGCATTGTTAGCGGGGCTATTGACTGCACTGCACACTTTGTACTCTGTCGTTCCCGCGGCAGCTTAAACAACCGAAATCTATACCACGAAACGCATGCGGGAAGCGCTACGTAGTTATAACATATCACGTGTTTTTGACGCTTGATTGGTGAATTTCCTATTGAAACAAGTGTCAACTAACACAACCTTGCTGTGCCTTAGAAGGCGTCCAGTTATAGTTCATTTCTTTGGTAAAGCATATACTCTCGTTGTAAAAATTCCATTTCGCCCACTTTACAGCTTTTTTAAACTGGTATTCATTGCTCCGGAAGTGCATCAGTATTTTTCGGAAATGGCGGCAAATATTGGATGAACTCAAGTCGCCCCAGGTTAGTTCTACTCTAGCTGACGATCTATTTAACACAATAAACTTATGAGACACTTATTTCTATCGGTATTACAGCCGCCATTACTTTACTCAGCGAAATTGCCAGATGACGTCTCGAAAAACGATAACGCTTTTTCACATGATGATACGCCATTTTCTGTTTTCAAATTTGGGAGATGTAATTTTAAGTCGGGATTTAAGCTGTTCTTGGAAAGTACCAGAAAATATACTTTAGTAAACTACAAGTAAATGCTCAGAGAATGCACTTCAATGTGAAGTCCAAGTTTTCTAATCCTGCTTGAACTAGCACTTGAAGTACCATGTGCTTACAATACTTTCCAACGCTACTTGTTCTTCTTTTTTTGTAAAAAGAGATAGGCAATTACGAAGATTTCTCGAACGATCTTCGAGACTTGGAAGACCTGCATATTCAGAGTTTTGGAAGGAAAGGCAACGGAAAGAGGTTAAATTTACGTTGCCTTTAAGCACGTGATTCTTCAAGTACACCACAAACTACGGGAGCTCCAGGTGAGCTTCAAAGTGGGTGCTGCATTTTGTTGCCTCCTCTGAATGATGATGCATGTGTACACTCCCACTAGTGGGCGAGAGTTCCTCTGCTGAAGAGAAGCAGGAACAAGACATTTCTTCAAATGCTTCAAGTCTCCTTCAGCTTCGGGACAAAACGAAACGCGAGGCTTCGACGTTAATCCCGCCTTTACTTGGCCTCAGTTGCGACATGTCTGCCCGCTCGCCGCGCCTCGTAACAAAGTGTTGCACCGAGGAGCTCATGTAAATTTTAAGGGGTTTCGGACCCTCCAACCCTCCCCCCCCCCCCACCCCCTGTCTACGCCAAATGCTTCCCCCTCTTTGCAAATATCAGCTGTTCTTTCAAGATCTTATAACTTTTTTTACAGGAATGTTTGTTAATAAGCAAAGCTGCCAATAAGATTGCAAAGTAGTTTGTAATTTGAGTAGAAGCTACTCGGAAAAAGAAATTGAACAAGAAATTACCGAAATAAAAATGTAATAAAAGCTACTAAACTAATCAAAACAGGAGTTAAACTATAGTAACTTGAGTGGAGTAGTCGAGTACTTGAGTAGAGTAGTACAAGTCTGGGGCTACCCATGTTTTTAAAATTTATAAATGACATCGTTACAGACATTAGGTCTAGCATTTGTGGATAAATGTGTCTTTTGTAGTAACGTCAAGTCGAAGTCGGATTGCTTGGTTTTGAAAGAAGATATTGACTGAATTTCAAGGTGGTGCGATATTTGGAAAATGAAGCTAAGTAGAAGCAAATGCCACCAGGTGACGTTCACTCGAGAGCACTAACCTTTTTACGCACAAAGTTCTTAATGTTACGCCAACAAAATTAAAAACAGGCGTCCACTTCACAAAAAAATCTATCATGGAGTGCGCATGTGTACTTCATCACATTCAAAGCCAATCTGATGTTAAATTACCCGACACGAAGCTTTCGTTAGTGTTTTCCAAACGTAAAAACAGCTTTATTTTTTCTAACGACAGGCCAATCCTGTAATATGATAGTGTTTAAGTGACCCAAACGAGCGCTATCTAGGAGAAAATATTGAGGAAGTACAAAATAGCGCGGCTAGATGCGTGAAAAAGAATTACAATTTTAGGGAAAGTGTCACTGTTATGAAAAAGCAAAAAGATTGGAAGCGGATGGTATCTAGAAGTCTACGCTCAAAGGTTATCCACGCAATACAACACAATCAAACAGGTAAAAATAAGTTGAAATTCATCCGACCGCCTATCTTCCTACACTCTCAGAAAAAAGGGGTATATTCTTACACCCATTCTCACATATACGACACCCCAAAACTTCAGTTCGACGTACAGCGCGCCGATAGAGAACAAACGGTCTCAACTTTTACGAATTGCTTGAGATCGGTGAAATATACCTCATTAAACAGCTAAGGTACGTACCAACGACTACAAAACAAAGACAGGGAGGTTTTGCAGTAAAGCCAAGAAAACCCCGATTATTTTTTTTTTTGTAGTAAATATCACGTATATTAGCTATTTTAATAAGTTGTGCCACTCGGCTATAAAGCCGTCTGTGAAAGTTGGGAACGTCCGTTCGACGTCAGCGTGCTGGACGTCGGAATAAAATTTTGGGGTGTCGTATATGGGACAAAGGGGTGTAAGAATATACCCTTTTTTCTGAGAGTGTAACTTGTAGATTAGACAACTCAGAAACTACGAGAATCTAATTCATAGCCCGGTTCAATTTTTATATAATGATATACTGCTTATGAGGTACTATGCCGGCAAAAAACGAAATAACAACAACATTGAACAATTATCTAGATTAACAAGAAACACTAACATTTACAACACACGTCACAATGAAACATGGATCATTCCTCATGCACGAACGAATTACGGAAATCAATCTTTATGTTACACATTACCATGTTTACTGAATTCCCTCGATAATTAGAGATGAAAAAATAAATGTTTCATGTTCCATACAGTTGATATATCTAGATCTATAGTTTTCACCTTGTATATGTTCGCGTACATGGATTGTTTAACGTGTAGTAAGTGATGCTGATGTTGCGTTACTCGTTTGTTCTTGTATATTACCAGAGCTGTTGCCAAATCTTTTTTGCTTGTTTTTTACATTGCAATAGGACTATGCATATGCAGAGGGGGCTCAGACCCAGTCAAGCCGCACCCTTACGGCTTTTTGTCTGAGCTCCAAACATCATTTGTTAGTATTTTGTACTTGGTGATGTTAAATAAACTTTGATTTTATTTGATTTTGATACAAACATTTTAAAATATGAATTTTTTCGTAACACCATAACGTTGCAGTATAAATTAAACATAGTCTTAATTCCACCCAATGCTCTCGTCTATGACAAACTGGCGCGCGATAGTCGGGACGGCAGCATAATATAAGGAAATTGTAGGTTGCCCATTGAAAACTCGTTAATGGGGCCCAGCAGGATTTCTGAAATGTTCTCACGTACCCATAAAAGACGTTTGATATGTTTGAGATGCCCGTCAAAGTTTTCTAAGGGGCCTAACGTACCCTTTAAGAATTCGTAAGGAGTGTAAGAGACTTTTCATAGCTTTTGGATACGCCTGTGAGGTCTGTACCAACCCTATCCGTGAAACCACACCACCCATCAAAACATTTCTAACGGGTTTGTGGTAAACATTACGTGACCCTTTAGGATATGTGCGTCGGTGAAGCAGCTTCGCCATTTTCGTATCAAGCGGCCACGACGAGTTTTGCAAATTGAGGAGACGTTTTTGTGTGTATGTTGTGGGTGTCCACTCTATCCACCGCCCAATCAGGCCCCGCCGCTACCACCCCGAAAGAGATCACACAACGCAAGGTCCGAAGGATTTACTGTCTCACAGTTGAAGAATCTGAAGGTAGTACCTTGTCCATTACCGTTCCGTCGCCAACCACCCACCGCTATTCAAGCTCTGCCCCGTGACATCCTCGCCTTCTTCTTGCTTTGCCCCTCCCGGCCCATGTCCGGCCCACTCGTGGCCACGATCTACACACTTGACTCCCTCAAACGTGGAACGGCGGGAAGTCTTGAAGACGGGGATTCTTCTGGGCCGTCGCAGAGAAACTCGCGGGGCTCGGACACGGGCGCGTTCTCCTTGGAAACTGGAGCAGCGACGGGCGTAGGGCAGGCTGCAGGCGGACGTCCACGGGGGTTCTGCGGCGACAGCTACGGGCCTTGGACGATTGGATGGCGTTGGCGGGGGCGTGGTCTCCAGGAGAATGAATGAGGCTCCGGGTCTCGGGTGAGAGCAGGTCGGACTTGTCTCGTCGGAGCAGCTGAACTGCCGCCTCCGAGTTGGCAGGGCCAGACAGCGTCCTCTGCCACTCCTGGCACGCGCCTCCGGCCTCGAGTGTCTCCGGGTGTACGAGGGGGACCCCGCACAGCAAGCCGATGTTCTCGGACCCAGGGGGTGGGCCAGAGCTGGCAGCGTATGCCTTCGGAAAGGTGGTAAGACGCGGTGTCACCGGGCTGCCCTTCCTATGACCAGACAACAGGCAGACATTTATTGACCGTCATTGCCCTCGTCGTGGACAATAACAGACAATAAATGTCAGCGTGTATTTAAACCAATGCGTTGTGTCATTCTCCGAGACGGGTAACAGCGAGGGAAGGCTTACACTGGCGCCCAACGTGGAGCTTGATCCCACGACTCTGAGATTAAGAGTCTCATGGTCAACTGACTGTGCTAGCCGGGCAGTACCACTCAGCGAATGGTGGGTCCTGCGGACCGCTATTTCAGGCTGTAATAACTCGCAAGCTGCATAAGGCATTCATAAGTAGTGTTAGAGGTAACGCGTTACAAGTAACGGCGTTACCTGTTACACGTTACTTTCTTTCGGAAACGTAGTAACCCACTCCTTACATTTTGAAAACAGTAATGGGTTACGTTACTTACGTAACTTACGTTAAATCATTTTAAGTAACGGGTAACGTAGTTACGTTACGCGTAGGAAATTCCTTTCAAAACTTAAAACAATTAAACTTGAATTTTTTGGTATTTCTAGCCACCAAGTCATGTGAATTTCGGGCGTCTCTCTTTGTTATTTTGTGAGTGTTTAAGTGAAGCCGTAACAAATAAAATGTAATTGTGTTCAGTTTCTGCATGGACCTAATGCTTCTTGAAATATGGCGCTTATGCATACCTATAACGTCCAAAGAGTAAAACGTGTTATTTCATAATAAAAAAAAATAACGCAAACGTAACGGAAGATACTTTTTTTGTCAAAGGTAGCGGTATCGCGTTCATTTTTCTAGTTAACGTAATTCGGTAGTACGTTTCTTTTATTTATAAGTAACGATTTACGTATTTCGTTACTTTTTTCGGTAACGCCTACAATACCATTCATAAGATATATGCATGATTTCGCTCTAGCAGACCACAGCCGGGTGCAAATCTTACGAAAAGCTGTCCAAATTGCAGCGTGATCACTTATGAGGTAGGATGCAATGGGGTAAGCACGTAGCTGCATGGTATGTCAGAAGGCGAAACCACGAGTTAGGCAACCGCCAGGGTTAATGCAGTCAGTCGAAAGCAAGTCCCCCTGGGATCGTGTTGCCTGTGACATTGTCCGTCCCTTTCCCGTAGTCCATGCGGCAAACAATATTTGCAAGTAGTGACCGACCACTTTACGAAGGGGGCAGAAAAGTTACCTTTGCGTAAGCTGCATTCCACACTCTTAGAAAAAAGTGTCACTATAGTCATACCTAAAATGAGGAACGCTCTTGTGACCCATGTTCCTTTAGAAAGGTAGAAACCTTCGTCCTGAAAGCAGAAAAACAAAGCTCCTCCGTCGCCTGCATCTAATTATGGCGGCCCCGAATCGAGCAAATCGAGCGCAATAAGGTTTAACGAGGACGCTACACCTATTGTACGGATCGAGAGGAGCAGCAAATAAAAGCGTAACACGAGCTTTCCGCAAACTGTATTTATTTCTGAAGCCGGTTTCACCCCGCCGGTAAAGAAACTTGCGTATCGAAAGCAGTCACTAAGTCTTCTCATCGTCAGCACTGCGATGTTAAACGGCGACAACCTGCACCCAGCTACTTCGCGCACCTTACGTCTCAAGGGCCATACGCACATCAGCGTTTGAGCGCGGTGCGTTCTGTAGCGGCAAGCGGATGCGTTGTTTTGCGAAGAGCGCTTGCGCCAAGCTTGTACACACATTTGCGCTGACGCGCAGTCAACCACGGTCCAGAGCCAATAAGAACGCGCTATCGTCGCTAGCGCCTCACCAATAGTAAGCGAAATCCACGGCAACATGGTGGCGCCCAGCGACAGCGCCGAAGTGTTTGATCTCGGGACAATCCCGCTGGCTTCCCCGACATTTTGTCGAACTTGAACATCGCAGCCTTGGGAAAACCAGTCCCCACCGCTCCCCAAAACAAAAAAGCGCCTTCATACACACGCGGCGCTTTTGCTTGAGTGGTGACATCTCAGCCATTTTTCCGCCCAATCGTTTTTTTATGCATTTTGAAGCGCGCCCAATCTGGTGTCACTCAGCTGGAGCGCGTAGCTTTGCCTAATGCATAGACGCCATTTTACCGCCCATGTCACGCACCGAGTGCGCGAGAGCGTCACGCGCTGACTCATTCAAGGCAAGAATGAATGTCTTCGCACTCAGACAGACGGACATGTAAGCACCCTACTTGTTGTCCCCACAGCCCGATGTTTACCAACATAGCATAAAAAACAAATATAACCTCGCCTAGCACGGTCTGGACACGAGCGCTTCGCTCTGAACGGTGCCTTAGTCGCGCAAGGAGCGGCCTTTGAATCGTCATCTTCGATTTCTCGGATAAAAAACAAACAAGAAAATTCGGTAAGTTGTCCCACTGCTGAAACGCAGAGCTAGAGGCGTGACTGTTCGATCTCCTCCCCAATATCAGAATGATGAAGACAAGTGTAAAATTTTCATGTAGATCTCGTCAATTTGTTGGGATGGGTGAACGTTGTCCCGTAGTGATTTCCGGACCTTCATCAAAAAATTACACCATCTTCCCGAGGGGAACCATGGGGTGATGCGGAGCATCGTGTTGGTTCCGAGGAAAGAGTCAGTTGCGTGCTGACGTCGAGAGATGGCGCCACCGACTGCCCTAGCGTTACCCCCTACGCCAGCCTTCGTCGCGGCTAGCGGCAGAGAAACTTGGAACGCTCGCTGCTCGCCGTTTATTTTTTTTCACACTTGAAGGAGAGGAGACTAGAGGAGGAGATTTGCGCGTGTGCGCGCGGTGTGAGGAGAAGCGAACGCACGCGCAGTGCACGCAGCTGGTAGAGAGAGAGAGCGGAGAGAGTAACGCGCAGCTGTTGGAGAGGGGGAAGGAGGAGAGTTGCGCGTGCGTAGTTCGAGTGCCGACTACAACGCCGACGCCGCGGGACATAGACCCGAGCAAGAGATGCTCCGCATCTAAAAATGCTTTCAAGGAGCATATATTCCAGCGCAAATAAACGAAAAGCTTGGCTTTAGTTTGCCACGGTAGGCGCTTACAAATGTGGAGGTCATGCTCAAACCTGTTCTTCGAGCTACTCCTCAGGACTGAATGACGTGCGAACGCTTAGAAAGCAACGCTAGACGTGCATACATTTTCGAATGTCAAGGCGACAGGCGTTTACTCCGGAGCGAGTTTCAGAAACACGGCCGCAGAAAGGCGTAGACGTGCGTAAGACGCCGCGGGCTCATTTGGAAGCGGTCGGAGCGAGAAGTAGTTGGTAGCGCTTCACTATCTGGTAAAACACGCACACTCTCGTGGATGACGCGGCCGTTCAGCTGCAAAGGCAGAATGACCCCCCCCCCAACCCCCTTTAGGTATCGCAGTCTTCCCATATTAAAGGGCAACTCCGGCCAAAATTCAAAAACAAAGAAATTACTGGTATCGCTTTAGTGACACAAAATACGACCCAAGCCAAAATATTACGTCAAAGTGACGCCGCATTCCCAACAAATGCCGATAATAAAAATGCGACCCACTGCGAGCAGCCGCTCTTTAGCGGGCCGCCAGCGGGTCACTGATCGCTAAAGCAACCTTGGGCAGTGACGTCACGATCGTTCTCTCATTTTTTTTCTTTTTTCCCGGTCCGGACGGGCTTGCCCGTTGCGCGGTCGAGCGGCGTAAAGTGCGCTTCTATGCGATGCTACCGCCGCTACTTCGGCTGGTGCTTGGCGTGTTTAGCCGTTGCTTTTATCTGTAGCCCGTGTAGCTTCGGTATAGCCTTTTGTTTATTTGCGTGTGAAGACTGCAAGGCTAAATTTAGTGAGCAACTCGGTGCGCACTCGTGCGCATCGTGGTGTCAGAAAGAAGCACTCATCCTGCGGAGTTCGTCAGCGCGTGGTAGTGGGTCATGTGCATATGGGTTACGGCTCCAGCAATCGTCGTCTTCGATGTCTTCACTAAACGACGTGTCAGCAAAAAAAAAAAAAGAAGCCTGTTCAGTTTGGTAATTGGCACACGACCTTGATGCGGGAATTCAAAATCAAATGCTTTATTTATCCCATATGGGTAAAGGAGGCAGTGCTAAAAACATTTGTGGGTTGTCGATATACGTCCTGTATTAAATTAGTCAAAAGGATGATTCCAGCCAAACCAGAGTGAGGATGTAAGGTAAAATATGCAGTCAACATAGCAATGAACTTCGCATTACAAAGTGACATGTCTTACACAAAAGGTAAACATGATAAAAGTATCCAGATCAATAAAGCAGTCATTGTCAAATGCAGTGCTGAACATCGAGCATTCACGCTCCGTTGAATGGGGAATCGCAGTCATGTAGACTACAACCACTAACTAGCTCCAATCACAAGCTTTTTTGTGTGTGTGTGTGTGTTTCTTGTGTGAAGTTAGAGTGCGGCAAGCCTTTCTTTGATATTTTCACAAATTAGATCCACCACCTAGGTGAACTTATGTGGTAAATTGCAGTGTCGTAACTTACAAACTCGCTTTTAACGCGCATCAGGAAAAAAAAAACGAATAAAAAGACGTATAAAGCCTAGCACACGCGTGTTGAGACGCCGCGTCCCGCGTCGGAGAGCTCCAAAGTTTCGTGTGTGGGACTGACCCCCAGCGCGAAAGCGAGAAGCCTAGGTACGAGTACGGACAAGCACACGCACGGCAAGGGTTCACCCAGTACTGTACGTCACTGGCAGCACGGTGTATAGAGCAATGCCGCTCCATCCACGGAGCCCCGATGACAATTTAGGCCTAGAGACGAGTACGGACATGCGCACGCAAGGCGACGGCCGCCGGGTACAAATTTCATCAACGACTGCCACGCGCGTTCCACCGCTCAAACAATAAGCGTATTTGGCCACAGAAAGTTACTTCCGCCGTTTCAGCGAAATAAACGACTACGGTATTGATTTTGGCGTACGCCATAACCACTACCGTAGTCGAAGCGGAGGGCTAGTGAGATCGGCGTCCTACACCGGCACCGAACGAGTTCACTGGCCTGCCAGTCGCTAGCTCTTGGGTATACGCACTAACTATTGCTGCATGCACTGGATATCTACCTCGTATACACAATTAAAACAAAAGGAGCTTACGTTTTATCTTTAAACGGCTAGCGCCACAGAGGCAGGCGCCGCATGGACCGTGTACTCGTTGAGCGAGAACGACAGTGACGTCAAGTCCGCATAGCGCCTGATTTGCAGTGTTGCCGGGGCCTCCAGCGGCTAGTTTCCGTTTCGTCGACCGCGCCCCAAACAAAACTTTGAGGCATCGATATTTTTAAAACTACGCACAATACCGAGAAAAATATTATACCTTGAAATTCAGGGACGCTGACTGCGCTAAAAACAGTCATAATCCCAAAATCGAAACTATGGACCGGAGTTGCCCTTTAAGTAAATATGCGTAATTCTCACATAACCTTTAAAAGGGCGATGCAACGATTTTTGTACTTCGCGCGAATACCGCTTTAGAACGGATTCCTGACGTTGACGACCTGTGAAACTCCCGTTTGTTTTTTACCCCCCGCAATCAAAGTCGCAGAAAAAAATAATGAAAAACGAGCAGAGTTCAACCCCTTAACTCGCAGCCAGAACAAGTGGCCATGTGATCTGGAGCTGACTATGTATATGGTGCTAGTGTTGATCATAACCACGCGCTGGGGTTGGCCAGACACTGAACAAGCGCTAAGTTCCAGACGTTTTTATGGTCCGGCTAGTGTCGTCATTGCAGCGATTGGACACGGGCCGCTACCCAAATGCTTCTCGAGCTATCGATTTTCCCGAGCTCTAATCAAGTGCACACGCCTTGGTCGGCTACAATCTATGAGTCGCATTAAAGTATCGCCCCTGGAAGATACTGCGATCCCCCAGTTATGTCATCATGTTTTGCGAAGGAGAGATTGAATGGCAACGTTTCCTTTTGTCCTTGAAGTCACACCGCAACAAAGGCGTTTCTTGGCCAGTGGCGTTGCCTGCGGGTATCCTTGAATTCCAGTAGTGCCAGTAAGCTCGTGCGAAGGGACCATTTTGCTCAAGCGGGTGACCAGTGACCGTCACAATGCACCGGTTTAATCAAACGGCTCACCCGTTACGCTGCGAGCCCGTTTGATACTGTAGTAAAGAACGGCATCCCGGACACGCCTGTTTCACCCGCATTCAGTCTTGAGAGAGCTATCTTGAATGTCAGCGCACATGTCATAAGTGTCGGCAGTGCAACGACGTAGCAATCCCAACGCGAAATCCGACTGCGCCTCCATCTGGCCGACCGCGGTCGCTCTGCTGAAATGTGAGCGTAGGACTCTCGAGCACTGAAGAAGACGCGGTTAATTTTAAATTTCAATTTAGAATATTGTTTATAGACCCCTTTAAGAAACTTTGACATCAGTCAAGAAAGCTATATCTGGCTGGCTACATTGGGAAGCAGACGCCATCTTGAAGGCTGCACCCGGTTGGTATACGTCGCTTCAGTACGAGTTTCGTGGTGTGGTATGATGGTGGTTAATTAATTACACCAGCCATTTTCTTTTTCACTCGCTCAGAAATTATTTATTTTCTGCTTTGAGTAAGAACAAGAAACTGAATGGAAACATTTTTTATTGAATGTTAAAGTGAATTAATTCCTTGAACGGTTTTTGTGTTTTTGTGATGCACTTGCAGCCACCATGTTGTGAACTATAAGTGAGTGTTGGTGTCTTCTGGCGCGTAAAGGCTTGCGGTTACGTCATCCTGTTATGCTAGAGACTATTCCCACTCAGTGGCGAGACTATGCAATACACAGTGCACAGTTGGCGGCGATCCGGTGACTACGGGCTCCACCGATTGCTAGTCGCGGCGCTCGCAAGTCCTCTGGCTGCCGAACTCGCCAGCTAGTTGCAGAAAGCATGCGAAGCAGGTAAGCTTCATGTCTAGAAGCAGTTTTTCGACAGTTGTGTTTCTTTCCGTCTGCTTGGATGGTGCAGCAGGCTGAACAGGCGCCCCTATCAAATGGGCGCCGTATCAAACGGGTACCGCATCAAACGGGTAGCGCTTCGGACGGGTGCCCGTATCCTATAGTCACGTTTTATCCAGACGGGTTCACAAGTTTTTCACCCGTTTTATTCATACAGGTCGACATATTTACGACCCGTTTGAATTTGAAATGTGTTTTTTTTTTTTTTTTGCAGGGTAAGCAGGAATATACAACATTTTGGGACACTTCGGTACCTAACATGACTCCGTAATTTTTGAGTCCTCCCTGCGTAAAAGGCAGCGCCGTAAGAACTTTTTTTTTTTTTCTAGAGGAAATCTCGTTTTTGGTGAAAAGTGTTCGCTAAGACACTATTGAGCATGAAATACTTCAATTGGTTTAGTTTCCTTTGTTTCGCAATGAAAGTCGTTGGTCCAAAGAGCTGTGGGGAAAGCAAAATTACTTGTAGGTACTCATTTGTCATATTGTGCTGAAGCAGCAGTATATAAACTACTTTAAGAATCCAGATCGATGCCTAGGAAACCTGAAAATGAAACGCCTTATACCTTATTTCGGTATTAATAATTTTTCAAAATAAATATTTATATCACCATCCACGCCGGAGCCGGCCAGAAAATAAAATGGAAGGGCAAAAGTTAAAACTAAACAGAGCTTGTCCTATCTAGCATTCTTTATATAAAAGAAATTCCTCAGTAGTCAAAACAAGTATGCTAGCTTAGCTTAGAGAAACAATGGATCATTGCGGTGGCATTGACAAAGACCAGACGATTCATTAGAAGATTTTATAGTTTTCTCTTCTTTTGTAATAAAAGTGGAACTTAAATGCAGCCTGCCTTCCATTCCCTGGCACAGATATTTCAGATTCGGCTAATAGACCTACTTCCTTTATCATATCCAATAATTAGAAAGTATTATTTCGGAAAGGCAATTATTTACGGCTGGTGCTTCTAAGCCTAATATTTTATTTTATTTCGTTCCTTTCCATGAAATATATATTCGTGGCGACTCGTAACTTCTGACGGCTATATGGCAAAGTATGATTACAAGATTATTAAATTGAAAACCCACTGTTTTTATCACTCCTACATAAAATGGAAATACACTTTCCGCATAATACGCTTGATACACAAACCGTTTCTGACTTTTCACAACACAAAATCAATAAAAACAACGTATCCACATGCATTCACCCAGTACTCAGTAGTCGCTGGTACATCTACAGCACCGATGCCATTCTTAACCGTTAATTCGTCCAATTTATAAAATGGCAGGATTAGAGAGAAATGTAGGTAAGAATTAGTGAAATACGAAAATTTCTGAAAGAAATAATATCATCTGTCAAAGGGATAATACAATAGGTGGGATGGCAATTGGCGCACCGAAAAGTCAAGTGCGTGCTATATTTTTTTTCAAACAAGAGCATATGGTTCAAGTTGCATCTGGAATATTACGGTGTGACAAAGAGTAAATCATACCAGGTTTCTTTATTTTTATATGATCGTATTCTCTCTGGTCGTTCATTACTGATACATAATAATTGCAGGTTCTTTTTAGTGAAAAGATGAAAGGAGTAAAAGTCCTACTAATAGCCAATTATTTTATCAGTCAGTAAAGCATGCGGACGTCATCATATGATTAGTGGAATTCATAAGTTCAGCCTACGTTTCATTTAAAGATATATAAGAGAAAATGGTTCTAGCTTCTCAAATCGATTTTTGTGCAATATTTTTAAGTATTTTGTCAATTATTTTGGTTACCATCTGCAATTCTGTCAGCTGAACACGATCCATATACCGTGAGACAGAACCGAAGAACAGATTCGCCCAATGGCAGATATACCTTTTGGAGTTTTAACAATTGTTACCATTTCGAAATCTCCATATACAGTATATACAAGTTGAGACAACTGTCCATGGTTTCTTTAATATGATCCAGGTGTTTTAGCAGGACATCTCGTCAAAAACAAATCCTAAATTTGTATCACTACCTTTATAATTAATTTAACAGAAGTGCTCTTATTGCTATCCTGATTTAACACCAAATATTAACCTTTAAATTTTAGTTTCTACGGGTTTCGGTTATTCTGTTTATATCATCTGAACGGAGCTAGCACTAGGAATCTACTGCCTCTTTCTTTACGGTTTTCACAGGTGAGAGGCTGCCAGCCGAGCCATTAATGTTGTGCATTGTGCGTTTTTTTTTTTTTCCAAATGTAGGTAGCCACGTTTGTGTTAATAATATGAAACATCCTTCCGCGTGGTGATCAGCATTTCGTGATGCCTAAGTGAAGCCTAATAAGCGTGACCACGAAGCTAGGTACTGATTGGTTAAAGGGGCACTCAAGCAGTTTTTGGAGAAGCTACTTCTTGGTGCGATGGCGTTAAGGAAGTGTCAGTGAATGAGTATCTTCAGTTTTAGAAGGCAGAACCGCCTATTAATCACGCAGGAATAAAATACGTGCGGACTCTTTTCTGTACTTGCGAGGACCACTGAAATTATCGTATGTTTGAAAATTTTGGCGGCCTTTGTAAAGTTTCGCTAAAGAAACAATTTTCAGTTCATTTAAATATGTTGTGCATGATAATTTCAAAAGACGTAAAATATTTCTAGTTTAGAATACGCGATACTGCAATTATCGTTTCACAAACAAGGGACTACGTTTTTTCCTTGCCTTCCTCCACGGGGGGTGAATTTCCCGCTACCCTGGGATGCGCGGAAGCGCACGTATCTGCGCGCGTTGCAGGCCGGTCGGGCCGGTCGTGTCGGTATATACCGGGCCGGCCAGGCCTCGGTGGTGGTCGTCGACGTGGACGGCGTGGTGAAAGCTCATCGTTCCGCGTAAAAGCGCTATCCTTGACTGTGAATTTTCGTCGTGTGTCGCTATGATAACCCAGCACGTACTAAAAGGGAAGATCCACCTACTCGTGCGGCGATGTCGTGGCGGCACTCTCAAGACAGCAGAAACGGCCGTGCCGTCGTGTTTGTTTACTTCGACTACAGTGGTGCTTTCTAAGCATTTGTGTCCTCGAACATCGCCCGGATTTCTTATTTGGTGCATTTCATGCGTGTGCTCAAGTTCAAGGTATTACTGGCGCGTACCGTATAAATGATGCGAATTTTCACGCGTTTTCATCACCGGAGAGAAGTGATTAGTGTTAGCAATCCTGAACGCTCGCAACGTCTATCTGATCACGAAATCATATTTCTACGTTGCTATATCGCAGCTAAGATTACATTGTCTTTTATAATCGTAGAAAAGGCGTGTGGCGATATTTGTACTATTGCAATGTCGTGTATTAGAGTCGTGATCGTCCAAGAGGGCGTACTGCATCTTTTTATTTTCTTTTTTTCATCCACTGTACCCTGCAAGCCTATCAAGAACAAATAATAATAAAGCTGTAGGCTATAGACAACTGTCTGTCTATATTCGGTTACGGCATTGAGTAGCAGTGCGTCCCCATTTTAGAGGGGCCGCTGAAACAGCTGACGGCCGCGTATAGAAGCGGTCGCCGTGCTGACGACCCGCTGCGCTTGTTGTAGTGGTTGCAGGTGTGTGTATGCGCGGCGCAGAGCGGTCGTTCCGGTCGCAACAAACGCAGTCGCAGGTATCTCGTTGCACATGTCTGAACCAGCCTTTGCCCCGTCCTCCCGAGGCGAAAGGCAACGTGGCGACATCGTTTGACATCAAGTACCAGAGGTAACGCTGCGATGTCAAACGTTGTTTCGGTTACGACTTGCCCCAACCGCAAATTGAAGAATGCCCGAAGAGGTCTGCGTTTCGCCGTCCTCGGAACCCGAACATGACTCCGAAGCGCTGCTATCGTCCACATCGCACGTCGAAGTCGCGTCATAGGAAATAATCCTCAGGTCGGCTGTCCGCCGAAGAATTTCAACCTCTAACGGCGTCTGGTCCTCGAGCGTAGAGAACTCCGCCATGATCGAAGCTCGAATGACAAAGAGGTTCGGCCGATGTGGCTACCTCGGGATCACTGCGCGACGGGACGGAACGTCGTCCAACGCCATTGGCCCGAGATCCTTTTGATAAGCGTGCGAGGACCAATGAGAGTGGTTTCGTTTTCGGGTGGATCCGAGGTTTGGCGGCCTTCAATTACATTTTTATTAAAGAAATAATCACCGTATGACTATATTTTTGGGTTTTTAGGGATACGTAGGGGGTCTAAATTCAGCTGTCATCATCAAAACACGAACTCAAAAACCACTTGAGTGCCCCTTTAACATGGGAGCTCACGTAACCAGAGAGGTAAAGGTGAGAACGAGTGAGGTAGGCGAGACGGAACTCCACCACCTGTGCGCACTGAGGGAGAGAGAGTTCGAGAGTATGAACGTCTCTGGAAGATCGCCAAGTTTATTAGCCCTGCATACGCGAGACTCAAAGTATCGCTAAATGTTTGGGATGCTGGAACGTTTCACGTATGCAACAGACTTTGCCTAGCAATTTGCCATAAACTTTGATTGTCTGAATATGAAACACACACTAAATGCCTCCTCACCAATGGGAACGTTGAGCCTGAATAGTTAGACTTGGCGTGATCAAGGTTCACTAATGCAGCGTTTTATTTTCACACTTCACATTTTATTTTATTTTTTTTTTTCATTGCTGTTTGTTTTCCGACTTGGCTGATTTCTTTTGTCAGAAATTGTTCTGTCTTTTTCGCTTAAAGTGTTCTCATTGCGGGAAGACGAATATATACTTCGGATAAGCCCTTAAAATAAAAGTTTAGAATGTTACTTTGCTAGTTATATTTTTATCATGAAAAGTGTATACGCAACTAATTGTAACTGAAAAATACTTTAGTATAAAAAATGTTTAATAGAGAAAATACCATGATGACATGCCAACACGTAGGGCAATAAAGACCAGGAATAATAAATAATTAAGGTAAATTATGTAAAGACTGGTGTGTTTGTACAGTCTTGTTGTAGCTAAGTCTATGTGTGAATAATAAAACTATTTTTTTTTTATTTACACCTTTACGTGCCCGGCGGAGTTAGAAACGCAGGCAGCAGCCACGCTAAGGGGCGGGGTGTGAGCCCCCATCAATCTGGATCTTTCTTTTATCATTCTGTAAACTTCTGGAAAGTTCCAACTGATTCTACGCTGTAATTGTGTGTTCTGGTCGTGAACATTCATGAACTCACCTCGTGCGTATAAGCAGAGGTAACGAGCTGCCTCGTGACAGCCGCTCTTTCGTCGCAATCGCAGGACGCGTGGTACTTTTCTCTTCAATATGAAGGCACGAGCTCACCTCAGTAGAGATTAACATGAATTTCTAAAATAATCGGCTTTTTTCTGTTTATTAATGCCAGTACGAGTGAATATTTTGAAGGGTCGTGGAAGTTGTTCGATAATAAGGGCAATTAAAATCCCGAAAATTTACATTGTAAGCAGTCTGAGCAGAGCATATAGGTATGAAACGGCTGTATAACCAGGGAGCACACGGCCCAGAGCGCCGAAGTGAGAGCGCGCGACGCAAGTGCTCCGGAACATGAGTGCGGGTGCTATTAGAGTGCGCGACATGAAAGAGCGCAAGCGGGCGTCACGAAAGAGCATGCGCCCTCTGTGGAAGGTTTCGAGTATGCTATAGAGGCTTTTGTTCTTTACAAACATAACGTGCTTGCTTGCGTGCCGAGCGATTTCTTGTCGCTCCGTTTTTGCAAGCTTCTCAAGCTTTCTTTTGTCACCAGTGCTAGAAAGCATAACTGTTACAAGACAACAAAGTTGGATATTAAACGTGGATCTTCGGCAGTGCACTTTAACGTCTTGGAGGATTAAAATTGGATTATAAGAATATTCGAAAACTTTTAACAGCTCTCGCGTTTCTTAGTTTCTTTGGCGTTCACCTGGAAATTTTGGTTAAACGTTTCATCGACAATTCAAGCAGCGGTCTTAAGATGGGCTTTGTTCATTCTCTTAATGTACCTGAAGTTCTCTGGTAGGTCAAAAAACAGGAGCACCGCCTAATGGCTTTTACCATGAAGAGGGCCTATACTCCAGGAGTCTCGAACATGCGGCAGGAGGGCCTCATGAGGCCTGCGACTCGTTGAGACGTGGCCTGCAGGCAACCAGCTACGAGGCCCGGATCCCATGTCTCGAGCGATAGACATTGCATGGGCCATAGTGATCTTATCTCGCCGATTCCTTTCCGCACGCAATGTAGCTCTGCTCTTTTAACGTATTCACATAGTTCATACTTATATTTGTTCATTTGCTTTTTGTTTCACTTTATGTAATGCTTCCCAGCTTTTTGTTATGTTAAACACCTGTACAACAATTCCGCCACTAGGCTGCAAGCGCGAGTTGTTCGTTGAAGGATGCGCCCCGGCTGGGCGAACGTTTCGATAGCCATGAGCAACTGCTAAAGAGAAAGCTTACGAGCTCGAAATTCTCGCCTTCGAAAAATGTCACTACTAAAATACAAGTCTTTTTTTTTTAGGATGTTGTATTAAAGTTCGTCAGGAAAGCAATAACTGTCTGATTAACTGATTGTTCTTGGATAGACTTGTTGAGCTTTGTTTTCAATTCCTGAGTCAATTGAGCAACGGGAACGACAGTGTACCTGCACCCTCTTTCTATTACAAATGGCAGCACATTGGCGGGGTGGTGTTATTCCAATTCGTGTTATCACAACACGTTATGGTTGAAAGTATTAATATAAACAAATTAAATCTAAAGAGGTCACAGGCAAAACCGTGAGATCGCAAAAAGCATAGATCAAAAGGTCCCTTCTCCTTAAAATCTCTCAACCCCCCCCCCCCCCCCCCCCCGCCTCCCCCGTCTTACGTTTGCCCTCGACCTTTCCACTGTGGAGTGAACGCTGGAGAAGAGACGACCTCCTCTATAGCGTTCGTTCTGCTATAGTGGAAACAGGTGGGTGGAGCTTCCATTTAACTCTTAACCTGTCACCGACTCTATTCGATACTATGGTTAGCTCAGAAGTCACTACTCGGTAAAGAAGGCGGCATTCAAGAGATCGTGTTATGCCAGATCAACGGAATTAGAGAGACAGTTCTGTGCGTGTGTTTTAATAAAAACATTGTTTTCAGAACTTTTTTCTATGATGGCATATTGCGTAGTAAAAAACAGAATATTGTCTGATATCTTTACTATTCAAGATTTCTACAGGAGTTACTTGCTCGTTATTTCAAGCAAGAATTGAAAATTACCCAAAAGTATATTTAAAGGGATATTGCCATCACCTGATTTCGACGCCCACGGCGAACAAAGAGTCTAATTTGTCTATTAATAGCCCAATCTGCAAACCCTTCTACGGCACTGGTAATGAGGGGAAAAAACATCCTCTCCAAAAATTATCCCGTACAAAACTGTCCCTAAAAAAACTGTACTTCAAGACGATTCTTAGTGGCTATGGTAGCATTCTACCATCTTTCAAATGCGTCGTACGATTTCGTCGTGTATATGAGTGCTGCCGCCAGTAAAAGAAAAGAAAAACATTAATTGTAAATTTACGATGTTACAACACAGCCTTCGGCCTCGTTAGCGCTCGCGTGTCGAAGCTCGCTCATGTCGCGCGCTTTCTCGTCAGCGCTCTACTGCGTGCCCTGTCGAGGCGCTCTCTTATATAAAACGGCTTGGATTATAAGACGGCTCTGAATACGAGTCAAATTAAAAAAGAAGTCTAAAAAATACTCAATAATAGTTTGTAGGTGTTCCAAAGAGCACCAAGGGTGGGACCACTCTACTAATTGCTTACGTGAATTCAGCACACGAATGGCTCTTAACACAATCAAACATCAAAGTATTTTACACACATGTTTGCTTTTGAGAATGCGCTCTCTTCCCTCCAGCACTAAAACTCTTTTCAGATCAAATGTCAGTTCCCCCTCCAGTGGAAATTACAAGTTTGTTCGACACTGAAACGGGGAATAAAGTCAGCTCTTCCCTCTTTCCTTTAGGATAGCACCGACAATGGACACTCCCCATTGTCAGGAAGGGACACTATTTGCAACAAAGGCATTTGAACAAAATAATTAAAAAAAACCTCGCTAAGTTGTGTTCTTTCTCTGATTAGGATTGCTCAATGTCACTTCCATTGAAATCACCCTTCATTCTGCAAACTTCTTTTTTTTTTCTTTCTTTTTTTTTTTTTGGGGGGGGGGGGTTGCGTTTATCGATGATGCAATTTGTTTCTTTTATTACGCTTTTTTAGCGTTCCACATTTGTAGTGGTAAATAGATATGGCGAACTGGGAACTTGCTTTAATGAGTTGTCTTCTAGACCTTTTGGAAGCTTTCTTTTATTCATTATTATAGACTGTTCCCCATTAGTCTCTTGGAACCCAATGGCTCTGAAACGTGACTTAAAGCTACTGGCAGTGAATGCGCCGGCGTCAAATAAAAGAAAGCTCATTCTCAACGTTGACGACGGTCATTGAAACTGATTTTTTTTCTGTCGTATTCTCTATCTCTAAGGCTTTTTTTTTTTTTTTTGTTTGAAAAATCTCAACTCCATAATTTGATCTCCTCTTCGGCACTCAAACCTTTAGCGGTGAATATCTGAACCCACAAAAAAAACCGAAAACAAAACGGCCATGTCTTGCTCATATATATATATATATATATATATATATATAAAAATAGAGAGAGAGAGAGAGAGAGAGAGAGAGAGTGGTCAGTCTGAAGAAACTAGACCTGTATCTAGGAAGTTTTTTGATTTAAGCAACCAGATGGCATTTTCGGTGCATTTAGGAAGAATTAACTGTAACTTCACCCTAGGCATACCCCTGGAGTGACATTAACCAACCGTCTTGTTTTTCTTCTATTTTTAGATGAATGCGACAGTAATATTCGACAAACTAAAAATCTAACCAGTTATTAAGGCACTTTAATTCATGGCAGATTTTGCATACAGTCACCGTCACCAAGAGTGCAGACGGCTTCCAAACATTGAATATTGTTACTTAGATATACTTTATATATTAAATATTTTACCTTGCACCGCTCTAAGTAATCTGCACTAGAGTCGTAGCTTTGCGGCATTTTCATTATTTCACTTTTGCTTTTTATATGTTTGTTTTAACTTTCTTTATTATCGTGCATATTGCGCATTATCTATATTGTGTACATTGTGCCCGTATATCCTGTATATGTTGTATATTTGTTTCTAAGAAATTGTAGTATTTCTACATTTTTGTCTGTTATTTTTATTTACTTTAAGACCGCTCCTTGTGTCTTGATGGAGCTCAGTCCACGGCACAAAATAAATCATTTCTTTGGTGGGCGTTACGGTAAAAATCAAGCATTAATATTATTACTAGTGTTAGTTATTAGTTAAGTATAAGCTAAAGTACACTTCAGTCGTATGGAACTGATTTACAAACCTAAGAGCTTGAGGATTGACAGAGTTTAAACAAATGTAGTTGCATCTTCAACCATGGTCATCTAAAGATATTATTTCACTGTTTAAACTGTGAAGATGACTAAGGATTTGTCCACATGCTAAGCCTCCACTAACATCGAGTGAAAATGGATTTTCACATTTTGTTTACGATACTGCAAGACTTCATTGACTCTCCGAGCCTGTTGTCAGTAGTTATCCTTAGAAGTCTGTGTGCCCACGGGGATTCGGTCATCATTGTATATATCTAAAAATTAAAGCCATTTGCACCAAATGAATAGGTTGGTGGAATTTTATCTCTACATTAACACTTGAAAGGTTTTGCTCGGGGTGCGCTAGTTGGAGCACTTCTAACCATTTACAGTAAGTTAGCACAATAAAACAATTTATTTTTCTACTTGTTTAAAATATTAATGCCTTGCTGGTGTCTGTTTTGTGTTTGTGATCTATATTTGTCTTTAAGTTTGAACTCCACTACCAACTTCTTATTATGTGGCTATTAAACACGTGGACGGCGTTGCTGCTTTGAACTTGAAATATTTTCACATGTGCATGTGTTTATTGAAGTTTGCAGCAGCACAGAGACCGAGCGGTAGTTCCTGGGCACTGTAAAACACAAATTTATAGATGAAATTAATTTAATTATTATTATTATTTCGGCATTTTTATGTGAAAGACGAGCCCTTTTGATTGTTTCATAATTACTTTCAATTGCAAGCATTTTTTAAACAAGTGCCTTTTTTTTCTCTTTTTTTGTGCTTGATTTTTGCAATACATGGTAGCAGAGAAAATGATCCACATCCCCCGTGTCGAAAGAACTGGGCCGCATTTTTCGCTACATTCAAGGGTGAAGTGTGACACATGGCGCCTTGTGTTTTTTCTATAACCTTCTAATTGAATAGTTATTTTTTAT
Source organism: Ixodes persulcatus (assembly GCA_013358835.2). NCBI lineage: Eukaryota > Metazoa > Arthropoda > Arachnida > Ixodida > Ixodidae > Ixodes > Ixodes persulcatus. Next base: position 768,727 of record JABSTQ010010780.1, read on the forward strand.
TTATCGGCAGCGTCATTCTCCAGACGGAATGCTGTAAAACACGATGATATTATACAGGGTGATACAAGGAGACGCCAGGCTCTTTAAATAGACCGGACAATTCGGTTTCTTAACCTATCGCGTTACGACTTTGTGCAGCGTTGCCCACAGATGGTGCATTTTTTTGTACAATTTGCAAAGAGCGAACTTACCTGAGGAAAACGTAAAGAAAGAAAAAGGCTTAGCTCCTATGGAAACGCAGCGACGCCAGCGGTCTTCAAACAACTCGGCGCCGTTTCGCACGGGAGACAAGAGATGGCGCAACGAACACCGCCAACGAAGGAGCATACGGCGCCGAGAGCCGGCGTCTTTTCTTTAGCAGACGATCTTTTCGATTCAAAAGAGGCGCGCGTTCCGCAGGGGGCGACAGTCGCAGAAACAAAAACAACAACTGATATGAAAAAAAGCTCGCGCCGCTTTTGATTCGAAAAGATCGTCTGTTAAAGAAAAGACGCCGGCTCTCGGCGTCGTATGTTCGTTCGTTGGCGGCAGTTGGCGTCGCGACCGCTTGCGCCATCTCTTGTCTCCCGTGCGAAACGACGCCGTGTTGTTTGAAGACCGGTGGCGTCGCTGCGTTTCCATAGGAGCTAAGCCTTTTTCTTTACGTTTTCCTCAGGTAAGTTCGCTCTTTGCAAATTTACAAAAACAAATGCACCATCTGTGGGCAACGCTGCACAAAGTCGTAGCGCGATAGGTTAGAAACCGAATTTTCCGGTCGATTTAAAGAGCCTGGCGTCTCCTTGTATCACCCTGTAGAATTCTTTTTTTTTTAATCTAAGATGACAATTTTTGTTATTTTTATGGAAGTATAGCTAGCTTTGCAGCACAAAACCTGGGTAGGCTTTGGTGAAACTGCACTCTGCCTTGAATATTCTCAGTCTTCAAAAATGATTTTATTATATTATTAATTATCATTATATGGTCTGAGTTCTACATGGACTCTGATGCGCTTGATATTTTTGGGTCGTGCAGAAGAACTTTTGATATTTCTTTTTACAAGCAGTTAATGCTTGAAAAGGGTGGATAAGTACTTGTGTGTCGTTACGATATCATGCACTTGCCTTTGTTTAGAATGTGCAAGCTTTGGTGTAGCTTCTACGTTCTTAATCTGATAGTTCCAACGGCTTGAACGGTCTCTTACTTTGTGACTCTCCTAGAGTCAGACTGGTGTACTGCGTTCCCCCACTGCCCTCGTGTTTCTGTTTTATTATTTCTGTACAATGTCAGACTGTACATGTCAGTGCATGTCAGACTGGTGGACTGGGTTCCTTCCTGCCCTGAATTTTCCGTTTTAATACTTTTTTACCTCAAAAGTGTGCCAGCACTAACACTCAAGAGGTTGTTCCTGGACACTCAAATAAACACCGATTGATTGATTGAATATGATTGTTTTTATATCTCAGGAAAATAAGGTCATGTCAATAATCACAAAAAATACTGGAGGTACATTGAATCCTGTTCTGTCAGGCATATCGAGTCGATAAATTTCCTAGGTAATCATGAAAGCGATTCGAAGTTCGTGCCTGAGTTATTTGCTGATGATTTTGGGCCGGTTTAGAGTGATAGTACGCAGTCTTTCCCATCTGCGCTGCCTCACTTAGATGGGTTCGGTGACTTGTTCACCAAACCCACGGGGGAAAAACACAAGGTCAGAGCGTCATTTCTTTTTCTTTTGTCTTCTGAGGAATTTAGGCTCAAGGAGGTCCTGGGGCATTGTTACTATGCTGACCAACTATCCTTCCGATTCTCGAAACTATTTTTAAATGCGTCCTATTCTCTCTTCTATGAAGTGTTGAGTAGTCGAGGACTCGAACCAGGTAGCGTGTCAGGAGTGGAGTCGAAGCATCCACTGCCGCAGGTGTCTATAGGTAAGGATTTTATGAGTCCTTGTTTGCTGTCAGCTAATGCCCGCAGCTAATCATCTCTCTTGCCATAGCTTACACACACACACACGCAGTACAACCAGCCGGCAAAGCTGAGTCACAGTCCGTTGCAGCACGAGCCTGGTGGTGGTTGACTTGAAATGGTAGGATGACTCACGCAGTGAAGTTCAACAGATATCCGAATACGTCCGCGCCCGTAATAATGCACGGCTCAAAGGTACGTCATCAGTCGACGTGAATGTGACCCGCTGCTCTGGTGATCCGAAACCCAGGAAGGAGGCCAGACTTGGCCTCGCTGTGCCGACGCAGACTTCGTACACCTGCGAGTCGTCTCGAGCGCGCTGTTTCTCGGAGAGCTCGCACCTGTGCCGGCAATATTAGGTCGCAATCCACGAGGTCTCAGTTTGGATGATGCTAGCCAAAACTTGAGGACTGCAATCCATGGGTCGGTGGCGGAGGGTTGGTAGGAAGGACCTTCACAACAAGGATGCCACCGTACCGTTGTTTTCAACCGTAACAGAAGATAACACATGTGTTCCAGGATGCTTCAGGTCCACTATTCTCGAAAATTTCAAATGACACTGCCCGCACGATCTTCAACGAGGTCACCTACAACGAAAGTACGTATGGTGTCCTTTCACATAGCAGCGTGGTAAACTTTCATGTTCAAGGCCACACCTACAGATAAGGAATACCAGTTCATTCCACCGTGACGCCATGTGATCAATGTTGACTGGGGCGTCCTTATTGGACAGGGGCGTGGTCACGTTTTGATGAGATTTAGGGTGACATAGAATTTATTTAGAGGTCGAAGTCTTTTCGCATCCCTCGTCAGACAGACAGGATGTCCGGGAAGGGACCGCGGTCAGTCCTTGATGGAACTTTTATTGAGCCCAGTGAAGACTCCTTGTCGTCCGAAACCACAACATTCAAGGCAAAGTGCAAAGCCTACGGGAACGTAATTTAGGGATCAAAAGCTTCTACTTCAAGCTTCAAGCTTAATTTCAGTTGGCGTCTCAAACAAATGTGAAAAATGTATTGCAGTATCAGTATTTTTGTATTTGTATTTCTGCCCTCCCTAAAATGTATTGCTGTATTTGTATTTCCAAAGACGTTTTTTCTTTATTTAAAATGTATTTCCGATACGTATCGCGATACATTTTTAGAGATATATTTAAGTATCAGTATTTTAGCTACCATTTTAATGTATCCCAGTATTTGTATTTCCAAACACATTTTTGAGTATTTCTGCCCAACCCGGCTATGTACCTGGTAACCGCAGGACGTAACGGTCAAGCTAGTAACGGTTACTTGGTCAAGAAGCTAGTTGCGGTTACTAAACAAACTAGTGTATTTAACTACGTTTAGCTAGTAACTGGCACTAGCTTTCACAATACACAGATGACGGTAGTGAACGTCAAATTGAAAATTGGCTAAACGTTATTGCCGCTGGGATATTTTTTGTTTCCTCGTTGCTTGCGTTAACATTTGCTCATCATTTATTTCACGTTTTCACACATACTATGCATTTAACCCAGAAGAAAATTTGAACACAGAGGACCCACACACATACCACATACACACGACGACACGCTAAAGGGCGTTTTCAGATAAGATCGAACAACCATGTTCGGTGACCATTTTTAATTTCGATGAAAAAAATTAATTTTACTGGCTTTATGCGCAGAAGGATAAAAGCAATCCTTGTTTTCGGAAAAAAAAAATTTTGTCTTTGCGAAAAAAATGTGTAAGCACCTCCTCAGTCACGTGCGCGTTTTGCGCATCGCGAGATGTTGATATTTCGGGCGGCTTCCCCTAAAAAACTGTTCTGGCTACGGGTCTTGAAATATTCACTGACAAATTAGGCATAGGAAGGATTGACAAAAAGGTATTTATCACCGACTGTTAGGGTAGTTATGTTGAGAAAAAAAATCGCGAACACGGCACATTGCGCAATATTGCTCTGGATTAAAGAATATTTTTCTCCGTATCTATAAAAGCTGAGGTCTTCAAACTTTGCCAGTGTGTTGCCCTGTATATATTTCATCTTTGCGTAAAATATTGTTGTCCTGGTTAGCGGGAGAAATTTACAAAAATTGCTCACACAGGGGCATTTAACTAAAAATGCATTATTTTGAAAATCATTTAAAAAAAAGGCCATCCTTAATTTTCTTTGAACTCTCTGAAATTAACGTTTATAATATGTACTAACAGAGTTTGCAAAAACATGATGCAATATTTGTGTGGTTTTAAACTTATAAAGCGAAAACATGGCCCAATTGACGCTAACGCGGTTGCCATAAATGGTGCGTGCACATACCCGTTCTTCACAATTTCATTATTATTAAAACGTGTAAAAATGCTACGGGGTGCTACAATGCTACAAGACGAATTGACAGCACAGAAATGGACGGTAGTTTTGAATTGAAAATTCCTTACACATTTTCGTACAACCGACCCAAAAATGCCCATTGGCTGGAGCGATCGAGGTGCGCCACCCTGCAACATGCTTCGCGGTACCTTTTTCAACAGCCGGCGTATAGCGTCTCCGTCTACGCGACGTAAAGGAAGCAACCGGAGCGACTTTGCAAACAGATCAGCCAACAACCTTGGCGGTAACATGATACAGGAGGTAGGGCGCGGCAAAACCTGAACCTGCGCCGCCTGTAAGCGCCAATAGATCCGCCGCAGTGGAGTGCCGCACAACGCGTAGAATATAAAGGTACTTAAAAGCAAAAAAATTCCGATTGCCTGAGATTGTTTGTATTTGGCGTTTTCAGATAGGATCAAACAACCATGTCCGGTCAACATTTTTTTCAAAATCTTAGCAAAGGATATATGTTTTAGTCGTGCAAGCGCAAAAACATATTCAAACTTTTTTTTTGCGGAAAATAAAGTTTCTCTTGAGGAAAAAGAAAAATGAAAAAGTCGCTGTCGGTATACAGTCTCGTTTTTACGACTATCGTGAAACCGTCCTTTGGATATTTATTAAAGAAAAACTGTTGTCGTCTTATTAATATTTTTTTTGTGCAGAGACTCTACGTAAAATAAAAGGAGGTAAACATGTATTATCGCTTACGAAGCAATTCAGAGCTTTATGGATCCGGATCTTAAAAGACTGGAAATTAAAATTTTTTAAATGATTTTAACGCGTCTGTTTTCTATTTGCATAAATTGTCATTGAAATTGAAAACGATAACCTTTCTAAAATAAATACACTGAAATTTAGACAGGTTACCGATTTTGCAATAATTGGAAAGTCAGTTTAAAATGAAGGCCCTCGCAGTTTTTCTTCTACTTTTCACAGATCAAGGCTCATAATCTGGCCCATCAGGTCCTTCAAAAATGCTTTGCAATATTTTATTTTTTATTTTTATTTCATAGGGTTTTAAATATACAAAATTGACTTAACGGGAGTGGAGAAAGATAGGACGTTGCCAATTTGAAACAAGGGCAAGCAAGGGGCCGAAAAATGTAGGAAGTCTGTGAAGAGAAAGCACTGTGGCAGGTATTTGTAAAAAATTAGAATTGATACAAAAAAATTATAGGTAAGTTTGAAGCACAAATCAACAATTTAAATACAGATTTCTTGGATCAGTGAATTTCGGAGCCTACCCTTCGTGGGGAGGCTGGGCTGCTGACATTTAAATAGTGATAACAAAGAACACATGTTTAAAGTGGTACAATTGAAACTAGTTTAATTAATCAAGATTCTGTGCGCACTTTCGGAGTTTGTTGCGTGAATTCTTTCTGCCGGACGCTGACCTGAGTCGGTCACGGCGCTCTCCTGGCACTCCGAAAAGGAACATTTTTTCCCGGTTTGCCTGTAGCGATCACTGTTCGTTTCTTCTCAGTGGCACCGCAAGCTCGCGACCTCGATCTGCTTTTCGCTTCCATAGGAGACTTTACTTTTAAAGATATTTCTTTTCTGCGGCTACTGTTCTTGCTAAAACCACTGCGGTTGCGAAGTGTCGGACCGCGTACACTACCGCAAGTGACAGGACTGAATTCCACGCACAACGGAAACAGAGTTCCACTCCTTTGCTTTCATGTCCCTGGCCGCTTTGGCGTCAGCTTTCGGGAGGTGGATTAGTTTCACGTTCGGCAGTTTAGTGTTCAGTGGGGCAACCGACTTGACGCCGACTTGATCATTGACTGACGCCGAATGACGCCGACTTGATCACCAACGGTGGGCCGTCGGAGGCTGTACAACGTTGTCTGGTGCTTGACACGACCCCCAATTCAATCACAGGCACTCTTGCCATATCAAGCTGCGGAAAAAAATACACCTCGCTGACGTGCATTTGTGGCTCTGCAGCTCGTGTAGTTGGTACTTGTTCTTAAAGTGGCTTGTTGCACCATCACTTACGTAGGTCATATGGGCATACAGAAATTAGATTTCACGATTCTTCAAACCGTTGTCTTTAAATTAGGTTACAGACAATCTGAATCAATCGCAATTATTTTTCCTTTTTTTATGTATCTATTTTCTACGCGTTATGCGGCCCTCCATGGCGGCGGATCTATTGGCGCTCACATGGCGGCGCACGTTCAGGTTCTGCCGCGCCCTACTTACTCTATTATGTTACCGCCAAGGTTGTAGGCTGATCTGTTTGCAGAGTCGTTCCGGTTGCTTCCTTTACGTCGCGTAGACGGAGACGCTATACGCAGGCTGTTGAAACAGGCACCGCGAAGCATGTTACAGGGTGGCGCACCTCGATCACTCCGGCCCATGGGCATTTTTGGGTCGGTTGTACGAAAATGTATTAGGAATTTTCCCTTCAAAACTACCGTCCACCTCAATACTTTCAATCTGTCTTTTCCTGACCACCCTGTAGCATTTTTACACGTTTTAATAATAAGGAGATTGTGAAGAACGGTTATGTGCATGCCCCATTTATGGCAATCGCGTTAGTGTTCATTTGGACATGTTTCTTGTTTTATAACTTAAAAGACACACAAATATAGTATCATGTTTTTGCAGACTCTGTTGGTACATATTATACGCGTTAATTTCAGAGAGTTTAAAGAAAATTAAAGATGGCCTTTTTTTAAAATGATTTTCACAATAATGCATTTTTAGTTAAATACCCCTGCGTGAGCAATTCTTGTAAATTTCTCCCGCTAACCAGGAAAACAATATTTTACGCAAAGATGAAATATATACAGGGCAACACACTGGCAAAGGTTGTAGACCTTAGCTTTTATAGATACGGAAAAAAATAGTCTTTAATCCAGAGCAATATTGCGCGATGTGCCGTGTTTGCGATTGTTTTTCTCAAAATAACTACCCTAATACTTGGTGACAAATACTTTTTGCCAATTCTTCCTACGCCTAATTTGTCAGTGAATTTTTGAAGACCCGTAGCCAGAACAGTTTTTCTGGGGAAGCCGTCCGAAATGTCGACATCGCACGATACGCAAAACGCGCACGAGACTGAGAGGGTGCTTACAAATTGTTTTCGCAAAGACAAAATTTTTTTTTCTGAAAACAAGGATTGGTTTTATACTTCTGGGCATAAAGCCAGCAAAATATTTTTTTTTCATCAAAATTAAAAATGGTCACCAGACATGGTTGTTCGATCTTACCTGAAAACGCCCTAAAGCAAACGCGGCCCGTAATCGCCACCAATGCGTTTTCTATACTGATTATTTGGAAGAAACCGGTTGTCAGTGACCAGCTCGTCCGTAGACGATCTTACAAATATGGTGCTGCGTTCACACCAATATTGTTCTCCAATATTGTTGCGAAACGTTCCAAGGAATGCATCTCTTATTGGGAAGTAACGGTACACAGAGTGAATATTTGCGACACTGTATAAAACAGCATCCCCATAGGTTCTCAGTGGCCATATTCTCGTTACCCCAAATAGACTGCCCCACTCTGCGCATGCGCGACTCCGTGGTAACCGCATCGCCTGTACGCCGTACTCCCGCTTTCTGGTCGGTAGTTTACGCTTTTACGGCCACTGTCACGACCGATCTCAATGGGAATCATCCAACCACCGAGTACACATCGCGACACTGTTAGCGCGAACACGGCATCGGCGGATTTTCGCATTTTACTTCTAAATCGTATTAGCGAGCACGATATTTTATCGCTTACATTATAGAGCTAAATGATCTCTTTCCGTAGCAATAACTTGGATGACATCCCTTGGTTTCAAAGAGAAAAACTGGAAAAACCGGCGATCGCTTGTTCGCGCTAACAGTGTCGCGCTCTGTACATACACACCGCGGAGACGATGTTCTCAGTGTCAAGTAGGAGCGAAGCAGCAAATCTTGAACGGCGAAACCCATTCCACTCAACCGACCGAACAATCGCCGTCGAGCGGCGGATCCGGTGAGGAGCGAATGCTCCTCACCAACTCGTTAGGCATATGCCCGGAGCAGACCACGTCCACGCACACACTTGCCCAGTCGAGGGCACGAACTATATATGCACACCAACACGGGAACACAAAAACAGCAAATGGCACACTGCAAACCGGCAGGTTTAGATCGCAGATATCAGCGTCTCGCAAACTACGACTGGTGTCTCTTGCGTTTCTTGCGAAAAAGAGAATATACTTTCAAAAATACAAGAATAAAAAAGCAGAATGAACCTTTCTTATCTTTGGAGAAGCTTTTAACACGTGCTACATGGCTATTTTCATCCCAGTTAAAACAAAAATGAAATTGTCACCGCTTGCGAAAGAATGCAAACGGGAAGGAAAGTCAAAAGCCGCACGACCATTCCATCAACATGGCTGCGCTGGCTCCCACGACGTGCTGAAGGGAGGCTGCGATCGTTGTAACGTCAGCTCCAAACCTTAATTATGCACCATCCTACAAGTTTTTTTTTTATGCTACGATTGTGTGTGAATACCTCCCCCTACGTTCCAAAACAGTAAGGATGGGCCGCAGCGTGCTGAAGACAAGTTTTTTACTCGTTCGTCGTCATTCACCGAAAAAGTTTTTTTTTTTTTTTATTAAAAAAATGTAAAACTCGGTGTATGCGGTGAAAATAGTTTTTCAGAACAGGATGAGATATTTATAAAGCGCAGAGCCTCAGGAAAAAGGCACAACTCGTCGAAAGCATGTCTCGCCGGTCTCGCGGCCCGCCGAAGTGTTGCGTCTCTGTGCCTTCACACGCTTGGATACCGATCAACAATCGACGCCGTGGCAAACTTTTGAAGATCTGTCGCGCGTAGGTGTCTTTGCATCATATATCGGCCATGAAGTTCTGGATCGTCTAGCTGTTCCGGCGAGTTGCTAACAATAAAGCACCCCATGGAACCAAGATCCCGAGGGTAACTTTAAACTTATTTGAACAATTGAATCAGAGGCGTTGGAAATTTTTTGCAGAGGAGGAAAGGGGAGAGAGGATGCACATAAATAAAGATTGTTGTTTTATTTAAATAATTCCCATTAGCTTCTAATAAACAAAAACAAAATACAAAAAAAAAACGCGCTGCCATCGTCGTTGCCGCCGCCACCCCCCCTCATCAGTCGCCATTTGATAGTGAATCAAGCTCGATTTTGAACCGCGGGTGCCGCAAGTACAGATACAGTCGTCAGAGTAAAGTATAAAAGCTGCTTCAGAGGCACATGCGCCTTCATGAACATTGCACTTCTGAAAAAAATCCACACTGCGTCGATTCTTGGTTGGTATCAAAGCGTGCGAAGGCTCAGTGACGCAGCACTTCGGAGTGCCAAATAAATTTTGATCAAGCCGCGAGACCGACGAGACTTGTGTTTGAAGCGTTGTGCCTTTTTTTCTGTGGTGCTGGGCTTTCGTAAAAATGTCTACGTGTTCTTAGAGGAAATTATTACCGTTTGCACAAGGTTTTAAAAAATTCGTCGGCGAATGACGAAAAACGCTTTGAAAGCGTGCACTCTATAAAAAGAAGGTGTAGACATTACATCCGTTGTCACATCTACCACACCCCGAAATTTCAGTTCAACGTACAGCGCAATGACGTTGAACTGACGGCCCCAACATTGACGATAGTCTTGATGCCGGTGGGATAGAACTAGGGTTCGGAGTTTTCGGTTTAAACCGATAAAAACAGATAAAAGTACGCCGAACCCATTTTAGTAAATTCTGTTTTAACCGAAAAAGGTCAGTTTTAGGTTCGACATTTTCGATTTAAACCGATAAAAACCAACAAAAGTACGTCGAATCTATTTTCTAAAAATTCAGTTTTAACCGGAAAAGGTCACTTTGACCGTCCAGTCGTACCGTAGAGCCGTGGCGACAGTGTCTATCGAAACGTGTCCGAATGTATGGGATACACGGATGCCATCACGACGTTTTGGTTTAATACGAGCATTATCAATCGGAACGTGAAGTCAGAAATGCCCCGTGACTTCGCCATGTACGAGCCTGTTTTCAAACTCGTTGTAAGGAAAACTGACTTGATGCAAGCTCTGCATGTTGTGTTCTGCTTCAACACGTCGCACCGTATCTCTGTTGACGGTCACAATTGGTTGATTGGCCGATTTTGGCTCAGGCAGTGCTTCATCTTCTCAGCCTGCCAGTGTCCAGTGTTAGCGTTGAGAGGGCATTCTCGAAGCTCAGGGTCATATTAACGAGAAAGAAAGAGTGCGGATCAACGAGGAGAACCTGGAAAAGTACATGTGTGTGTACTATAATAAGATCACGTAATTATGATGTACAAAAAGTGCAGTTTCATGTTTTTTCGGCCTAGGCTTCGTATCTGACTTGTTTGTACTTCCGTGTTTTTTTTTTCTTGTTTCTTTTACAGTTGCAGACATTTGCCAAATCAAGTGTCCATTTATTTTTTAATGTATCAGTGCCGTTATTCTTTTGAGTGATCACAAATATCAGAGCTAGAAGGATCATCTGATCCTGTGTCGGTTGGTGTTTATTTTATAGTCACCGAAAAAACCGATAAACTTTTGTGAGCATAAATATATGCCGAAAAAAACCGAAAATTGCATTTTTAAATAAACACCGAAAAAAGTACTCCGCATTTTGAAAAAGCAAAAACCAAAAACGCGGAACCCTAGATATAACATATTAAAGAGCTAAAGTAAATATCACACTACAAAAATGTAGGAAAGACGTTTGCAAACCCCTGTAACGCCGAATTAGAGAGCATGCTCTCGACTAGGAGGAGGGGACGGTACAGAGAGGAGGGTATGCCCCTCCTCCTCATCCGTACCCTCCCCTCCTCCTCTCCTGCTCCCCTCTTATTCAGCTTGCAGTTTTCACTAAATTTCCTGCTAAAGCTAGCGGAAAACGTTCCTTAAATTTAGCAGAAAACGTTCCCTGCTAAATTTAGCGGAAACATTTCCCCACTAAGTTTAGCGGAAAAAATTCCACGCTAGATTTAGCTAAAAAATTTTCCACTCAGTTTAGCGAGGAACTTTTTCTGCTCAATTTAGCGGGAACTTTTTCTGCTAAATTTTGCGGGCATTTTTTCCGCTAAATATAGCGGGGAATATTTTTTACGCTATACTTAGCAGGAAATTATTTCCGCTAAATTTAGCGGGATTTATTCTCGCTAAATATAGCAAGGAAATTTTATCCGATAAATTTAACGGGGAATTTTTTCCGGTAAATTTAGCGGGGAAATTTTTCCGCTTAATTTAGCGGGGAACATTACCCACTATGCAACGCGCGGTGGCGTCACGAGTGGCGTGGCTCGTGATCCTCGTGACGTCACACTTGACGTCACATGTGACGTTATTATGGGAAACGTCCCATAATAAAACGCGCGATTACGCCGACGCCGACGCTGACGCCGACGCCGACGCCGACGCCGCTCAAGCCGGAAACGGGCGCCTAAGAGCTGCGCTCTAAAACATTGAGGTTATGTCGTGGGGCCAAGGAAACCACGATTAACTTTTACCAATCAGTCACACGTACATTATCTATTTTAATAAGTTGTACAAGCTCGGCTATCAAGCCGCTCGTAAAAGTTTGTACCGTCGGTTCAACGTCAATGCGCTGTGCGTCCGAACTGAAATTGTGGGGTGCCTTATATGTATGTGACAAGGGGTGTAATAATATACCTTTTTTTTTTCTTTGTGTGTCTTCAGCATAAGCTTATGCAACTCTCCAAAAGGGGAATGGTCTTTTGCAACTCTTCAAATAGGGAGCAGAGGAATGGTGAACGCCGGCACTTTGAATTCCGCTCGTTGCGAGTTTCTGGAACGAGCTTTCTTCGCAGTAGCTTCGGGCAGCTCAGGCCTCCTCCCTTGAACAAAGGGAGAGTTCACGGGTTCGTACTGTTTCGTCGAAACACGTTTATGGAAACACCAAAATAGGAACCGCAGACAACTGTTTATGAAACACGTTTCTTTTACACTGTGACGTTTAGTGGAAACTCGTTGTGTAGAAACTCGCTCCTGCGGTGTTCCGCCGACGACTTATTTTATTTTACCAAGTGCGTAGAGCAAGCGCGCAGTTCAATACGAAGCCATTCCACCTTTCACTCTTTTTCCAAACTAGGCGAGACGCAAATAGTTTGTTGCGAATACAGCAGAGTTGTGTGTGACGCAGCGTGGAAAGGTTGGCAAGGTGTCCGGTTGAAACTAACGAGGCAAGTTTTTTCAATAAAATGACTGTCGATGAAACGTTGCATGTTAACGAAACGATCCGTGCATTTCGACGAACTGATGTCCACCGCTTTATCGTATTCGTTGCGGTGTATTATCATACTATTCTGGCCTCCGCTTATTTTGGACGCTTTCGCAATGAGCCGAGGGAACGCGTTTTTGATGATCCAATTAAGGTCTCTCATTCTTCTGTCGCATGCCCAGGTGATGTCATACCAAAGCTACTCCTGAGTTCTCTGGTGTGCCAACACTGGGAAAACACATAAAAAGACAGGCGTTAAGTTTTTTTCGAATTCCACGTCAGGCGTTAAGTTTTTTTGCTTTTTTTTTCGGATTCCACGTGACCCAAGGAATGTACTCGAAGCAAAGACTCAGGGAAGCTAAAAAATAATATTCGTGAGGACATTGTTTCTTCACAAATAACTCGGCAGCTTCGATTATCACTATAAATTACCTATTACCATCCACTATAAAAACCGCCAGTTATTTCCCAGTTAGAAAGTGCAGCTTCAGTTAAACAAGAGGAACAAAACTACACTCTTAAAAATAGGGGGTGTACAGGGGTGCACTCCATGTCCCATATGTAACACCCTAAAACTACGTTTCGTAGTTCTGTCCACTGACGTCAAGCTGGCGATACCAACTTTTACAAGCGGCTTGATAGCTGTTGGATATAACGTACTAAATAGCTAATGTGCGTATCAAAGACTACAAAAGAAAAAGGTTTCGAAGCAGGGCCAAAAAAAATCTTTATTTTCTTACTGTAGCCTTTAATGAGTACATTATCAATTTTAATAAGTTTTATCGCTCCACTATGAGGCCGCTGGTAAAAGTTGGTATCGCCAGTATATATATATATATATATATATATATATAGAGAGAGAAAAAAACGAAGCGCAGGATGACGAAAAGTATAAACGGAAGAAAACGCACCTGAGACGGTTGTTGGAGTTTTTAAAACATAGTATTGGTAAAGTTGGTCGACGTTTCGGCCTGAGCCAGACCTTTTTCGAGACTGGTACATGTGATGTCAGATTGACGCTCCTTGACCACGTCACGTGGTATTCGAAACATCTGGTTTCTCTCAAGAGTTGACAGTATCCCCGACGCAGGCGTCCCCCCCCCCCCCCCCCTCCCTCCTCCCCCGCGTAAACCCGACCCTGGTGAAAGAACTCGCTCAATGTCGGAAAACCCAACTGAAGCAAAGCGGTGGGGGAGGGAGGAGGAGGTGCAGCCACAAAAACAACAAACGGCAAACTCTCGCAAAAAAAAACAGTTTTTGAGAAAATTGCCTCGAGTGGTGTCCGAGCAGTCGACCAACTTTACCAATACTATGTTTTAAAAACTCCAACAACCGTCTCAGGTGCGTTTTCTTCCGTTTATATATATATATATATATATTCTTCTAAAGGGCTTAGGGGGATATGTGTATTAAAAAAGTACAACGGAGACAAACATTTTCCGCGGAATGTTTACTCCGCAAGACGCTATTTAGGTTCAGATCAAGGTATGGGCTGCAGCGCGATAAGCCCCTTCCCGGGCCAACACGGTGCTTCCAGCTATCATTGGCCGGAGAGATTATTGACACGTGAAAGGTTGGTTGTAAATTCATATCTCCGTGCCGCAGTAGCATTTAATCGAATATTTTCTCATGTATGAGAAGCAAATAATCAATAGTCTCCGGCGGGAATCTGCGGCGGCTCATTACAAAAATGTTAACTCACCTGACTTACCCGTGCACGCCGCTTCGCGGCGGCCGAATTCGCTAAAAAGAGGCTCATCGCCATTTTCTCTAAACTGGGTTTCTCGATAAAGGGATTCGACAAACTGGGGCGGTAAAACGGCTTTCGCTAAAACGAGCTTCTCTAAACCGCATGCCTCCGCTTCCGAACAGTTAGAGCTGGAGAGGCCACCACGCGCAGCGAGCGTACTATCAGGTTGAAATGAAAGGCGATCACCGGAGCGCGTGCCGCTCCGTACATCCTGCGCCGCCTGTCAGCGATCGGGGGAACCCTCGACGCATGCGCTGTTCAAGTTGAGGGTGCGAGGCTGCGTGTCCTACTGTTAGGTGCTCAGCTCCCGGCTGGCGCACCTGTGCTTCTCCGCGGCGCAGCTGAGGGTGCTCTAAGCCGTCGCCGCTGGGGTTCAAGCTCCTGGCTGCCATCGCCGCGCGCTCGCCGAGCACGGCGGCTCCGGCGGGGCGTCCGAATGTCGGCTCCTCGCTGCCGCTCGCTCGGCGAGCGCGACGGCTCCTTCTGCGCTGGCCAAGCGCGCTCGTGAAGTTCTTGCCTTGCATTGTGCAAAGCTTTCGCATTACAAAAATAGAAAGTAAATGGGAAGTTGATTCGTGCATGAATAGCATGTTACCTTACATCAGCGCCAGACTCTTTAGCGGCGATTAACGGCCGTCCTGGTAAGACACGGCATACGCGCCCGCCATGGCAACAAGGGAAACGTGTGCACAAAATGAAACGCACCAATAAAAGCTGCTGGGCCAGTTGGTTATACATTAAAACACTGTTGCGCAAAGGACAAAGAGAGGAAATAGACAGGACAAAAAGAAAGTTGTGAGTAGCGCTCTTTCTGTCATGTCTATTTCTTCTCTTTGTCCTTTGCCCTACAGTGCTTTAAAGAAATGAAACGGTTTATTGTAAAATAAGCAAAAAGAAACTTGGTGCAAGCGGGCACCCAAATATGATCAAGAGCACTGGAGGCGAAAGCCTGGCGAACACATTTTATTTTCTGTTCACGTGCATGGAAGTCATCTCGGGAACGCAGTTCCTCGATGTCGAGAACACAGAAACTGACGATACCTCCCCCGCAAGCACTTTCCATAGCGAGACACAGCGCAAAGCGAAGAGATTCGTCAGACTGGAGCAGCCACGGCGCGGGGCGCTTTAATTTTCTTTCTTTCTTTTTTCTTTTTTTTTAATGGCAGCGGCGCTACGTCTCGTAGGAGATGGAACACTATGAATCAGCTCGGACAGCGTTTGCAATCGAACTTTGCAAAAGACTTTGATAATAATGGCTTGAGTCACGGCTTGTGGTTTGGGCGCCGTGGGACCCGGGAAGGCAGGGAGCCAGCCTTTGGGGGGAAAGCGCTTTATTCGAGCTCTAAGTGTTGCTTGAACCAGCTCCAGCCCAGAACTGCGCGTCTCGTCGATTCTTCCTTCCGTCGCCTTTCCTCGACGCGCCAATCAGTGCACACCACGGGTAACAAAAATATAACAATCACACAACCCGATAACCCGTCGGCGATGGCGCTGAATCTGCTGCCTCATGCATGCCGCATGCATGACAGCTTGATTTAAGTCAGACACGATGGGAGGAGGCAAGGAATAGAAGATGATGACTCAGCTTGACTATACTCCAGCCAGGAGCTTGAACCCCAGCGGCGACGGCTTAGAGCACCCTCAGCGGCGCCGCGGAGAAGCACAGGTGCGCCAGCCGGAAGCTGAGCACCTAACAGTAGGACACGCAGCCTCGCACCCTCAACTTGAACAGCGCATGCGCCGGGGGTTCCCCCGATCGCTGACAGGCGGCGCGGGATGTACGGAGCGGCACGCGCTCCGGTGATCACCTTTCCTTTCAACCTGAGTACGTACGTTTCCGGCATTCTTTTTTTTTTTTTTTGCCTAAAGGTCTATTTGCTGGAGGCCATCGGGCGTTATGCTCGCATTATAGGGCCACTCCGGCCAAAACTCAAAATGAAATAAATTACTGGTATCGCAGTAGTGACACAAAATACGACCCCAGCCAAAATATTACGTCCGTGGGACGCCGCATTCTCAACCAATGCCGATAATAAAAATGCGACCGGCCGCGAGCCGCTGCTCCTTAGCGGGCGGCCAGCGGGTTGCCGATCGCTAAAGCAACATTGGGCCGTGACGTCAGTATCGTTCTCTTTTTTCCTCCGGTCCGGGCATTGCGCGGAGTGCGCTTCTTTGAGCCGCTACCACCGCTACTTCGGCTTGTGATTGGCGTGCTTAGCCGTTGCTTTTATCTGTAGCCCGTGTAGTTTTGGTATAGCCTCTTGTTTATTTGCTTGTGAGGACTCCAAGACTCGTTTTAGCGAACAACTCGGTGCGCCCAAGACTACCCAGCTGTTCTTCGAAAGATGCCGAGTGCAACTTGTAGCGCTGTGGGCTGCTCAAACAACCCGCTGCGCAACACGGAGGTGCTTTTTGACAAGTTTCCAACGGACCAGAAATTGGAGAAGGTGTGTGTGAACGCTGTTCGACGAGTGGACTTTGGACTTCGGCTTTTACGCGCCCGAGGAAAAAAAGAGCGAAAAAACAGACGTGCACAGCCCAGCACACGTGTGTTCGGGCGCCGCGGCCCGCGCCGGAGAGCCTCAAAGCTTCGTGTGTGGGACTGACCCGCAGCGCGAAAGCGAGTGGGCCCCCAGTACTGTACGTCACGGGCAGCGCGGCGTATAGAGCAACGCCGCTCCATCCACGGAGCCCTGATGACAATTTAGGCCTAGCGACAAGTACGGAAGAACGCACACACGGCGACAGCCGCCGAGTACGGCACCGAACGAGTTCACTCGTTTTCCACTCGCTAGCTTTTGGGTATTCACCTTGTTTCGGGTAAAGCTCATCGCGAGGGCGCCACCAGTCACTCAAACCGGTAGGTGCCCCTCTCGACTTCCGGCCTCCCCGACTCCGCCGGCGTCCCGCGACATAGTTGGGTGGAAATTTGTTTCGCTATTTCGAGTGTGTCGCGTTTCTCGCCGCGCCCGCTCTTGCATGAGCCGAGATGATTTCGCAAGCCGTTCCTCCGTTGCCGAAGAAGGGAACGTGCTGCAGCGTCCCCGGCTGCAGCTTGCGTTCGGGCACCAACCTGCTGTCTGCGTGAGAGCGCACCGCTTTCCGGCAGACCCCGAGCGAAGAGCTTCGTGGCTGCAGGCTATGAAAAGGGACAACTGGCGTCCGAACAACAACAGCCGTATATGTTCCGCGCATTTCATTCAAGGTGAGCCATAAGGTTTTTTTTTTTTTTCAAGAATGTTATTTCCAACGCATCGTGCCTACTTTGTGGGAGCTCAGAGCGCGTTACTGTGCGAAGGAGACATTGAATACAAGTTAAGAACAACATTTTAGTACCACAAAATGTTTAGATTTATTTATCTTCAGTTCATCCGTGCAGATTAACAGTGCCCTACTTGTTTTGAAGATAGGAACCTTCTGATACCCGTAATTACTTCACCTCCCTAAGTGTGCTTTTTCATTTGAGGTTAGTAGTATGAACCCACTCATGGGCACACAACAATTTCTGGCGAAATCTCGTTCGTACAGTCGTAAGGCGTTCCAAAGCTGGCTGCTCGCCGCGTAGGGTGAAGCACGACAAAGATGGACGCAACGTTAATTTATGTATTCACTCAAGTAGAGCAAGTTAAATGTGACCCTTGCCAGTGTTTCCTGCCTTTCATCTATTTTGATTTTTTTTTTCTATTCCTTTTCCCAGGAGGCCCATCAGACGATCCAGGCCATCCTGATTATTGCCCCTCACTTTTTCCATTTCGCAAGCCACGCACAAGCCAGCAGTTGCAACGCTACAATCGTCAACAGGCAAGATGCTCAAAACGAGTGGGGGCTGAAGCAAAAGACGCTTCTGTTGACCACGCTCCGACTGAGCCGGAAGACAGCGAAGAGTGGAACGCTGCGAGTCCAGTTCCAAGTGTGACATGTCTGTTGGTACCGTGCTTACAATCAAGTACATTGAGCGTCTTGAGGCCGAGAATGGCAAGCTAAGAAGTGCCCTTGCTGAAACACAGAATCAGCTTGAGGAAACGGACAAGCTCCTCACAGAGTACAAGGCCACAAACCAGAACTTGATCGCTGGTTTTAACGGGAATTCCGCGACACAAGCAGCACTGCACTCGGACACCAGGGTCAAGTTTTACACTGGCGTTGTCAGTGTGCAGATGTTTCACGCACTGCTCTCCTTTATTTTGAGCTTCTGGCAGCCTGAGCTAACGTCTCTCCAGCAACAGGAACAGCTCGTGCTTGTGCTCATGAAGCTCAGGCTAGGCTTGTTGAATGATGACCTTGCATGCCGGTTCAGGGTGTCCGCCCAGACTGTGGGTGCAGTCTTTCATGCCTGGCTGGACGTACTTTCGTGGAACCTTGCAAAGTTAATTTTATGGCCCTCACAAAGAGCTGTCCGCCGTAACCGTCCATTTGCTTTCCGTGATCCTGTTTTCAGGAATGTCATTGGTGTCCTTGACTGTACTGAAATTTTCATACAGAAACCATCGTACATGCTTGCCAGGAGCCAGACATACTCGAGGTACAAGCACCACAACACTGTAAAAGTCCTTATTACTGTGTCACCCAGCGGAGCCATTACTTTTATTTCAAGGGCATGGGGGGACGGGTGTCAGACAAGGAGCTAACTTTAAAGTCTGGCCTTTTGAACATTGTGAGGGAAGGGGACGTCTACCTTGTGGACAGAGGCTTCCGGTGCCAAGAGATGTTTGCGGCAAAGGGTGCCACCTTGCTTATCCCCGCATTCACTAAAGGAAAAAAACAGCTTTCAGGTGCAGACGTTACCCTTTCTCGCAAGCTGTCTCGTGCACGCATTCACGTAGAGCGTGCAATTAGGCGGCTGAAAGTATTTAGGATTTTTCAGACTGTTTTCCCAATCTCTTTTGTAAAGAAGTCTGGTGACGGTGCAATGTGCACAATTGACAAGGCCTTGCTTGTTTGTGCTGCCCTAACTTGCAGCTGCCTCTGCTCAAGAAGTAAATCTTTGCTGAAGCACATTCTAAAAACAACTTGTGCGTCTACTTTCCCGCACAACACTTGGAGAGCCAATCACCGCAACTTGCGGCGGCAGCTCAGCGAATGACGATGCCGAGACATATGTTTAGACAAAAAAAAACGCAGTTTGAGTTGTGACTTTAAGCAATGCATGCGTGACGTTTAGCATTGCTTAATGTTATAACTCTGACTGCGTTTTTTGGTCTAAACATGTGTTTCGGCATCATTCACTGAGCAGCCTCCGTAAGTTGCGATGATTGGCTCTCCGGGCGTTGTGCGAGAAAGTAGACCCACGGGCTTTTTTACAGTGCATTTCAGGCTTATTAGTGGCACAACCTTGCTCAGATGGCACATAATTGACTTTAGTGTTACAAGGATTGGCTTTTGTGCACGCAAACTTGTTAAAGAGATACTAAACCAAAATTTGGATTTCGTCAAGAAATAAAAAAGGCCGCAGAAGCGTTGAACGGGACGCTACGGACACCAAAACATCACTCCTACATCGATATCTCAAACGGATGGCCATACTTTTGGAAAAGAAGGGCGCGATCATGTGAGGTCTTTGACGTCATTGTTTTCCAAGAGAATTTGAAAATGAGGGGAAGTGGCCTCGCTTCTTGTGACGTGACCTGCCTCGTCATCCTGTGTTCAATCGCGCACTTCCTTTCCAAAAATGTGGCGATCCGTTAGAGATATAGCTGTATGGGTGATATTTTTGGGTTTTGCAGCGTCCCACTTATCAGTCCAGCCTTATTGTGTGAGCTGAAAATTTAGGTTCAGTATTCCTTTAAGGGACCCTAGGTGTCCCCCCTAACAAAGAGCATTAATGTTTTTTTTAGACTAAGCTACGTATGTTATTAGGTTTGAATGTTTTTGTGTATGCAATGTGTGCAATAGTTTTCTTTGTCATGCTGACCGTGCAACTAGTTTATGAAAAGGGCCATGAAATTAGATGGGGCTTAAATGTACATTGCTCCGGGGTGACAGTAGCGTCATGCCACTCGTGGATTGCACACAAGCTCTGTGTGACGGCTCTATTTGATTATTCCAATGCCTTGGCGGACATTTGTAACTTACAAGCATCACCATACATTGGAAGACTGACCTCATGCTGTCCAGACATCTATCATTATTTATTTTAATTGTGCATCCAATCACTGCTGATGGAAATAGCCAAACTCTTCAATCTGTGCACAGCACATGCCCTGTGCTTTGCCAACCCCTATGATTAACAATTACGTTGCTGCTTCTATTTTCTGCGAGTTGAGAAATGTAATAGTACTTGTTTTTCTTTATATTTTTTGCAACTGCTAGTGTACATATATGTCAAGGAATTGTTCTGAGTAGTATTTGTGGCAGCAAAAAACACTTTATGACCCCTTTGAGAGAAGGACATCATTGTAATTAGATCCAGAGTGCTGTGATCATGCATGAACCATTTTACTAAAGCAGGTAGCTGCAACAATAAACTTATTAATGCAGCAGTCTGAAAGTGTTTATTTACACTGTGATATTACAGAAGGACTGTGAGAATTCCAGTTAAATGCAGAGTAAAGAAAAGGTGAGACAAAGGAAGGGTAGAAGAAAGATAGATGCACACTGCTGGACTACCAATCTTTTTAATGAATGACTGTTGAGCAGAAAAGATTTCAGTAAAAGGTTGCTAGTCCAGCAGTGTGCATCAATGTTTCTTCTACCCTTCCTTCCTCTTCCCTTTTCTTTACTCTGCATTCAGCTGGAATCCTCACAAAATAAGTCAAACCAACCGGCTCAGCTCCAGGGAGTCACAACTACAGAAGGAATCACTTCTGCCAGTGTATCATGAAAACGGTGACCTATTCTCGAAGCTGGCAAGCAGAGCACACCCATCTTTTAGGCATACGTCTTAGCTTTACACATTTCATGTCAACGGCTCGGTCACATGCATCACATCGCAAGACTAATCCAGATTTCTGCGTTTTACAAATGCACATGTCGTTGGAGTCCTTAATTTTCTTTAACAATTCTTTGCCGTGGATTTCCGGGAAAATATAGCTAAAGTAGAACTCTTCAGCAATGCTCACTGTGGTGTTCCCAAAACATTCATGAACAGCACTTCCTCCCCACTTAGGTCAACATTTGTGTAGACTACAAAGATGCTCGGGTTGTTTTGGCCAGAGCCATCTGCATTTGAACCTGTGCGTAATGCGCATGGTCCTCTTTTAGGCGGGCACTGTTGTTGTCAAGATATGGCAGTACTGACTTTGCTTGATCAAGTGTGAGGTTAGCACATGTACTAGACACTTAATTTCTAATACTGCATCATCACAGCACCCACAAGAGACAAATCCATCTGGGGAAGCACCTAAGAAAGGCCTTTCCGAGTCAACAAGCAGGCCACACATCTTCACCTCGAAGCCTCTGTGTTTTGGTGCCTCATCCGCAATGAAGCGATTTCTCGCCTTCACTTCATTGTCATTGCCCCACCTCACGCTGAACACATTGGGCGTCTTCGTGTAGCCCATTACCTCGGAGACGATCCCCTCTGCCCCAGTGCAACACGAGCGTACTTTTCCCACGACAGATGCAGTGATTCTTCCCCTTCGTTGTTGAAACCACTCGTAGGAACTTGCTTGAGTGCGGGTGCAGAGCTCCACTTGGTTGCACTCTGCTGCTGTCAGCGTCGCTTCTCTTCCAGCTGGCTCATCTAGAGAGCCGTAAAGGCACTCCATGTTAACAACAGTGCCAGGTGTTGGAACTGGATCACAGTCGTCCCCGCAATCGCTGCTGACAGCAGTGTCCGTGACCTCGCTGTCAGTGAGGCTTTGCAGTACGAGGGTGCTGGGTGCAAACTCCTGAAAAGTGTTATCAAAATGTAATCAGATGATTATAAAGGTAACTCTATTTTGGGGAAAGAAAAGCAATTTAAGTTCAACGTTCACATTAGGGGCAAAGCAAATTTTTTAGCTCAACCTTACATTAAAAACCCACAACAATGCCCTGTTTTTTGCACTTTGCTTCAAGGCATCGCACAGTAACTAAAGATGCCGCAATTTCTTTTTCCAAAACTTGTTCAAGGGTCAAACAGGGTTTAAAAAATGTTCAAAATCTCTGTTGACACATTGAACAATTTTCGAACAGACCGAGTTGGCTTCTGTAGCTTGTGAACAGAAATGCCTGATTCCCTCATGCCATTGGCCATGCCATTTCGTCGTCTCGTTAATCAAGTTTTTACTATGCCATCACCCAATTGGTCTGCTTATGCTTTCACTACTATACAAAGTGTAACAGTTGTGCGGCAGCATGCGCATGGGTGCTTGATTTGGATAAAGAGGAAGCAATTCGCTCCTGCTCATAGAGTCTGATATGTTGTCGACTGATACATGGTGTCAGAAGTGATTCTAATGTCCTAGCAAGTGCAGCGGCTGCCTCAGTCGTGGAGGGGCTGAAAGCACCGGAGCCGCTCCAGTTTACGAGCAACATTGCTGAAAACTAGCGGCGGCGTTTTAAGCAACGGCTAGAGATCTTCATGGCTGCTACAGAACCACCCACTGAAAGGAAGGAGAGTAGAAGGCTGCAGTGCTGCTGCATGTCGCTAGAGAGCAGGCCTTAGAAGTCTACGACACCTTTAACCTCGAGGGAGAGCTGACCTATGTGGATGTCGTAGCAAAGCTACTGCTCTCCCAAAAAGAATGAAACATACGAGCGTTTCGCGACCGCTGTAAGAATGCACTTCATTCACTGAGGCGCGGGCTGCCCAGCAGTGGGAAAAGAATGCCGAAAATGTCAAGGACATTTTGCGGCGTACTGCCCCAACCGAATGGACGCGATAATCAACGACGTAACTAGCAAGCCACGAAGGCGGGGAGCGGCTATGAAATTCTGGAAGTGGGCATGCGCAGCATGAGCAATCAAGCAGAGTGGCTGGTGCCAGCGAAGGTGGCTGATAAGGACGTCAAGTTGAAGATTGATACTGGTGTGCAGGTTAACTTGTTGCCACTATTGTGGTGGAAATGCACAGACAAGAATGGAAATTTGCAAAAAAGCACAGCAATTTTGAGCAGTTACAGCGGCAATGTAATTGCGTACGCACGAAGAGCAGCTTTGAGGGTTGTTCGCAACGACACGGCAAAGGTCATCGGTTGCATCTGCTCCCGACGAAGGAAGACTTAGCGCGCACCAATGACTTCGAGGATATTTGTCCAGCCTGGGAGCCTGCCAACACCCAAGCTGTGCCTGCTGCAATGACCCCACTAGGGGCCCCAGCTGTTTAACAAGACGATCCAGTGGTGACGGATAGGGCTAGTGTGCGTGCAACTCGGACGTCAACGCGAACTGTACGGCGACCTTGACGACTACGATAACAAATTCCAGCAGTACGCTCAAGCAGCACATCCCAGACTTCGTGTAATTCTTTCCTTTACTTATTCTTTGTCTTTCGTTTTATGTTATTTTTCTTATTTCTTCTTGTGATGACTGTTCATGCATTTCTTTAGCCACGTTTACGTGAATGCGGCTTCAGCGCATCGACTCCAATCATACTTCGAACGAAGCCGACGCGGCAACAATTACATGAATGCGCACCAAGCCCTACGCGAAGGTGGTGCCACGCCGTGTCAAAGCTCAAAGTTAAAGCTGCGTTTCCGGCACCGGCCACACCACGTGGCCACATTTTCCGGTGCATCGCGCGTGAAGGTCTTTTGACGCTTTTGGAGAGCGTAACGATTGTGCCCGCTGTCTTCGATGCTGTGCAAGAAGTTACGAGACAGAAGAAACATCAAGACCCAAGCGTTATGGGGTCGGGCCACTGGGCCACTCTGGATTGGGGCGACGTGCATGCGCACGACCTGGCGAGCGGGATTGTTTCCAACCGCTCTGAGGACGCCACCGTGCTTCACCTTGCCAAACCTTGCTACCCGCGACCGGACCCTGAGGCCAAAAGGCTCCGGCGCAGCCAGCAACGGCACTGAAGTAGGAGCTGCTCGTTCTGCCCTACCATGCAGTGCCCGGAGCTCTCGGCGTCACTCGGGCTTGCGCCGAAGCCTCTATGAACTCCCTCGGATGCTCAAGTCGTATTTCGCAAGGCTTGGACGGGGGCCACCCTCTCCGAGCAGCTCATTGCTATTCCGCTCATTTAGTTTGGCAATAAAAGCTATAGTTTCTTCTCGGGAAAAAACTGTGGGCGACCACACGGGACCGCTATCCGATGCCACCACCAAAATGCGATGCGACCTCCAATTACACGGGTTGAATGAATGCATATTTGCCGTCACGATCCACCACTGTCTAGCGACTTGAGTGCAATGTGCTTCCCTAGCTCATTATGCCGTTTACATGACCGCATTGAATGCGACAACTGGATTCAATGCGACTAAGTCGCATTCATGAAAACGCAGTTTTTGTTTGTCCTCCGGGTACTTGGTTTGGATAAAGAGGAAGCAGTTCGTTGCTGCTCACTCAGCCTGATGTGTCGGTCACTGATTCACAATGGTGTTGCGCATATCACCTTTACTGCCTTGAAGAAGCCCTGGAGTTGCTCAGCCGTAGCCTCTGGAACGGGCGAGCTTTCTTTTGGCGTGGGGGCGTGCTTCAGCTGCCTCTTCCTCGAAGGCTTGATAAAATCAATTGCCGCCACTGGAGCCGCCTGCATTATCAGAAGAGAGAGAGAGAGAGAGATACCTTATTTTAAATTTCTGGCAGTTGCTATTTATTTAAATTTCTGGCAGTTAATTGTTACTGAAGCTGCTTCAAGGGGGAAAAATTGTAACATTGCTACCTCATAGGAAAAGAAACATATCTATTTAATAAAGAATATGTGGAGCTTGTTTTGTTTTCTAATCAGTCAAATACAAAATGAAGCTGCTTCAAGGGGGAAAAAAATTTCGCATTGCTATCTCATAGAAAAGGAAAGATATCTATTTAATGAAGGATACGTGGAGCTTGTTTAGTTTTCTAATCAGCCAAATCCAAAAATCGTACCTAAGTAATTTTTGGCTGGCGCCGTGTATGTGTGGGCGTGGATTGTTTCCAACACCTGTTAAACTGAATTGGTCCTTTCTACGCGAGAACGGCCGTTGAACAAACAGCCGTGGGTCAAGGCTCAATGCTAATCTGAGAAGCAAACATTCGCGTTTTATCTTGGTTTCTCTTTAAATTAAATTGGTTTATTTATAAATGCTGTCTCTTAAAATTTAAAAACTACATACCTGTGCATTTGAAGATGCTGTAATCCAGCGACATTCGACAGATGTCGAGCTTGGATCGGTCATTCCAAACTTGACGTCCACCTCAACATGAAAGAGGAGCGCCGCGACATGGCTGCACGCCTCGCCAAGCTTGCAAGAACACAATGATCGTGAATATGAAAATAGCCGGCTGTGGTGCCTTAGCGATAAAATTTTAATACTCACCCTGCCATGCAGGTGCAGTGCGCGCTTAACACCGTGCCCTCTTTTTTCGTGACGGCCCACGGCTGGTGGTATCGCCCAAGCGTCTGGCTTGCCTCCACTTCCCCGGTGACGAGATACTGTGCACGGAGTGATGATTTCAACTATCCGACGAGTATGGTACCTGGAGCGCGTCCTCGATTGTTGTGCTTAGCGTCCTATGCGACCCATAGATCAAAACTGGTCCCGAAGTGGCAACAAATGACGTCACAGAAGCCGAAGTGTCATGCTGTTGCATGTCGCAATCCTGACGGTTGGTCGTAGAAATGCTAACGAGAAGTTGCGAGTAGCGCAATGCGAACGCGAGTGTCGCTGTCGTCGCGGCGTCCCAACTTCCGGCTGCTGTAGCTTCCGTGGACTGGTAGAGTGGAGAGCGACCTACAGCAGAACAGGCGTCCGCCACATCCGCCACAGCTGTTTGGACGCCGCAAGGTTCGCGACTAGCGACAGCATGACACTTCTGTGACGTCATCAGACGGAAATCGAGGGACCACTTTTTTGGACGCGGTAAACACACCAGTCGGAGACGCGTTCCAGGCATCTTAGCCAGACTAGACGCACCGGATGTCGTGCAAGGGAGACAGTAAGCTTGTTAGCGTGTTCAGTCAAGCAGCCAAGCCAATCTATTAGTAACTGATCTGTGGGCGATGCTCAGAGCGGGCGCTGACATTCACCTATATTGCGTCTAATGGCGTAAATATTGCGCGAATACATTTTTACGTAGAAAATTTATTTTAAAAAAACATTCGTGTCTTACCTATACCCTTTAAAGAAATCTTTTTTTTTTAATTTTAGTTAACGAGGTAGAGGGGCTTAGAGCGATAAACTGGCAGCTCAAAATGACCCCCACGCGGCCCGCCGCCGTGTTGCACATTTTTGACCACTAGAGACGTGACCTTATAGTTTACGCATAGATTTTAATAAAGTGCCGCGCACAAAAAATTGCTTATTGATCTTGAATAATAGTACCGAGGAGACAACTTATGTTTTCTTTGTTTGAAGTCCAAAATGTGCTTTTACGACAAAAACTTGGGCAGCTTCGCAATGTCTCCGTTAGATGTCGTCAACGGCGGTGCTGTTTTGGGGGCTTTTATCAGAGATAGACACTGATCTCTGGGACTAACAGTATTGAAAATAGTTTGTCATGTTTTCTTACAGCGATCGCGATACAAATCTCGGCTCAGTTTGGCGTAAAAGCCTCAATATTTCCCAGGCAGCACACAGTATTGGGCCAACATTGGATTTGATGTGGCAAAGAATGGCCCAACAATGGCCCAACTCAGCCATATGTTTCCCAATATTGGAATCACATTGGACAATAATGGACTATCAAAGCTAATGGTTCTCCAATATTGGTGATACGTTGGCATAGGCTGGTCAACATTTGATTGTCAAAGCCAATAGCTTTCCAATATTGGATATACGCCGCCATAAGTTGTCCAATATTGGACTGTCGGAGTCACTGGCTTTCTGATATTGGCTATACGCCGGCATAAGCTGTCCAATATTGGACTGTCAAAGCCAATAGCTTTCCAATATTGGACAAACGCCGGCATAAACTGTACAATATTGGGCTGTCAGAGCCAATGGTTTTCCGATATTGAATATACGCTGGCTTAAGCTGGTTAATATTAAACTGTCGAAGCCAAGAGTTTTCCAATATTGGTGATGGCTTGGTATAGGCTGGTCCATATTGTACTGCCATAGCCAATGGCTTATCGATATTTGTGCCGCCTAGGCTATAGACTCGCGACCCTCTTTTTTGCATTGCAGAGGTAGGAAAGTGGAAGAGTCATTCATGCGCTTGCTCGGGGCGAGAATTCTATTGAGCCAACTTCTTGTGGCGTACGTCGCCGGTGCTTTGTAACCGCAATCACAAATCCATCCTTAGCTGCCTATAGGACTATTGCTGTTTTTTTTTTTGCCGGCTGCTCTCCCTTTGCATTGCCTTACCTCGGCGTCGACAACTTAATTCCGTTTTTTAGATTTAAATATTTTTGTCTTTTCCAGTGTATTTTGTATATATATGCATTACGTAGCGTTAGCGTCTTGTACTTTGTCCGTGCCCCTGCCATGTTTGTATTTCTTTCTGCGTGCTATCTTTTTTTTTATATTGAATGTTTCTGTGCATATTTCGATGCATTGTCGACGCAGGTGTCAACAAGCATAAAGCCGACGCTTAAGCCGCACCGAAGTGACTTCTACTCTTAGTTTTACGAGAGTCTATAAGCGCTATGAAGTCGTCTATTCGACTTGAATGACGTCTCGAGAGGGCTGCTTCGACTGCCAGTTGCACATGTCATCAGTATAGGCAGAGCAACGACGTAGGAATCGTGACGCGAGACCATACTGCACCTCGATCTGGCCGGCCGCGCTCGCTCTGCGGAAATGTGAGTGTGGACTCTCGAGACCCGTTAGCTTACTGAAGTTGCAAGACGCTACTTTGTCGTCGCGAATCCTTTGCCCTTCGAACGGTCGCGAAGCCGTGCGCCCGGTGTCACACCTAGGCAGCATCTTTCAGAAACCGTTCGCGCAGCATCGCAACCTTCTGTCTGCGAGCGTCGGCGTTTTATCGTGTGTTGAAGGTCGGATGATGTGCTGTCCGTGGTGTCTTTCATGTGTAACTCGTTCGTGAAAAATTTTGAAGTTTAAAAACGCGAACTTAACAGTGTACAAATTATTTAAAAAATTATGTATAAAAAAATAGATATATATATAATGTATATTTATTTATTATTTATTCGGGGACATCGTGCGCAAAAAAAATTGGTTGCGCTAAGTCTTCATTCTAAATAATAATGTGGGATGTACGACTTAAACATAGTGTCTTCAAACTTGCCCCGTTTAGAATCACTTTGGGCTGGACAGCTTCTTTAGAAGTTCAAAAGCTGGCCTTCAAAGAGCTGTCCTGTTCAATCGGTATTGACAGCAACATAGATGCTATGCGTGTTTTAGGGCCAATCGTGTCTCCGGTTAGGGTCACGTTACTACAGTCTCGAAGCTGGTGATAAGGCAGAAACACGGAACCTGCCAGCCCAAGGCCACGCATAACATCCCCTGCACTATCACCTGGGGTACAAGTGTCAAAGCCTATCGCAGTGTTCAGTGTTTGAGATGCCCCTGAAGATTAGCCTTTGTAAGCGCACCCCCGTTCTGGCCTGCTTCCTTCTACTCCTCCTCTCGTTTTCTTTCTTTCCCCTAAGCTGAAGGAGTGGTAGACGGTGTGTACTCGCCGGACAATGAACCGTATACTTTTTTATCGCTTGAATCCGCTCTCTGTGCGCGGGAAACGGCAGAAGCGTGATCACGTGGTTGACGGATGACGCATTAGCGGTTGACAAAACCGGAATGCCTGTGAAGACCCGACCTAGTTTCGCGTGCGATGCGGCCTGCGGGCCTGCTGTGGATATCGCTTCTGTGGTAAATGTTACCTCGTTCGAAAAGTCCTACCCGTATCGATTTCTTCAAAGAAGAGCAAGACATTCTTGTGAATCGTTAGTGTTCGGTTCGGCAAACGGCAGCGTGTGCTACATTGTGTTGAATCTTCACGGATCACTTCTTTCTAGTTTTTGTGTTTGAATGGTGTTCTGCAGTGCCCGTGTCAACATCTACCTCGGAATACATCTTTGAAGTCCGGTATTTTCAACGTAAGTGAGCTGCAACCTACTTGGTGATCATTGTCCGTCCTTCTACGGGTACTCTTTCCGGAAAACCGCTAGAATTAGGCAGTGCCTATCTCCTGGCAGCCGGGAGAATAATTTTCCCTCAATCTTACCGACAGTCGCCTGCCATTATCTGTCTGAAATAATGTCACAACTGCAGGTAGAAAACTGACTTCCTTATTCACCCTGCGTTTCGTGAAAACACGTTTCGTGGTCACCTTTTTGTGAATACACGTTGCGTCGACATTTACGTTTCATCGACATTCGTTATGCGAATTGCACGCTGTAGGGGCATTTCAAAGCGCGTGTACTTCTGAGGCGCGTGCTCACTGAACCAGCCCACCCTTTCAAGCCGCTTCACGGTAATTCAGCAACAATTCTTTGCAAAAGAAAAAAAAATTGCTATTCTGAGTTTTTTTTTTATGAAACATCGCGTGTTGATGAACGATCTGTAGAAGAAATGTCGTTCGATGAACTGATTGCACCGCTAATGAGGGGCGACTACCGGTAGAATTTCGGGGAAAAAAGTCTTCCAGCTGTCGGGAGACTGGACACTACCCAACAATACTCCGGTTGTTGTTTGCGTGTTGCGTAGTTTGTAGTTGCGTAGTTTGTACTTGTCTACAGAATAGGCTGTGTGTAGTAAAATTTTAGGAGATTTCAAAAGTATATCTTGTGTCTGTGTACCTTCCATTTTGCAAACAACTTGGCGAGTGAACTTGCAAACAGCTGGGCGAGTGCAACGATGGCCGAAAATCAGCACCAATGACTGCCAACATTGGATCAGGTCGCACTTCCAGTATTTTCCAATATTACGCCGGTCTTTGCCAATGTGGGGCCACCATTGGCTGGAACCATGGTTTAGCAATGGCCCAACATTGGCATCGACGATGGGGCCAACATTGGTTGTGACGATGGCTGAACATTGGCCCAACATTGGCCCAGATGACTGGGCCAACGTTGGATGGGGTAGCGCTTCCAATATTTTCCAATATTGAGGCCGGTGTTTGCCCATGTTAGGCCAATGTCGGACCAACATTGGTGTGCTGCCTGGGTTGGTACGGTTACGTATCTAGTGGTCAAAATTGTAGAACATGGCGGCAGCCAAGGGGAGGGGAGGGTGGAGTTACTTTTGTCTGGTGAACGGGAAACCAGTTTATCGCTCTAAACCCCTCTGCCTCGTTGATTTTAATGTATCCTGAAAGGGCAGCTCCGGTCGAAAAGGAAACAAAAATAAACTACTCGTATCATTTTAGTGGCACAAAATATGATCACAGCCGAACACATTACGTCAAAATGAAGCCGCGTACTCCGCTAAAACCTATTTTAAAGATGCGTCCAGCTTCTATTTAGCGGATGGCAAGCGGGTTAGCTCTTAGTCGAGGAATACTGGGCGACGCGTACCGCAGCACCCCCGTGACGTCACGTCGCGGGGGAGCCGACGTTATTAGATTAGCTCACTTAGGGAGCTGCTCATAGACGCTGCTTGTATGTGCGTGCAGTACACCCGTACCTCTCCACGGCTCGCCCCTCGTTGTTCGACACAATGAAAAATTACACTTCGATATTTTTTGTGTGTTTCTAGGCGACAAGCCATACACAATGTTACGTTATTCGGCGCTTTTCTTTACGTATGTTCTGGTGAGTATTTAGGTGGAACCGTAAAAATATAACGTAATTATGTTCACTTTCTCTATGTGTATAGTTTTTCTTAAAATATGGCACTTATGGATACATATAACGTCAAAGAGTAAAAGGGGTTAATTCATAATTTAAAAAAGCAAGAGTAACGTGCGTTTCTTTTTAACAGTAATGGTAACTGTGACGAGTTCCTTTTATTTTGACGTAACGTAGGTCGGGAACGCGTTTCACTTGCAAGTAACGAGATTTTGAGATTTTGAGATTTTGTTGTGTTCGTCCGTTTTTTTATCGTTCCCCATCTCAGGGTTTCCAAGATGTCGAAAACGTACTTCCTCACTTTTTTCGGTAACGCCTACAACCACGTATGCTTTACACTCGCGTTTCTCAGATTTATCAATTCTACACTCACGTTGTGCTCTACCGCTAAGTGTAAAATTGTGATACAAAATTGTGCCTATGTTTATGCATTTATAGATAACTGCGATTCTTAAAAAAAAAACAACAGAAATTATTTTAGTCGGGTGATACTACGGCAGGTTGTATTTTATGCGCCAAGGTCAAAATATCGGCAGCAAAATCTTTCCACTTAAGGGCATCAACATTTAACCTTAGAAAAAAAGCAACGTTGAGATATAAAGAACAGAAAAAGTCACTTTCTGCCGTCCTTATGCGATCACCATGTACTGAACGCTACGTGGAATAAGGAAGTTGGCTGTGATATTTTATAGTCAAATTTTTCTCACTGAGTTGTTTTGGTTTTGGATGCAGGGAGCCGACATCCCAGGATTTGGTCGGTAATGAGGCCGCGTGACCGCCGCCATTGTGAAGTTACCTCGTCTGTGACATCATAACGAGATCTCGGCTCCCTGCAACCGAAACAAAAACCACTAAGTAAGAAAAACCCGACTATAAAATATCGCAGCGAACTTCCTTATTCCACGTAGCGTTCAGTACGTGGTGGTCGCATAAGGACCGCAGAAAGCGACCTTTTTATTTTTTTTATGTCTCAACGTTGTTTTTTTTTTCTAAGAGTAAATGCTTATACGCCAAGGTCAAAGTATCGGTAGCAAAAGTTTTCCACTTAGGGGCATGAACATTTACTCTTAAAGAAAACAACAACGATGAAACACAAACAACAAAAAAGTCGCTTTCTGCGGTCCTCATCCGATCACCACGTACTGAACGCTACGTGGAATAAGAAAGTTTGCTGCGATGTTTCATAGTCGGGTTTTTTTTTTTACATAGTGGTTTTTGTTTCGGTTGCAGGGAGCTGACATCGTAGGAATATGTTGGTTATGAGGCCGCGTGACCGCCGCCATTGCGAAGTTACGTTATCTGTGACATCATACCGAGATCTGGGCTCAGAGCGATAAAACCCAGAAACGGTAACAGGATAATACCATATTATTTTAGTTCTGGCGTAATCCGCGCTGTTTTGCACAATAAATTGCGCCATACATATTATTTAGTGCTATATGCGTTACCTAAATAAAGCGACGAAAGGTTACTCGTTACTTGAAAAATAAAGGTACGCTTTACCAACCTACCTTGCCTTAAACTTTAACGAACGACTTACCTTTACCGTTCCGGATGAAATGTAACGCACATTACTTTTGCGTTACGATTTATTTATAAAATGACTGTAACAGCGTTTTTTGGCGACACCGATTTTCGACATGGGGAGAGAGGGCGTGGGCTTTGGGGTTTTTCTAAAGTGGCACTTTTTGCTCAGAGATAAGAGAGGCAAAATTTCGAAAGTACCCGGAATGAGTGCAATAATGAATGACTTGGCGCCTCTACTTCACATCAGCTTCAGTTCGGACGCAGCCGACGCCACGAGCTAATGGGTCCGATTGAGCATCACCAGAAGCGCCAGTTACTGGGCTTTTTCTGTTTAGGATTTGTTCAGCGATGATAGAACACGTTCAGGAACATGACGAACACCAAGATGGAGCGGTTTCGACGTTCTCTGATTAGTCCCGTCAGCTCGTAGCGTCGGCTGCGTCTGGACCTAAGGTAAACCGAAGTATAGAAACACAAAAAAAATAGTAAGTGTACTTTCTTCAGGTTTTGTGAAGATGATACTAGTAACGTAACTAGGTTATTGGTTACTTGAAATAGGCAACGTAACTACGTAACTAGTTACTCTTTTGAAATTGTAACGAGGACGTTACTACGCTACCGAAAAAAGCAACGCGTTACCGGTAACGCCTTTACTTGTAACGAGTTAACGCCAACACTGATTATTTAGAGGAAAAATCACAAACCGAAAGGGAATGTTTTAACGTTAAGGATAAAGTAAAACGATTATGTATTTAAAAACAAAAACATTTAAGGAGCTTTCATTTGGCCTTCGGAATTTCGAAAATCAATATCATATTTCAGATTGTTTGTGCAAAGAGCTACAACAAAGGTTTCATAATAACGTTGAAGCCACGCCTTCCCGGAGAGTTCGGTTGAAGGAGGGACTCGTCACGTATTATTAAAAAATCTCAACCTCTCCGTGCCTTCCGGAAATCTTGCCCCAGCAGTCAAAAGCGCTGCAGGCTTTCCCTCACAGACGGCACGCGCCAAGCAGTTGAAACCTCTGGGTATGACGTCACACCCATAGGTTGGTTTTTCGGTTTTTCTCGTGGGTATTGATATGTCCGGGTCAAACTCTCGTTTTATTTTGGACGAATAAACGAGACAAAAAAGTGCGGGTCTCCAATCCGCGCTGATCAAACTGGTTGACCAGCGAAGCAGTGTTTATACCTGCAACGATGGCCCCACTGCACTTACCAAATGGACCTCGAAATAAAAGTCAATGTACTGTACCAGAACGTTTTATATACGGGCTGTTTCACGTAACAGTGGCAAAAAGTCCTAAAATTAGTGTGTTCGAGGTAAAAGATAACTTTAATCGGAACCGCATTACTCGGTGGTGGCGGACGTCGGGAAATGCGCGATACTTACTGTTTATTACGCTAAATAACTGAAAGTTTCTAACTAACTTTTTAAATAGTCAAATAGACAGATGGTTACAATTAGAAACCCGTTGAGCGTCATCAGAGACCCCCTAAATAGTCATTTTACAAAACCCGTGAGCGTTTGAGAAGCGTAGTGACTTGCAACTGAAAGTTACCATTCGTGCAGCAGGTACAAGACTGAGGGTTGCGGTAAGGTGCCCGCAGCGAAGTGATCCGTCTCTTATGAGAAACCGCAGCCTTGTACCTGGTCCTCGAGTGGTAACTTGAAGCGCAATACGACGCTCCGCAAGAGCTCAAAATCTTCTGATAACTACTGATGTAGAGGTTTGCGATGACGCTTCAGCAAGTTATAATTGGATCCATATTGTCTATTTTCACTAATACACTGTATGCTTCTTCGTCGTCGGCGGTTTTCGCGCGTTTCCAACGATGAATGCCCACCAACGCGCCCAAGTATCCATTCTCCTATTTAGCTGGAGAGGTTGGCGCCATCTACAAGCGACGGCGGAAACCATACTGGTTGTGTGCTTGCCGCCGTCACTTATAGATGGCGGTAGCTGTCCAGGTAGGTTTGTGTCGACATACCGGACACGATTTTGGGGAACCAAGCCCTTAACAGCTCCGCTGTAAAAGTTCATTAGTAATTTTAGTCAATTAATGAACTAATTAGAAAATAACGAGCATTTGCTAACTTAAAAGGTTTAAAAGCGCAAACAAAACATGGACAATAAAGACACAAAGACGACAGGACGGGCGCTAGTAGCGCCCGTCCTGTCGTCTTTGTGTCTTTAATGCCCTTGTTTTGTTTGCGTTTGTAACGCTTTAAATTAATAGGAACCAACTCGCCCAAACACGTGTTTTAATCCAACATTTCCTGACGCCCGCCACCCCCAGTAATACGGTCGCGGGAAAATTACCCTTTTACCTCGAATAAAATAATCTTAAAAATTTCTGCCACTTTTGCCTGAAACAACCTATATGAAAGGCTAGTGACGTCACTCCCCACATCGCAAGGTGCCGTCGCCGCGGCAGCTTGCGCAACAGTAATCTTTACAGAGAAACGTATACAGTGAGCGCTACGTGCTTTGCATTGTTATCAGAAGCGCCTTATTATCAATTATGTGGTAGGAATGCTTGTTTTGTGCTTGTTCTTAATTAAAACGAATGCTGTACTGTATGTTGAATGCGTGATATGCTTTTTTCGCTTCTATCGCTGAAGGTTTGGCTTCCGTGTTAATGCCGACACGAAAAAAAACCGACCAACTAGTCATACAGAGCTTCGCTTGAAATATGTTATAATTCACGCGTTACTTCCTTTTAATACAAAAGCATTAAATGTCTCATGGAGCGAGCCGACGTCACCAGCTTTGAAACCATGCAAAAAGGAACCTTAATGAAACCACGCGCAAATCTAGCCGACGGCACCTTTTAAACTTCGGTCCCATTGGCTGGCGCGAGTCGACGAGGCTAACATTGGACGCTGCGCGTCAGTTTGTGTGGTGTCATCCTGGCTGTGTTATGAGACTGTTGCGTTATCAGTGATCATCGCGTTCGCTCGCCTCTTATCGGTTGTACGGCGCGTGTCAATATATAGGGCGCATGGAATAAACCAAGGGGTTCGTTCTGCTGGGAACTACGTTGCTGTCTGTTCCTTCCTCGCGCCGCAAGGCATACGACAGTTTGAACGATTGCTCACCCGATGGCGCTGCATGCCCGCGAGGCAGCAGCTCCACCGTTCCACGCCCACGGTCAGCGCGTTGTACGCCACAGATTAAAAAAGAGAGCGAAGAGCGCGTGCGTGCTTTCGCATTCACAACTCATAAGAAGTGCTTAGGTGCACCAAGAGCCTTTTTGAAGAACCTCTACATTTGAAAGATAAGGAAGTATTCTCTAAGCTTGTTTAAAGTAGGTCGCGCTGACACATTTATTAAACGACAAAGAACGCCCCGTCACGGTGCGCTTTTTGTGCAGATTTATTTGCCCAGCAGAATTGAACGGCCGAGTACGCTTTGATACACGAACAAACAAAACAGGCAGACTTGTATGTAGTTCAACTACACTACTCAAGCTACCGTAGTTTAATTACTTTTCTGAGTAGTTTAGTAACTTCCAATTATATTTTTATTGCGGTAATTAGTATTTTACTTTAATTACTTTTTCCGAGTAACTTCTACTCAAATTACAAATTACTTTCGAATTTTAGTCGTTGTTTTGCCTATAAACAAACATTCCTGCACAAAAGATATAAGATTTTGGAAGATCAGCTGATATTTGCAAAGAGGGCGAAGCATGTGGCCTAGAAAGGTGGGGGAAGAAAGTAATTTGGAGAGTCCGAAACCCCCAAAATTTTTCACAAGCATCCCCCTCCTCCCTTCCCCACCCCCCCCCCCCCACACACACACACTGCAACAACACTGCTACGAGGCGCGGGGAGCGAACATACACGGCGCAAGAGAGGCCAAGTAACTGTGGAATTAGCGCCGAAGACTGGCGTTTCTTTGTGCCCCGGAGCTCAAGGAGACATGAGGCATTTGAAGAACGACTTCTCCCCGCTTCTCCCCAACGTAGGAACTCTCGCCCACTACTGGAGGTGTACACTGCATCCTCACTCAAAGGAGGTAACAAAATGCAGCACCCGCTCTGAAGCTCATTTGGCGCTCCCGTAGTTTGTGCTCGACTCGAAGATCGCGTGCTAAAGGGCAACGCGAAGGTGACCTTTTTGTGTTGCCTTTCCTGCCAAAACTCAAAATATGCAGATCTTCAAAAGATTTGAAGATTGTTAGTAATTCCCCCAACTTTTTTATATAAAAAATAATAAACAAGCTGTGTGGGGAAGTACTCTAAGTGCGTGGTACTTAAAGTACCACTGTTTAGAAAACTTGCACTTTACTTGAAGTACATTCTCTAAGCATGTACTTATACTTTACTAAAGTATTTTTCTGGTACTTAAAGGAAAACTCGCGACTTCAATGTACATTCCTCGAATTCGAAAAAAAAAATGGCGTATCGTCGTGTAAAAACGCGCTTTTTCGAGACGTCATCTGCTCATTTCCCCTAGTTAAGTAATGGCGGCTACAAGACCGACACAAATGTCTTATAAGTTGATTGTGTGAAATAGCTCGTCAGCGAGAGTAAAACAACTACTTTGCGGAGATTCGAGTTTATACAATATTTGATGGCGTTTCCATAAAAAAAAACTGATGCACCTCAGATTACCCGTGGGGCAATGCATACCTGTTAAAACAAAACACTGTATAGGGAATGAAGGCGCATCATGAAAGATTGTGTTAAAAGTACATGTACTTTACCTTAATTTATATTGCATTTATAGTACGTTACTTCAAGTGCATTACACCCGGTGTACTTATTACTTCACTTGAAGTATATAACCTCTAATTTACTTTGTACTTTACTTCAAGTACTTTTAGATGTTCTTTACGCAACACTGTAAACAAGCAAACACTCCCTAAGAAAATCAAGCCCAGGCAGTTCTAAACCTCAAAGTAGAAATGATACATTCGCAGTTCATCATTGACCAAAAAAATAAAGAAGTACAAAACAATTAGGCACGCAGAAGCAGAACCAGCTATTAAATCATTTCTGTAAAAACAAGCCTATTCGTATTTGGCTAGCACAATTTCGCTAACAGATCAAAACCAATTTACTTTCTTGTTATCATAAGGAAAACATATAAAAGTAACTTCAAAAGTAACTTCAAAAGTAACTTCAAAAGTAATTCGCTACTTTTTTACGCTAATTAGTAATTTTCTCAATTCCTTTCCATTTGAGTAATTTCTACTCTACTCAAATTACTTTTGAGGCCAATACTCAGTAACTTAACTACATTTCTTTAGTAACTTGTACATGTCTGAAAACAGGTATGCCTTCTATGGGGAATGTGCACGTGCATTTCTATGTAGATTGTGTCTCGGAAGAAATGTCACCATCGTGGAAATATCCCCGCTTTAAAAATCACCAACAAACATCTGGCGTCGCTATGTTTAGTAGTCACTCTGAGCGAAGGAAGGGTGATTGGGTCGTGCCATGAAGCTACTTTTGTGGACATAGCCACCATGTCTGCTTGTGTTTGCTATAAATTGCGCACTGTGTCCCCAGTTCTGTAGTGCCCGGTTTGTGTAAACTCTGTTCTGAATTCTGTATATTTCGTTTTTAGTTTTAGTTTGTTGTTAATTTTTAACCTTAGTTAGTTCTTTGATTGCCATTGTACCTTGCATTTGTTTGCATTTTTCCACCCCCCCCCCCTCATATAATACGTTCGAACGAACGTCTTTGAGGCGAATAAAACTGTGCCAGTCGACGCCAAAACTGGGAATGTATTGAGCACGAACGATGAAGCGTAGTTCTAACCATAGCTCCAGAGGCACACCCGGCTAACGAAAAAAAAGCCCGAAACATGCTCATAAAGAGATTTTCAGTTTTTATTTTTTCTGCTTGCTAAAAGGTTCGGATATGAACTTGTATTAATATATTCACCTCGAATGCGCTCTTTATATTGCGTCTCAAAGATAAAAGAAGAAACATTCAACCGAACTGGAGTTATTCCAAAGAACACTAGTCGAATATGAAAAAAAAATAGAAAAACCACAAAAATACAAGAAGAAATAATCACGAGAAGAAGGAGGACTTTAAAGCAAGCAAAGGAAAAAGTTAAACGTTTTGCGCCGGAGTTTGAAGAGAAATATTGTTTAAATAGAAAAGCAGAGAACGGCACAGGCGATAAGCGGCTAGAACCCTGTTACGTACGGAAGCCTGCGAAAGAGTGCAGATCTTTTTTAATGTCCCTCAGATTTTTATTTTTCTGGTCTGTTTATAGAAGGGTTAATGGAACATTTCCCGAAATAGTCGACTTTTTTTTTTTTTTTCTAATACGAGAAAATGTCAGCGTGTCACTCAGAAAAGTCTATAAAAAACCGTGTGGGATACCGAATTGAATGCCCTTTTTGTTTGTCGACATATCCTCCCCAAATATTGACAGATTTATCCCATCTCTTTACCAGTGCTCGAACACCTGCTGCGTAAAATTCTTCTGGCTGCTGTCTCATCCTAGTGCATACCCGCCGCACTGTTGCTTCTGTCGCAATCTCGGCACTAAGACCCGTTCACTCCTCGTCAGTATCTGAGCGCCCTTGGGTGACTTCCTAAACACAGTTTTGTTCAGTTTTTACGTGATATACAATTCTCATCGTAAACAATAAACATTTCCCTGTAAATATCGTTGTCAAAAAGCCCTTTTGCCCATCAAGAACGCCCAACAGCACGTTGCTCTTCAAGCGTTCACTCCCAGAGCATAGTCGACATTTCGAAACTGAGCTGCGCATGTGTGCGGCTGTTACCTAGTTATTGCGCAGTAAACATCACGAGGCTAGACTGTGTTGTCACCTATTGACATATTTGGAAACTAGTCACGACGTATACCAGACATTTTATATGACGTGTGTGACCCATAGGCTTTACTTTCTATGTGAATTACATTCATCTTTCTTTTGCAGACCATCAACAAACTAATGTTTTTTACACTGTCAAAATATTTCCCATTGACTGTGAGTGTAACTACCGCACCCTAACAAAATTTCGTCTAAATATTATTTTTAAAGAGCGGCCAAAGCAACAAGTGTTTGTGGGGTGTGAACCTCTCGACTTTAAGAATATAGAGGCGCTTTTATCACAAAAACTGTATCAAAGTATATTTGACTAATCGATGAGTAAACAATAGCATACTCTATTAGGCTTATTACAATAAAATAAAGATATAAGAAAATCACACCAAGTAATAAAAAATGCAGAAAGTGTTTTTTTTTATTCCGCAGGCCTTACTGCAATTTCGTATTGGTGTCTTAAGATATTAAACTCATGTACCTATTATGATTTTCTAGATTCGAATATTTCAACTTAATTTGCTAAAAGAAGCGAATGAGCAAATCGTATCCTTCGATTAGTGCTACTTGAAGGGCTGAATAATTTCGGAAACTAGAATTAGTGAACTTAGTCTGCATTTCCCCGAATCAAATTATCGTGACGTCAAAATGCCATCCCGGATACTAAAAATAGCGCACTCAACCGAATACTGAGTTTTTGTCAAATGTTCGAGCAACTTGACGAGACCGAGAACCATCCTTTCAGAACGCAGTCGTTCGTTACCGATTCAGATCGAAGTAGTTAATGGGTTCACTCAGCCATGAGGAGTAATTTGTTCCAGCCTATAGCAACGGCATTACAACAGGCATGCACATGCGCTCGCTTCCATTCCAGACGTACTCCGGGCTCTGGCGTTCCATCCATAGTTGGTCCTACGTCCGACCTCCTTTCGAGCGTACGTGCTTGGGCTCACAAACTTTGTAACGCACATAGAGGGCCAAGTATACCAGCACGCCGAAGCATTACAGTTTATGTCATTAGATTCCCGGAGAAAACTGTACGCCAAAACAGTGTCCGTCGGTTGCATTGGGGTCTATTTAAAATACGCGATCAGAGGGGACATCACTCGTTAGGAATGGTAAACTACTCAAGAGCCAGTGTTAAGATTTGCCTGATGTACAGAATAGAGTGCTAATAAAGAAACATATTGCAAGTAAAATGACTTAATTAACACTTCATGCCAAAATCGAATGCAAACCAATCAGGTTAGTTATTGTACCAAAATCATCTGCGCTACTTCTTATTTTAGAAACCGATGTCCCTGTAATGTAAAGTTTATCGCGCAACACAATCATACCTTAAATTCGTTTTTTGGGTTCTTTTTCCTGGCAACATTTTGCAATTTCTACAAACTTAATTCGTGCACCAGTAAGAGTTAATGTCCCATAACACTTATGATTAGGGTCGAAGTTTTTATTATCATAACCTAACAAGCAATATGAATAGGGGTTAATTTTTATTTAATCATTTGTTTATGTACCCTTTCTCCAGAACCCTGGTGTCAAGGAAGTGGTTTAATTAAATAGCAAAATTAATATTTCACGGAATATTTCTTATTGGTATGGGTGTTTTAGAACGATACAAATTGTCTTCCCACCATGATTCTTTATAATAAATATGTGCTAACGCCTCGCATTCTGTGCTTAGATAAACATGTTTTCCTAGGTATGTCTCGAAGCTCAGCTTATAAAAATATTTAGTTTGGGATTGTTCAGGCAAGCAGTCGGCGAATTAAAAAATGCAGTGGAAATACGATAAAAATAACCACTCCTCTCTAGTGCATCTAAAAATAATCACTAATGACTCAATAAAACAAATCTATTACGGGTCGTTGCCTCAATCATAGCCTAGTCGGTTGGGTGTTTGCATCTTGACTATATTTCGTTAAATTTATTCCTCGTACAGAGCCTTATTAAGCAAGATCCACCGTAGCCATATTTTCGACGTCACTTCCCGCGCGAGGAATGAGATTGGACAAGAGCCCACGGCGAACGCTGACACGGTGCTCATGTTAAATAAGGTTTGAACTTATTGTCCTCACAAAACACTGACTCAGTGCTCGTCCCCGATGCGTTAATGATCAAAATTTCATTCACAAGACAGCCTCGAACATTAGGCGCACCAATTACAAGGCGATTATCATTTTTTGCAAGGGTTGAATCTTTGAACCTTGCTAACTAGACTTTGCTGGAGCAGGATGTTCTCAGAGGGCAAAGGTTCACAGAACAATACAAAACGGCTCCAGGAAAGCAGTACCCCACTTTTCAGTACCGGGACGTGGAGTAGTTTTCGTTTGTTTACAGGAACA
Source organism: Ixodes persulcatus (assembly GCA_013358835.2). Taxonomy (NCBI): domain Eukaryota; kingdom Metazoa; phylum Arthropoda; class Arachnida; order Ixodida; family Ixodidae; genus Ixodes; species Ixodes persulcatus. Next base: position 810,426 of record JABSTQ010010780.1, read on the forward strand.
TGCACGCTCAAGAAAATATCACGCTTTCTTGACGTCAGTGCGCTTTTTGTATGGCCTACAGACCGGAGCTAATAGACGCACGTAACAGTTCTGAAAAAGGAAAAGGTTCCCCTCCCCAATATCAGCAAAATTAAAAATGGCTAATTTATCTTGATATTCCTACTCTCCTTTCATTTAAAGGCGGATCGGTGCGGTGTGAACATAAACAGCGTGTGTCCACATGGCTTTGGTGGTAGTTAAGTTCCTGAATCGCTAGGATTACACGATTTTTATAAATGGTGTTCACCAAAGAAATAGTGGTATAAGAAATAAATAACTTAAAGTTTTCATAACAGCCTTTAGGATACACTGAAGAAAATATTAACTAATAGACAAGAGATCAGCGATGAGCTTGTTCTTAATTTCTTTAATAGGCTCATAACCCTAATCTTGACTATTACGTACTTGACGTAATGGAACATTTCAGCTTATGAAACGTGTTAGTTCTTACGCCGAAAGAAAGAAAACGAAATCCTAGTTGAAGCGAAAGAACCGCTATGACATGCCTCGCGCGCGTGCGTGTAAAGCCTTTTGGGTTCCAACGCAAACAGCTTGAAAATGACTCCCGTTCTCACGAAGCGGCCCTTGGTGAAAGACACCACAACACTACACATACATTGACAATTTTAAAAGCATTGGACTCGCACTTGTTTCAAAATTATTAGAGTTATCTTAAGTAAGGGCGAGCGCAGCTCACGCCACGATTCGATGATTCCAATTAAGAACCGCCAGCGTGCGTCGTCGCGGCACTCGTTGTGTTTGTGCGTTTAGTATCACCGGGGAAACCACTCACGCACAGTGAGTTCGCCGCGTCGCCGCTCTTTTCGTTTAGTCGGTTTGGTTTAATCACTTACAGGAAGCACACAGTGTCGACAATAGCTGTCACAATGCACTTTTTGGCGCGGCTTGAGTGGATACATCGAATGGTTTATCAACGGCTTCAAAAGGATTTAGTGCCAAAGAAGTGTATTGAATTTATGTTTTTGTTTTGTTTTTTTATTTGTTATAGTGCCTTCCAATATATATAAGAAAACAACAGCATGCCTCTTCTGCTGCTGTATACGACACGCAATCAGTGTCAAGTAGATTTTCCACTCTGCTTCCAAAATACGCTTGGACGACGCCAGGAGTTTGCGTCGCATTGATTGTTCAAGAACCTTCTCTGGACACAGGGGACACGGAAACGAGGTTGCAATAAAGAACATGTATGATATTATAGGTTAATCAACTTTTCCTCACGTGATTGACGAGGCATATGAACGAATTAGAGGTCTCTCGACAGAAGCCTAGGTGGGCTGCCCAAGTAGATCCCCTGCAGGTCCCACGAGTGGGGACCGATGTTGGCTTCCCAAGTAGGCCCCCAGTAGGTTCCACGAGGGAAGCCGAGGTGGGCTGCCCAAGTAGGCCCGCTGCGAGTCCCACGAGATGAGCCCGGTGGGTAGCCCCCGTCGGGCCCACTGGGGCCAAGGTAGCAGGTGATTGCGACTGGGACAAGGTAGCATCCAAAGGCTCTCTTCGCGAGCGGAACACTGTCACAGGTGAATGCTTTTGATCGACACCAACATCTCTTTCTTAAAAGAAGAAGGTTGGTATCACCCATTCAAAAAAGAACCATCAGCTTCCCTCTATGAATATAGATTTTAGTGAAACAGAATATATTCACATTTTAAGTGGTTATGACGTAAGTTGTAAAGGAACATTTGTACACTCTTATTAAATTTCGGAACGGTTTGACGCGAATACTCGTACACTCTGATAAAAGTATGGAACGGTTCGACGCGAATACTAACTATCCTAAATAATAAAACTTACAAGCTTAAGCTTTTGTAATCTTTAATATAATGTTCGCGGAAACAAATTTCGTTCTCAATACAAAAAAAGATAAGGATGCAAATTGAGAATAAGTTAGCACTGTTTGAAGTGATGGTCGATTAGAAACTATTTTCAACATTACGTATATTGAGGCGTTCAAACTGATCATACCGCTCTGGAGACGTGAAAAATACCGCGTTGTATGTAGTATATTTTATTGCTTCGCCGGATCATAGTTCCCCGTAAAAAAACAAACAAAACAGAACTGTCCGAACAGAGTTGTAAGTAAACATTGCCTAGCATAATTTCAAATATGTTTGCTCGCAGAGTGTATGTGTACGGATAAAAATGGTCATCCTCAGAAGAATAACACTACATACATATTTGGTCATAATATTAACAAGGCATTTAGAAAATACGAGGCTGAGATGCGGAAACAAATCCGCGTCATGACCAGATAAAACCAACTATGAGAAAGCATTGTTAGAACTAAAACATATTTCACTTCTTTTGCACCGTGCTCTGCTTCTAGAGTAAAAGAAAGCCCCATAAGTATAGCATGTTTCCCGCACTGGCCTTACTGAATATTAAAAGAACACTGTAAAAACGAATTTCAGCCAACAAGACGGATGGTCTATTTTACGTTATTACTTATTATTCAAAAAAGCGATGTTGAATTTTTGTTTATTTTTTTTCAAACCAAGCAGAACATTTTAAAAGTAGAGAGAATTCTCGGGATTCGTTTTCATGTTTCAGAGTTCGAGGATGACGCAAGATGGATGGCCTACTTTCTGGAACAAGAGCCTGGAATACTGCGATGAGCCGGACTACCAAGCAAGCAATGCAAAATGAAGATTGCTTTGGAAAAATTGATTTTTAAATATCTTTATAGAGAGTGAATTTTATTAACTTCAAATTGAATAAAACGTTATTTTTATTCGTAATACGTGTCGATGAGAAGATGTAAAGTTCGAGATACTTTTGTGTCAGCAGCCACACTTTCAGAACCTTTCTGTTAATGTCAGTTGAAATTATATACTTGTACGCTCGCAAATGTACGTGGTGGTTAGGTCATTTCTCTAGCGATAAATCACATACTTTCTTGTAATATGTTTTGCACTTTAGTTTCTTTGTAAAAGAATTGTGCGGGGTTAAGGACTACACTTTATTTAAAATATATATTTTTTAAATATTTAAGAAATGGCACTAACTTTTTTTTTATACGAGTTGATGCTGCAGACGACACATATTGTCTGCAGCATCATGGCAAAATACCAGAACGTCTGACAAGGACTCGATGATGCTACAAACAGAAGTGTAACAATTGATCGCTTTCGGCACCAGAACAAAACATTAAAGGTACGCTCCAGTGAAGTGCAGTCAGAGTCCATCAATATCCGACTTGTCATTAAACTTCGGTTGAAGTTTGGTGTATTGATCTCCAACAAGATAACTCTAAATTAGCGTTTCTCAGTTGTTTTGGAAGTAAATAATGTTTTTGCAAGCGAAAAAGAGCAAGGCAACTGAGCGAATCGGTTCGCACAGCTTCTACTATACTCGTGGTCAACTTTCTGTGGCAACCCGAAGAGAGGAGAAAAGTGCGTGTACAGCGGTTGGTACACCCTCTCCCCTAGCATTGACTGCATTGCCACAGAAAGCTGACCGCGAGTATAGATAGCGCTAGACGCGGCGCTGAATGTTTACGTTGACGGGGTATCTGAAAGGTCATTTGAAGAAAAGAAACAGGAATTAAGCTGTTCTGATTTTGGAGATGGTTTCAAATATATAAGATTAAACAGTTCATTGAATGTAGAGAGCAGAAGACGCTTACATTAACGAGAAACGCCCTTAGTGCGAAGAAATGTTATCTCGATTTATAGGTGTCTCGTTCAGGGTGTGTTCGGAATCACGACACAGTTGCGTGTTGTCAGACTCCCAGCAGTGCAGGCTAGATTGGTGGCTTCGACGCTATCGCCGCGCCTGGTCACGTACCAAGCTCTCCCATAGCCTTACGGAGAAGTTTCGTGACAAGTAGCGTATGGAAGGATTTTGGTACAGTATTAATGTTAAAAAAAACAGCATTTGTAGAATAAAATATGGCAATAGCAGAACAGTTGCGAAGAAAGATAACTTGAATATCCATTTTTTTAATGTATATCTTGACTTTGTTTTATCGTCTAAGAAAGGGTCTTCAAACGTTTTGGCTAAATGGCCGGATCGGGCATCTATCGCTCTCTCGATGTCCGAATAAGAAATAATTAAATATGTAGGAGAAATAAACTTAATAAACAATTCTAGGTCAGTATCTTAATAGAAAGTTGAAAGTTAAAGTGGAAAAAAGAATATAAGGTGGATAAAAATATATCCTTTATTTTGGAATTAAATACACACTTAAGTAGTAATTCAATTACAGTAATTGAATTACTGTAATTTAATTACTTTTCTTGGTAATTTGTAATTGTTATAATTACATCCGGATAAAAAATTGTAATTGTAATTTAATTTTTTTTGTAGCGTTAGAAATTGCAAAATTTCAGGCACAATTACATTTACTTTTGCAAAACTTCGCGGCGCCGACGGAACATCTTTGAAAGCCTCAGTGCTCGCACAAGCGTCACAGCTCTCAGTGAAACACTCGCACACAGAGGCACGCACTCACACACACGCACAACATAAATAGCGTCGCATTGTTTGTTGTCTTGTTGCCTATACTGCGATCTGAGAGACAATCCTCTTTGGAGCCTACCTCAACGGCGCCATGCAGCGCTGTCTGCGGTGCGAGCAAAAAACAATAGCGTAAACATGCCAAAATATTGAAAGAAAAAAATGTAGCTTCAGCTTTCAGCCGAGGTTGGGAATTGAAACTGTCTATGAAGTTTTCTTTCCTTTCTTTTTTGACAGTTTTTTACGTCCCTCTTCCAGTACTGTCGCATATTTGTTTCTTTATATTATTTTCAAGTTTATTTTCTGTTGGTTTTACTTCGGATATTATTTGCATACGTATTTTGGAGACTGATCTCGCACCTGTGAATATTGACACCAATGATTCGGCAGCCCCGATTCGGTTCTTATATATTTCTGAGCCATTATAATTTCAACTCGATGTAAATAATTTACAATACCACGATTTTTTTTATGTGAATGCGGTCGTATTAGCGCGTGTGGAGTTTAGCTTTATATTAACAGTTATAAAATGTTCGTATATGACTAATTTCGCATTTTCATTTGCCTAGCTAACAAAAGTCCGCAACCCAATTTTTTCTTTAGCGATCTGGCGTCTTCCAGCATATGAACTATTTTATTATTATTTATTAAAAATATAGGAACGTAGTACTTTATTGCCCCAAACTGTCAATTTCTACCATGATTTGAACAAAATTCATAAAAGGCAAGTACAATACGTGAACTTTATGCAGCGATGCTTAAGCCTCCTCAAACATTGTGGCAAGGAATGCACAAATATGTTGCATTCTATACAACTCGTTTATAGTTATATGGCCCAAGTCGGGTCGCTCTCGGAAAGAAGTAATTGTAAAGTAATTACATTACTTTTAAAAATTAATTCGTAATTGTAGTTAAATACTTTTCATGTAGTGGTAATTGTAATTGTAGTTAAACTACTGTTGAAGTAAAATAATTGTAATTGTTATTAAATTACACTTTGGAAGTAATTTACCCATGTATGATTGAATATTTATATTATGATATTACACAATAATAGGAACCCAGAAAACTCACAAGAATAAATCAATACGCAAAATAAATTTGGCATGTTCACGCTGGGCAGGAGACTAATGAGAATGACGGACATGACGCTGACAATGTGCGATAGATACAACAAACAACAAAGGGTCATAAATATAGGAACGGAAAGAAATTGTAACATACGTAATGGCGCAAATGTGAAGCAAGAGACTAAAGATGGTGATGCTGGTGATGACAATCTCCAACGAATAATATGACGAGAAGGCACGCCTTATCAAAGAGCAAATTTCGCCCTTTTTTATTTTACTTTCGTTGACGCGGGAGGTGCGCTTTGCGACGTTTCTTTACCTGCGCTCATTTTTGCGCCAATAGCATTACGCCTGCTGAAAACAAGCCGCGGGCCGGGCTTCATTGGAAGTACCGCGACCAGCCACGGGCTAGTCGGAGGGCCTCCCGCGGGCCGGATTTGACTCGCAAGCCGCGGTTTTGAGGCCCCTGGTTGAAAAAAAAAAAAAAAGCTGCAAGCGTTAGAGTTATTATGAATTTGATACGCTGTTTGTGTTGCTATATTTGTCCTGATTTCAGGGAGACTTATGTTAGCGTGTGCTATAAAGAAGTCGGTCGAATGCACAGGGATTTGGGTGAGTGGGTGACAGAAGTTTATTGAAGTGATAAATATATATCGCAAGCTTATATCTGTATATTTTATTAAAGCTCAATATTTTATATTGCTTGAAAAGGTGCGTTGTGTGTGCGTCATTGTCAGCATTATTTATAATGCGGGCAGCTTTTTTGTAGTACGTGTAGCTGGGATAGATTTGTTTTTGTTGTCATACACCAGACAAGAAATCAGTAGTATACCTCGGAGCACATTAGGGCGTAATATAGTTTATACTTTGGCTATTCCGATAGTAAATATTTTACAGAAAAATAAACAAGCCTATTGATGTAGAGATCTTGATTCTTATTTTGTTATCGATGTTTGTCCAGTCCATGTGTTCGTTAAACCATGATCGAACACATTAATGAGTATTGTAGTTCAAGTGCGGAGCTTTCAAATTTTATTTCCATGTTCTTTGTAACGGCCTTATTCGCTGAAAAAAATGTATTTTGTCTATTTGGTATTTAAACATACGCTATTTTTTTGTCAGCCAGGATGAGAGGACAGATAAATATTTATACGCCGTAGTTTTTAACTAGTCAAGGTTGGCTCCGGAGAAGGATGCGTTTGTGTCGTATGCATATAATACTAAATTTACAGTGAAGTGTATGTTAGATATATCATTGTTCAAGATAAAAAAACAGCGAAGGGCCCAGTACCGAGCCTTGAGGAAGGAAATATTAAAAAACAAAACTGTGAGTCATTTTGTGCTGTTTTGTAGTGGTTTGCCTACGGAATGTACGGTGATCAGTGATATGCTTATTGTGCAGTTACTCGTATACCATATGTATTAGGTTTTGAAAGAAGTATGCTATTCATTATTATAATCGAAGTCTTTCTGAAAATCAATAAACAAACTCATTGCGAAGGTCTGATTTTAATTTTGTGAATTATCTTTAACGAATATACAAAAGCGCGAGTTCAGTTGTTTTTCTTTTCTAGAATTCTTATGTTCATTTGATTATAATGTAGTACTTCCTAAAATATTTTAAACCTTTTCTTAATTATTTTTAACTATTTTTGAGAACAAAATATAAAACGATATTGATCTATAATGACATTATATGTTGAGACCTTCGCTATTTTTAATTTATAAGAAACAAATACAACTTTCAAGTATGCAATTAGATATTTCTGTAAGTAATGTAATAAGTGCAGACGCATATTTAAAACTTATAACTTTAATTTCAGTAAAGCCCCAAGCTGATATGTTTTTTTTTCAGAGACATTATAAGGTAATACATTTCCATCTATGTTTAGATCGGGCAAGCAGATTGTAACGTGGCTTGGGTTTGATAATATCATCGATTGCTTGCCATAACTGCATCACTCATTATATATGCTAGTTTGCTTTGAAAAAAACTTCGTTTTGATTTTCGAACATTGGAATTAAAACTATTTCTAAATTGTTTAAACTCAAAAAGAACTGCCGTATCTACAAATTGAGAGCATATCTTATATTCCTGTTCTATCCCGCGAAAAAAATTCCTTCGTGATCCACGTTTCCTAATCTTATAATTTTGTATCTTTGTTTGCGGTGGAAATGCCTCGTAGCACTCGTTCGCTATTTCGAAAGATATGTCGTAGGATATCTCTGAGTTTGTTTCTTATAAGACATTTTCCCAGTTACGTACTGATAAGGAATCATGAAATGTGTTCAAAGATTCATCAGATATAATATATACATTCAAAAACAAGCGTATCTTTATGTTGTCTTTTATTTTGACTGAATGCAAAATATTGGCTTATGGTACCTTGCTTCCGTGGATATGGCATCTATAAGTTTGTCCTTCGAGTGGTAGTTTGTTATGCATGGGTCTAGTAATGTGAATGAGGTTGGTGTTACACGGGTGGTGTGTGGGGTGTGAAAGACTGTATACGCGTTATTAATTCAATTCGCTGTGCATTTTCCACACGGAAATTAATGTTTATATCACCAACAAGAATCAGTTTAAGGCTACAGGAGCTTACCTATCGCAAACCAGAGCTTAAATGTTTGAATAATTTATTTCTTTTACCGTAAGTGGGACCATACCAGAGTACCACAAAATATTTGAGCATATTATAGAAATACATTCACAATTCGTCGGGTTACACAAAACTTCAGTTTGAAAACGTTGTCAGCGTTATTCTTCATATATAGTGCAACGACACCACCAGTTTTTTTTTTGTGGTGGATTTAAAAATTCACCGTTAAACCTATCAAGATAACATGCCAAGAAGGTCACCAAACTCCTGCGGTCGGAAGCATGGAGGCCGGCGAGTTTCCTTCAAGAGAATTTGAAGGCATGGTAGTACTACGTCGTGAAGGATGAAAGGGCGGCAGAGTGGCTTCTGAACACGTGTCTCGGTGAGGCGTCACAAAGCAGGGGACATTTTGTGGGAACACGATTGGGTGAATTTGGCAAGGAAAAAGGACACAAGGAGGTCGTGGAGCTGGGTGTCGTCGATCCACAGCCCCCGAAGGAAGTTCTGAACGTGCTTGAAAAGGTAACAAGGTTTGCCAACGATGCAGTGCTCAAACCTCCCGAATTGATATCCCTATTTAGGAGCTGTACAACTAAAGCAGAAGAGGGTGAGAGGGGAACGTGCATTTTGGAGAGAGTGGAGTCACTGTCCCACGGGTTAGGGAAACGCACGTCGAGGTGTAGCACTGATGATACAGTGGTCTCTTTCTGCTTGGAACGACGTCTTAACTTACTTGTCTCTGATAAAGAGGCTTGCCTGCTTGAGTGCCAGAAGATATATTTTGAGACAGGGCGGTAGAAGAGATCAGAAAGGACGTTAAGACGGTCGACAATGTGTCTTTGAACAAAGTCAAACAACGGGCGATCTATCTGTGGGAAAGGATCAGTCTAGATAAGCTGAAGACTTTAGTACAAGGAGAAAAAGGGCTGTACCTTAACGTTTTCTTCTCGTTTAAGATTTACACGACTTCCATGCCATTACGGACGATTATCTCTCAACAAGGGTCATGGCAGATCGACATGGTATCCTTTTTTTAACGACACCTAAAAGGTTTGCATTGCGACGGTCGGTTTAGAGTGTATAGTTCGAAATGCTTCGTAGAATGGTTCAAACAGAGCAACCAAGGCTCCTGTCACGCGGTATCCTTGAGTTTTGTAGATATGTGCTATTCGATCCCACATGAAGGAATATGCGGCGTTGTTAAGCAAGCCATTAAATCACACGGGAGTGTCGCTTTTCAAAACTCCTGGAGGGTTGGCGTGGAGTGTTTTTTTAACTACTGTGCCTTTATTTGTGGTCCATTTTCTTCTTTTCGGCAAGATCAACTTTTACAGAGGAAAGAGGTGTACAAGGGCTCGAGCGCTGCGCCAGTCTTGAATGTCATCTAACTGGCATGCTGTAATCGAGATATAGAAAAGAGGTTTAAGAAAGTAGTAACAATAGTATTTCAATATGTAGATTATAACCTAGTGGTGTTCCGAAATAATTCCGACAGGAAGAGAGGCGAGGCCATAAATGAAACCTTAGAGCTATTGTCATGCTCAGTGGAGGGAAAATTTACAGAAGAACCGATTGGTGGGATCCTACAGTTTCTAGACTTAAAGCTTACCTTTACAGGTAACCATTTGTTACGGTCTTACCGTCCTAGGCATAAAAGGGGAGTGCTGCCGTTCAATGCCAGTCATTCCAAGGGGGTGAAAAACGCAGAGTCATAACCTACCTGAAAACCGCCTTAGTTAAATCACATCCACATGTGTTGAAATGCTGCTTTTCAATCCAATTAGATAGTCTAACTAAGGGGGTATCCGCACTGCCTTCTCGTGGAAGTGGCCAAGGGCCTCAGAAAGACACTGAAACATCAGGATAAGTATGGTAGTAAAAAAACCTAAAATACGGCCAGTGGTTCTCCCGTGCATACAGAAAAGGTCTCATAGCAAAATAAAGTGGCGTAAAGACATAACGTCCCGGTGGTGTATTCAGCCCCATCAAAGTTGCAAAGGCTATGTGTGCGAGAAGATCTTGGTAAACAGAGGGGTCATGCATGTATGCGAAAACACAAAGAACTGTTTGTTCAGTGTAGGGAGGATGTCGTTTATCAAATACCCTTTTTATGTATTAGAGCGTACATCGGCCAGACAGGCCGATATATAAATGAGAGGCTAAGGGAACACACGCTCTCGATCCAGAAACAAGTGAGACAAATATTTAGCGATGATGTTCTACCGTGCTACTCAATATGAGACGTTCACTGTTTTTACAGGAATATTAGAAACACTTCAATAACTCTCTCGCTCATCGATCCATTAGCCGAGCACAATAGTTCGCGATGAAATATTCCATGAATGTTTCAAAACATGGTGTTATGGTGTAGATTGTTCTCTCGTTTGATTGGAAGTTGGTAAGAAAGAAAGATGGAACACCGCCCCCTTGCGGAATTCTTACCTAAGGTGTATATGCACTTCCGGGTGAGAGTGCGGATTACCGGCGATAATGTTCTTCTGCAAACAACGAAAAAGTGAGCGTGTCCATTCGAGTGTTAAAATGGTCAATGTCAAATCACTGGAGAATCCCTGAGCCAGCATGAGGCAGCGATTTTTTACTGCCAATATTCCTTCCCAGAGAAATAAATGACGTAAACTAAGCTTGCGAATTCAGTAGCAGGGAGCTGTTATCTTCACGATATACGGCCGAAGGTACTAAGAAAGGTGGCGAGGTATTGGCAAATTACCTAACTATACCAGTCGCGGACACGTCACCAAAAAGTATATCATTGCGATTTCAATTATTGGAGATAAAAAAGGTTTGATAATATAATTTTATTAGTCAATGATAAAATAATTGGTCTCTAGCTGAAAAAGTGACTGGTGCTTTTCTGATTAGTTTGGAACGCCCCGTAGATACTACCGTTGATTTTTGTTTTAATTTCAGACATGCATTTTTAAAATCAACATACATAAATTAGAGCGTTGCAGTGCTGATTGGTTGCCAAAAATAGGCAAGAAGAAACAAACATTTTAGTTATTTTTAATAGAAAAAGCAAGTGTGAATGTCTTCTTTTTGGCACCCTTAACGCATTTGTATTTTGTATTTGCTTTTGAAAAACATAATGAATAAAAAGAGTTATATTAATCTAAGCTCTTTCACAAGCCATTAGGAATGTCTATCATGAGCTCTTTCATTCTTAATACTTACCTAGAGTTTCTATGATTAGTACAAATGTACAGTCGCCGCGGGAGGTAATAGCTCCACGCGAGCGCGCGTTTATTTCCGAGGGGCGCTCGACTGGTGACTTGCGATAAAACTAGAGAAGACGTTACGGCGAGTCCATGCGGAGTTGACGGGGGAAGCCGCTCAATTCAAGGGAACCGTTGCTATCATCTAACTGCGGGTGAGCGTAGTTCGAATGAAAATGGAAGATGATTCTGCAGAAGTTAGAAAATACGACGTGTTTCCTTCTCTCTTTACAAACAGCCATCTCATTCGTGCTCGGCGATCTCGACTTCTGCAGAATCATCTACCCTTTTCATTCAAACTATACATCGTTTCACCTTCGGTCCCAGCGCGGCCGATGTTATCAGCCGAAGGGCCAATCAAACAGCGCGAAAAGCTCAACGTCATGGCGTGCTCTCTGCGCTTGATAGGACTAGTCGGCGTAGGAGCACGCACAGAGAGACAGCGAATACCCGCTGGTCCTATTAACTGCAGAGGGCACGCCATGACGTTGTGGCTCTTCGCTGTTTGATTGGTCCTTCGGCTCATTACATCGGCCGCGCTCGGACCGAAGCTGAAACGAAGTATACACTCAGGCGTGCGGGCGTGCAGATGATAACAACGGTTCCCTTGAATTGAGACGGCTTCCCCCGTCCACTCCGCATGGACTCGCCCTGACGTCATCTCTAGTTCTAACGCAAGCCACCAGTCAAGCGCCCCTAAAAAAAAAAAACGCGCGCTCGCGTGGAGCTATTGACTCCCGCGGCGACTGTACGTCACGAAACCGAGGCTGCGTAGTGTGGATTATCGGTCCGGACACGTTTTTTCTATACCTCATAACACACTCTGCTATAAGATTTTTTTTTTTCATTTTATTGTTTGTATATTTTTTACTTTCCTATACGATACCATACTACCGCCTAGTGTAGTCGAAGGAGCGCAAAGAGCACTAAATATATTGTTTGAGAATGAAGTGTATCAATAAAATACAACAAAATGAAGGTATTTTTATGAGCTTTTCACGTTCCAGAAAATCGTCCAAGGGACTGCTAAGAACGCACGCTATAAACGAAAACGTTTAATTATTCAATACTTTAATGTTGGGGTGGCCAGAGTGACATGGGGTTAGGGTCGCAGACAAAGCTACACAAGTTAAAATAGCCAGAGGCAGAAAGGGAGAGGGATACTTTTAACGAAGGGACAGTCCTTCTCAAAGGGGAAAAAGTATAATTTTCGATTACAACAGATAACTCCAGTCAGCAAACGCTTCTCCAACCACTAATCAAAAACCGATACTTGGTTCGCCAGCCAGCCACTGCCACCGACGCCCGTTACGTGTATACGGTTCGGAATTCTTTCTAGTACAAGAAATAAAACAAGGTCACTGGACACATCTACGTGTTAAAAGCAGTCCAGCTGTATGTATGGCTGCCAAGACTGTTAGTTTTCTTTTTTTTTTATTTCTAGAGCTATTTTTGTTTTGGAGACACAGGAGGGGAAGAGGCGCATGCTTACCAGGGAACCGCGAGCCGCACTTGGACGCCAAAAAAGCCGCATGCGGCTCACAAGCCGCAGTTTCGCCAACCCGGCTATAGCGTAAACATATGAAAAAATTATCTGGATCATCATAATCACTGCATGAATGCAGTTGATAAAAAACACTTCAAATTATTGTATTACTGCGGAAATACCCCCCCCCCCCCACAAAAAAAAAACAAGACAAAAAAAACAAACAATAGGCGTTGATGTTAACATTAATGTAAGAGATATACCTCCGCGATTGTGCAGATTATCAATTAGCGTTGACGGTATGCCTGTAACTCTCTATTCCAGCGTACAAGTCAGGATGTATTCTAATACTAGTGGAAAACGAATGTAAAATATGTGCTCGTTACACACAAAAACATAACTACATTTCAAAGATAACAAGTACTACGCTTGTCTGCAAGTAAATGTTGCCTCGTATTTTAACTTATTCGGTGTGTTATAAAAAATATATTTTGTAATTGAAAAATACTAATAACAGGTCTTAAACCCAGATGAAGCTATTTAAGAGGATGATGCGCTTAAAGGAAGTATGACCATCTTTAAAGCATTTTTACATTGTTCACTACCATTAGCATTAGTCATTCATAATGATATAAATTGCACTAGTTGTTTCTAGAGGTAGCTGTTCGTAGTATGCCAAAGAAACTTACAACTTGGCACTAACTTTGCCACCCTAGGGGGCTAACTTGGTGCAAATACGGTATTGCTACAAGGGGTAATTTGTGCCAGAGAACTTTTCGTTTGCGTTTCAATGGCTTTTGTCTGGATTGACATAAAATTGACAAAGTACTCTGCCAAAGATTACACGTATACACTGAAGAACCAGCAGTAAATCCTAAATCTGGCACTCATTTGGCAATATATGCACGAAGTTGCGACATGAAAACCGAAAAACGAGAAGTGAAGCCTAACGTTGGCACTTGTTTGGCAATTTAGTCCAAAATATGCCAGATGACAGCAAGACTACCTGAAGTGAATCCTAACTTTGGTACTTTTTTGTCGAAGTAGGGCCAAAATACCCGGATTCTGGTCAGAAAAGGTAAAGTTTGGCTCTACATCTCCTTCGGGTGTGTTATGGCCCTCAATAAATAAAATACAATATACACATCTACTGTAATGTATGTCTTCAATAGATTCATTACATTAGATTAATCTATTGTATTGTATCTATTGTAGTGTATATCCCCTTCTTCATCCGTCGTCTCCGTTTTTTTTTTTTTTTCAAATATTCATACCGCCAAACAGCTCGCCTGTTTGCTCACTCTTTCCACAATAAATTTATTGGAGACATGTCATTTCTGAGGTGAGCAGCAGTCGGCACAATCGCATGAGGTGTACGGCAAGCACTTCTTGAGATGTACTATATTACTTACCACAGATGTTTAAATATACTACGACGTGTTCCCTGAATTTGATGCCAATAACAGATATTATTTGAGGTGATTGATTGGAAACAAACAAAAAAAAACGGCCAAACCTTTGTCATGGAAAAGTCTTAGAAAAGGAAGCAACATCGAAAACTTAATGACTGAGTTTTGCTAGATCCCAGAGAATATGGGTGATGACTACTGTGCACTATCAATGCGGCTTGTGTTTCCACCAGTATTCCTATTGCCCTTTTTAGGTGGTTACAAGAAAGCATTCCTCCTATAGCATGTAATAATCTGAAAAGTCCCTACATCGTAATGTAGGAACTCGTATGGTGAATAGCAGTTTGAATATATTAAGTGCAATACTCAAGCTCTAAAATTGTCCAATAGAGGGCATTTTTGAGCATTTACATACGTTTAATAAACGCGTAGTCTCCCAGTTTACGTTATATAGCTGGAACGAAAAGTTGCTGTGACGCAAATGTTCCCTTTCCTAGAGAATGACCGCACAAGTATACGTTCTCAGAGGCTAAAGGCTATATAGGCCTGGCGAGTGTAATTATCGCTGGAGAACAGTGTGACATGAGAAAAGAGTGATTTTATAGTAAACAAGGGGTAATCCTTGATAAGGCAGCTCAGGAACTATTTTCAGCCGTACGCAGAAGTGTAAAAATATATCTGTCGTGATGCGACAACTATGTTTTCCACTTCTGAACGCAGAGAGTATTTCTGCACAATCTTCAACTGCTTGAACTATGTAGAACATATTTTATTTTTTAATAAGCTTACATGGTCAAACATATCTGAGTTGTCAAAATTAAAGAAATGCATCTTCTGGTATCGTATTTTAAACACACTTCATTAAACGGGTAATGTATCCGCGTTAATAAAACGCGCTTACATAACGGTAGATAATTAACCATTACACTCCCCGTACGTTCACGCAGAGGTTTTTACGAAAAAGACTGCCCTTTACCTAGGTAGTTTAGAAAGTTACACATTCGCGTTCTTTAGCTTGCGAAACACCATATAGACACAAACAATCTGATTATGATGTTCCCTGAAGAAGCACAGTTCCGTTTCCAAGTCGCCACAGGTATGATAAGCGGATTCCAATTTTAGCCGTTTCGGTTTTGCAAAAATTACTCACGCCCTTTTTTTTTTAATTGAGGAGAGTGAAGTTTCTCACACACTTTACCACCTTGTGTAAACAATTCATTGATGGCCGCATCCGCAGGTTAGCTGAAGTTGTGCACCGCAGCCTGGCGCTTCAGAAGTTCCTAAACTCCATCGCAGATGGTTTTGCCGTGTTTAAAGACAGAAAAATTCCACTTGACCCAAAGAAGATATTTTCGTACGTGCGTGTGCGCAACCGGTTTGGTCAGGATTTATTTTAACCCATTTTGGTCGCAGCGAATAAAACTTGGTCTCCCGCAATTTGGAGTTCAGGTTGGTTTTCTTGAGGAGCTGGTAAGCTTCTCAGATAGACCTCGATCGTAAATGTAACGTTTAACGACGACTTGTTTTTCTCCTTCGTCCATAATGTTTACAGCGTCCTTCTTGTAGGGGCTCTGCCGATAACAGTTGAGATCGTCGTTCTTGTAAAACACCGTGGCTGGCTGCACAGTGTCCTCGATTATCATAGCAACTTTGCATAGATCAAGACGCTCCCATACGCCAGAACGTTCTCGAAGGAGCGTGGATATTATAAAATATACAGCTCGATATACCTTAGGAATTAAACGTGAGACCTCGTTAACACTGGCACTTGCAGGCTGTCACAGAATTCAACGGTTTTGTTTTTATGTTCTTTTTGTTTGTTTCCGTTTTGAGCGGGATGCGCGAGCGAGCTTGGAGGAAAGAGAAAAAAAAAAAGAGAAGCTGCGCTCGTGTTGTTATTGGTGGAACGCGGAGCTTGGTTTCGCCGGTATTGTGGGTGGAACGCGAAGCAAGGCTTCGGCGGTATGGCTGGTCGAACACCGAGCAAGACTCCGGCGGTGTGGGTGCTTGAACCCCGAGCAAGGCTGCATCGCGATGGTTGGTGGGCCCGAGCACGTTTTAGAGGATGTTCATGTGATTGTGAGTGAGCGCCGTTTGGCACTGCAAGCACCCAAGCCACCATGCGTTCTCGGCCCGACTTGCGGCGCAAGGTACCGGACCACCACCGACATCTTGGGACCCTGATTGGGCTCTTCTCCTCCTCCGAACTGTATGGCGTCTTTGATTTGGCTCTTGTTCGTTTTGTTACGCTTTCGAATATTTTGTGTTTTTTGTGTCGCGGTTACAAAGAGCGGAACGCTTGCAAGATATGTCCTATTCCTCTATTCCTTTCTATTCTTCTTTTTCCGACTATGTTGCGCCCTGTGCACCTTTTCTCCACTTTTGAATTTCGTTGCTATTAAATAGTGTTCGTAACGCCAGGCACGACTCGCTCTCGATTCAACTGCCTCTCAGGAAGTCCATCGCCAAGATGTGGCCCTATCACCTGGAAAGCGGTTCAATTCAAATTAAAAATGTGTTTTCCACACGAACCTGTGACACAGGCACTAGCGTGAGCAGCTGACATCTTTTCTAATAAGACGGCTCCTTGACAAAGGCTTGTCTGAGGGTTCGCCCAAAACTCGTCAGTGTTGAGGCTTGAGGATTCAGTTCGAGTACTTTATTCACTCGTTGCATTGCTGTATTGCTGTAGCAAACCTTTGACGTACCTGTCTGCTGCACGACCCTTCAATTTCCCGCTGTTTTCTTGCAGCATAACAGTGATGGTGTCTTCGGCTTTTTGACAAACGGCATAAGCCAGGGAGTTGTCTTTAATGTCTACTGCTGCTTTATGTTCTTCGAAGAAGCTTACCGGAGAGCCTCAAGATTGGTCATTCACCGAACACGCTGAAAATTCCACACCGGTGCGTGGAAAACAGTTCTGGCAGGGCATATCCGTCAACAAAAGAGTAGCTACTTTGGACAAATTCCGGGTTCTCTTCAATGCATCTACGTCGAGGTCGGTTACGGGAGGGAAATATCGGGTTCGGTATATTGCTCCCATTTGTCTCTGAAAGTAGTGGGCACTGTTTTTTGTATTTACGCTGAAACCTGCAGTCATGACTGAAAGGTGGATGTACAAAATGCTAGTGACCACTTACTCCAAATTTTAAACTAGTGTGTTATTCCTTGAGAAAGTGCGCCCTTTTACGTCGTTATTAAATCCCGCCCTCTATTTCTGAATCTTTATTGTTAGGGTCTCGACGATTTTGTAAATTATAATCACTGAAAAGCATCACGCAGAAGGAACGCGCTGTGTGTCTTTTCATTGAAAGGGAAGGCAAGTAGAGAATAAGGAAAGAGGGCGATGACACAATCAGGGGCTAAAGGAGGGCAGCGAATTTTTAGTTAAGGGGAAACATTCGAAATCAGATACACGAACTTAAAAGATATATCCGACGACAGAAAGTTCCTTTTTGGTCTTGTGCTTCCGCACCAAGAAAGTGGTCTTGCTGGCAACTGCCAATAGCCACAGTTGTTATAGCTGCAGATACATTGCAACCCCTGCGTAAATAGGATTGCCCACGTGCATGAGATCGGCATGAAAATGTCGAAGGGCGATTCTGTTTGTCGCCTCATCTTGACAAGCTTGTCTCAAACGGTGTCATACGCGTTTTGCGCTCTCAGGAGTGTCAAACAAGTGGCCTTTTTGGTGTGATAAAGATATGGTTGGGAAGGTGCACTCGTACACAGCCTCACTAAGAGGAACGCGCTCAACAAAGCTTAACGCATGACGAACTTTGTAATCATCGCTAACACTCACGCTGATCAGAAGCGACCCGCGGTTATGTCACTTCGATAAACAACGAAGTGCAACTTACAAGATGAACGTTGATACCCCGTTTGACGCAAAAGCTAACATTTCTATTTTTGACTTCCATCATTTCGAAGACTACTTCTTTTGAAGAAAGACGGGGCATAGCTCTACGTGACTGTAAGTTGCATCGAAATAGTTCCGACTCCGGTCGAATTCTCAAAATGTTAGAGGAATATATTTGTATTTATTTTATTTGGTCAATTATGCGAACGCTCTACAACCAGATAGCAAAGTTTCTTGGAGAAACGTTGACTGCCGCTCTAAGACTTATCAAAAGCTCTACATTATTCCTACCAACTTAGCTCCTCTTGGTGCTTCATAGGGGTTGGTGACAAGCTTCCTCTGTCCATGGAATTGCAGGGCAAATTCAAAACGCAATGAAAGTTTGTTTATTCATATTTTTTAATCCATACCGGCTTTTTTTTATAATATTTAGGGGAATTAATTTATCTTAGCAATGAGGTTATATTATATAATATAGGTTGTATATGCAAGTTGACATAATTGCACTATGTTCGAGCAATTTATTCGGTAACAACACGTGCCTGCCAGAGCTTGAAGTATAATGTCTGGCTCGCCCCGCTCGTAGATTCCAGATCACATTACTGTTAACATGTATGGTTTATTTTAAACCTCTTTACGTCCATCGGATATTCCAGGAGTTGATATGAGCATATATAACAAAAAATAAAATCGTTGTAGTGTTGCTTCAAAACACATGTAATCATTGAGGCCGTCGTTGTCATTGCGGTGAAGCCAGCATAGATGAGCCAAACATTGAGTGCTAGGCGCAACATGTTTTTTTTATTTAAACTAGTTGGCCCCAAAACACGACAAAGATATTGTAGCGTGAGCTACACTGGCCGAGGTTGAGCAGTTTCGCGTGGCTCCCAAAGAGCCGTGCTGCGCATGCGCGAGGAGCAGTGACGTCACACGGCGCACAGCTGGCGTGCCGGAGCCGCCGCCGCCGCGCGCGCCTCGCCCGTCTGCGCATACCAGAGGAGTGACGTCATAGCCGCGGCAGACGCACTCGCGCCGCCGCGTGCCCAGCTGCACGCCTCCGTTGCGCAGTAGCCAAGTCTGACGCTGCACCGGAGCCGCTTGATAGCGCCTCTCATTTTGTGCGCATAAGCTCACACTACGTATATCCTGGCATAGCCGAGCTACGCCACCGCAATTTTTTAAACCAAGACTTATATACTGTATTTCTATACCTCATATGTATTCAAGTATAAAATAAAAAATATATATATATATATATATATATATATATATAACTCTTTAGAAAAAAAACGACCTCAAATATTTCAAAACCTTAAATTTGTATCAAGTTTAGAACTACATATAAGTTTTTTTTCGTAATTAATACAAAGACCAAATTTACGCCACCGAATAGCTCATGATTATAGCTACACAGTGACACCTGTCTTAATTCACTTCTTAACATAGCGCTTACTGAGAAATTCAAAGTAGAGGCAAAATTGCTCCGGGTAGCAAGTTCGCTATTTCAAGATCAGCAAGTTCCCTGCAGCGTAAAAGTATGTAAAATATTTAGAAGACCCTCCCCCCCCCCCTCCCCCTACAAGTTTCGTCAAATTAAAATGAAACCACCACTTTAAATAGCTTACCAATCCCGCGATTTTTGAGGCCTGCAGTACGTCTGAGCCCAAATAATCGAATCGTACCTTCATTTTCATATCTTAAGCGTTTCGTTCAAGCGTGAACTTTTGTTTTGTTTTGAGAGTGAGATAATGTCCTCTTTGTAGATAGTTTAATAAAATCCATCTGGGCCAGAGTGTTTCGGTTATGTTATTCTACTTGCGCGACCTTTTTTATTTAATATGTGAATGTTTACCCATGCTCGCAGATATAGGTAAAGGAGCAGAGGACGCTGACATTGGTATTTTTAACCCACTGTCAATAAAAAAAAAAACATAGGGGTTCCTACGGTTCTTATATCTTAATGGAGTTACAAACGGGATAAGGCTGCCGGGAAGAGATAAGCCAAATTTAAAATTTTGTTTCAACGTTGGATTTTACAATTTCGAAATTCGATTGTTTTTATTTTTACGCGTTTTGCATTAATCAACGCAAATCGAGCCTCTTATTCCTAATAGTCTGTTTGGAGTGGGTTTTTGTATTACCTATACCCTAAGGAGCGCGGCTAAATTAAAAAAAAAATGTATCGATATTTCGCAAACTTACATTGCTGGAGTCTATTACTATGCGGATAACAACCCAAAAGAAAAGTTGTGTACCTCGCTTCTAATTTATTACTCGAACACATATTTGGTATCTGTAAAGTACTGATAGATAGTAGTCTGATTTGTTTAATGTTTCTGCAAGAAACAATAGTTTGAAATGGTACAACCATCAACAAGGATATTTTCGAAGCACAAAAAAAATGAAACCCTCTTGCGTTCTTTAGCATAACATGTTTCATATTAGAATAGTAAAATGTTATATCCTCGACAAATTAAAACATCAAGGTGAAAGTAACTTTTAACATGTCATATTTTGAAGGTACGATTATATCCCCACTCCACCATGCAATTTTATTTACAGCTGTGGACGAGCACAAGTACGGCGTTCAACGAGTTTTTAAAAACATTCAAACAAAACAGAAAAAACCCATAGTTTGGTTTGAAGTGCAGTGGGAAATTCGATTATTACGCAATACTGTTATAGATCATTTTCTGTGTAGCTTCACTTGATCGCGGAAGCAATGCAGCAGCCGAGAAAAAGACATAAGCATTCGCAGTGCTATCGAATACGCGTGTTCAAGTCGGTCAAAAACAAATGGCGGTGATGTGACTTCGCGATTTACTTCTTATTAAAATGTTAGTTTTTCCGCCCTCAAGAAAGAATATTCGTATTTATATGTGCTTACTTTGCAATTTCACAACTCTAACAAAACGCGCGTCTTAGAATTCTATCAGTCATAAAAATAAAAAAAATTGCCAGTTTTTTTTAAGTACTGACAAATCTTACGAAATTGCGTCTTTATGACTAAAACTTTGCGATGTGAGAGGTCTAAAGCGCGTTCACACACTTGCAACCGAGCAAGACGGAGAGAGACAAGACCGGTTTTTAAGCCTCTTGAAATGGCGTAGGAAGAGATGCGCTGCTGAGGAGCAGGTCCTACGCCGTCGCAAGCGGCTTAAAAACGGTCTTGTCCCTGTCCGTCCTACTCGGTTGTAAATGTGTGAACGGCGCTTAACCTATAACGTTCGCTTACCGAGTAGATAAATTAAGGGCTTGCAGTTGTCCATATAAACGCTGGTCGAAGGATTGCTGAGAAATTGACGGAGTCATGAAAGGTGTTACTGAAAAAATACAATAGGCTCAAACAGTTCTTCAGGATGGAAATTATTCCTTTTTTTTATACAATCGATGTTAGCACGTGGAGTGTGCTTAAGGTCTAGAGATACTTCTCTTAGCTTTCTTGTGGGTCTCATACGTTAGTGAAATGTTAAGTCAGACCCTGACAGCACACAGACGTATTTGTATATTTTGGTTAGGCGAAATGATTAAGCCTAGACACAAGTTTGGATATTTTTTCAGCACAAGGGTAACATGAAAAGATCATGCAATATATAGTGGCTTGAAGAGGTCTCTCAGGCATACATTCTGGACGTAGTCGTGTATGAAATATAGACACTTGACTACAGATATCTTTTGGAGCCCTACGAGGGGGTGATGATGTTCTGCGGTGTTATAGTAGTTTAGTGAGGCGGTGGAAAGGGGGGAGGTTGCTTGAGGACACGGATCACGTCGAAAACACATCTTTGGTTACAAGTATCTGGTGTGATAAAGCACGGGGTATTTTATTTCATCCGCGGACCTCGCCTTTTATTTTAAATTAAACAAAAATATTGACTGAATAGGTAACCATTGGATGTCGCTCACGTCCATTTTCGAAAGCTAATATATTCTTAATGCACACGACTGTTAGTGTTCGTAACCCCTTGGTTTGGTTGACTCCGTTTTCTTTGCCACGGACTGGGACAGAAGCGTCCTCAGTAGCCCTTACACCTTGCTAAATCTCGATGTTTAAGATGACGTGCCACTCTTAAATAAACCTGGGTCCCGTCCCCTAGAATGAGCTGACAGCACTTAGGGTACGTTAGACCTGTTCAGTCTCACACAACTAAAAACCTGTGCTGTCGACGTGTGCCCGTCTCTTGCTAGCGGTTTTATTTTTCACTTTATCACTGGTTTTATTTTTGTTTTGTTTTTTGCAACACTCATTGCACCTGGTCGCAAATACTTGTTGGAAAGCGTTCCAGCTTGCCTTTTTTAATTTCTAATTACGCTCACGGAAGCTTCTTACAACCTAGAAGTGTTAGGTTTCGTTATTTTTCACAGCGTATAAAAGTTGTTTTCATCGAGTGTTCTGATGAAGACCAACCGAAGATGTTCCATTTGGTTGATGACATTGGCGGTCACCTTTGTGCTTCTTGATGTTACAAGAATGGAATAAGCAATGCAGCCTTCAGTCATGAGAATGTTTGTAGAAGATTCAAGACTAAATTTGTTTAATAAAAACATTTGCAACGAAGTTGTTCTCCAAAGTGCTATAATGCATAAAATGTTGAATTTAGGGAGTGATAGTTTAGACAGAGGACATTACGCAGTCGTTTTATAAAGCTAGAGAGAACCTACATTTTTATCAATTTTCACGGTAAATTTAGCGCGGAAAAAGACGGTGCATAGGTCACGTGACATATATTTCCCCGACATATTTAGTGAAAATCTGAATTTTTGTATAGGTCACCTGAGGGCAGTTTATATTAATCGATTTTCTCGATAAATTTAGTGAGAAAACTCACGTGACATCAATTTCTCCACCACATCTAGCCAATAAACTAAATTTGTGCAGGGGTCCAGTGACTTGAGTCCGCGTGACGCCAATTTTACAGCCAAATTTGATGGGGAAACTAAATTGGTTAAGAGGTCTCATGATATCAACTCAAGTGGCACTAATTGTTTAGCTAAATTCAGCTTTCAATCTTAATCGGTGTATAGGTAACGTGACATGAGGTTTTCCGCTAATTTTAGCGTAGAGACCAAAGTGGTATGCAGGTCGCATCACGTCAATTTCCCCACTAAATTTATCGGGGAATGCACGGACGAATGCACCGACGAACGGACGGAAGGACAACATTTTGGGGGATTCGGGGAGGGGGGTTGTTAAAAAGCATTCTGTGTTTTAAGATGGTAACCCGGAGGAAAAAGGGAGACACGATTATCAGAAAACTTTATAAAACCCAAGACCAAGGCTACAAAAAGGGGACAAACACCAAGGGGATAAACAATGAGGTGACAAACAAATGTGGGACAAACAAAGATAGGAAATGTTCAACATTAACCAGCTCGCTTGCCTTATTACGTTATCTTCAAGATTATCACGTTTGTTTACGTCGATATTAAGGGCAAGGAAAGAAAACGATTTAGGTTTTGTATTTGAAAGCATCCAAGCTCAAGTGTGTTTACAGCTGGCACGGCCAATGGAAGAATTCGGAACCGGTCTGTGTCAAAAATGTATATTCTTTTACGACAGATAAAATTGTAGATTGGTAGATAGAAAAAGAGACAGATTGGCAGCCAGGCTGATCGAAAAAAAGACCGAAGGAGATGCAATTCATTTTTTACCAAGAGACGAACCTATGATCTTTCTACTTATGCATCAGGGGTCCAAAAGATGCGAGACTAATTTGGTGCAAACAATAAATGTAAAGAGAATCACATCTTTAACGAATACGTTTTCCAGCCCTGTGTACGATCGTTTGACGTAAGTTTGCAACGAAAATCGTGGTGCCAGTTTTGTTTTCTAAAATATACTAAAATTACTCTTTGTGAAGATTTATTGCATAATAGATTTGTGTTTGAAACAATAAAAAGAAATGACTGCAGTGCAGCTATTGAAATAATATCAGTCGGAGTGGAAGCGGATATCACCCTCCTATATAATATAAAAACGTAAGATAATCACGATGAGATATGTTAGCGCATCACTTATTAAATTTGCATAAATGATTAGTGGTTGCAATCAGATTCGCGTGTAATGACTAGTTTATAGCACATAGTATTTTAACCTGCGGAACGACCTTTTCTTTCCGTGTGCGTGAATTAAGCGTACCTATATCTCGAAAGAGCCTTGGTTCATATGGCTCTCGAAGAAAGGGGAGTAACTACTACAGCAATTTTATTTACACAAAAAGCTATATTCACTAGAAGGCCCGCATTGCAGTCGTATGAATACTACAATATCATCTCATAAAATCATAAACTTTAGCTGCCCCAAATGAAACCATACACGATCCCGAAAGCGCTTTTACCTCTGCAGATCCATGCTAATCTCATCACCGAGGAAATATATACGGTTTGTTCGATCGTGCAATCCGCTGACGACGCGGTCTTCTGCCATTATCATAAACTGGCAAAGGTGCCAAAATAGAGCTTATGCACTTTTTTTAGGACGCCACCATTTGAATAATTGCTCCTCTGACGACGCCATGTAGTGGCTAGAAATTTTAAATACCGGCTGATTGCGGCAGCATAGCTATCTGGGTAAGCAGTGGTCGGAGTATGGGTAAGGGACTTGGCTGGACTTGGCTATGGTGGGCTACTACAGCTTGGCTGGCCCTTGGTGAGTGGAACCTAGCTGGCTGATGACAGGCAATCACACTGCCTCCTTGAAAGAACGAGGGCGAAGATGGTGGGGTGTTTAGATTAAGTTTCTACAGGCTAGAAACGTATGTTTAATGTAGGGTATGCAAATAAGCTCTCGGTATTTAATAGCTGCAACTTGAGCGGTAAAATCTAGGCATCTTACTACCCTTCAGATTCAATGAAGTAATACCTCACCTTTCTAATCGAAGGATCGGCACCTGGATGGAATCGGTCCGCATGCCTTAGACGAAGTAGTCGCGTGCGTAAACGTGACGATGAGTCTGATACAAAGCCCTCACGATTGGCGCTCGCAATTGACTGACTTCATAAATAAGAATCCCGGGGGAACATGTAAAACTCCAAAACATTACAGCTACACACTTGCTGCAGCTTTCTGTGCTCACCCCACTCTTTCCGCGATTGGTCTTAGCATAATTTTGTTTTTCACCCGACGACAGCGCAGTCATAAGCAGGCAAGAATAGATTTTGAAAAAATGTAACACGGTAAAAATGAGCACTCGGACCCAACTCACGCACCACGACCATCTCCAAGCATTTCCGCCCATTCCCTTGGCAGTTGCATACCCTGTGCCAGCGGACAATCCAGAAATGTACCGGATAGACGGTGCATCAGCTGCGCACTAATATGAGGTTATGCGAAAAAGGTAAGTCTCGTTAGTATGGACACAGCCGCATCAGGAAAAACATTTTCAGCGATCGAAATTTCACCATACTATTTTGCCCCGTTAAAATGGAAACCCCACTCCGATATATACAGCTATTTTGAGGACGAATTTGGTCAAAACAGGCATTTGTGTCTCTCAGTATTGCGTTGCCAGGGTTTACGGGTCGAAACACCCCCTGAAATTTTGCAGTTTTCCTATTTCTTCTTTTCTTCTTAATAACCTCATTTTTTTCTGTGACTTGCCGTCTCGTCAAGGCATTAAAAATCCTATGCGACTCTTTTTCTATTTGACAACACACTACGGCGCGGGGCCGGGCCATCAGCATTCCAAAGCAAAACGAATGTGACGACACTGTCCGCGTACTGCGTGAGGAACACAAGCCCGGCTCCGGCTCTCCGATCTCGCCAACTCGGTCGGATTTGTAACCGAAGCCTTTCGTAGGCTGGTAGGTTCAAATGGCTCAGCTCCAGACGTCACAAACGTCGCGAAATCCTGACCTCAATGAACTCTGCCCTCGCCTCAGAGACTGCAGGTAGCTTGACTAAAGTTCCCCTTCCCTCTGTGGCTCAAGGACTCAATGACAATTTTAGGGCATTGAAACAAATTCCCAAAGTATCAATACTCTGACTCTGCAAACCCTACATAAGGCAAAAACAAGACGACGAATGGACATATTTTAGGGTTTTTCTTCTTTTCGTCCCGTCTTCCCACTCGCCTGCACACCTTTAGATTCAGTAATACACAGACCAAAATTTAAACAAAAACTTCCCCCTTTATAAAAAAAGAACTATGGAGCAAGAAAAAGAAAACGGCAGCGTATGCATCCTGGAGGCAACTTTGGAACCCTCATAATATCTTGGTTTCAAAGCCTAACTACAGTAGTTGACTTCTTTAAGCGCTGCAGTGGGTATTATGTATAACCTTGCGTTCTGCACGTGAGTCGCGAAAGTTTATTTACGTATATAAAATCTCAAATATGAATTCTCTCAAACAAGCCATGCTATTGTCAGAAGCTTCTTTCAACAATGATAACAGACTTACATCGTCAAGCGTGCCGCCAACGTCTTCAACAGAGTCGGCACCTTCACGTCAGGCAGCATGGTCCTCCCTAGGTTGGAACCATGTTGTGGCCAACAGCATCGGTTTCTGTGTCGGAAGCCCCGACTTCGAGCGAATTATCAGCCTCCGCGGAGCATTCGCTTCGTTAAATGAACTGCCTCGAGAAGTTCTGATTTGGACACAGATATGAAGAGTCCGCACTGCGGAGACACGCTCCGCGGTGCGGACTCTCCATACCAGGCAACTTGCTTTTTCCTAAACAATTTGTATTCTAATGTAAAACTCCTGCTACAAATTCTGGCCACCATGACCGTGAGCACCGCTGGAGTGGAACGTTCGTTATCGAGACTCCGAAGACTCAAGTCATACCATAGAGCTTCAACGTCCCAGGAGCGCTTGCTAGCGGTAGCGCTTCTGAACATTTACCGGAACATTCAAGTCCTGAAAGGGTCCTCTCGTTCGTTCTGTAGGCCGACGGGGGCTTCGACTAAATGAGTAGACCCTACAAAATCAGGTAAACAGGTACTTCTCTCTGTCACGTTTCGGTAAAGTGACAACGATAAACGGAAAGAAAAAAAAATGACCATAGCACGATCACTTCTGATAAATTTAATCCACGCCAGCACATTACGCGTGACGCATCACTTGATAATTTCTCGAGTACGAATTGCAGTTTTAATGTTTAATCCTACTCTAAACTTTGCTATTCTCTGCCACTCTTCCTTAGTTTTCAGTCATTAGATGCATGAGTGTTCCGCAGAGTATCGTACCCAGCGCAATATTTTATGAGCCTCTTTGGATTTGTTAGTTCAAAGCACTTATAATATTTTATGATGGCGGGTTTTTGTTGTTCACCATTAAAGTTTCCCTTTTTAAAGATTGAACGAATTAAGTTTCGTGCGTTTGTGTGCTTTCTAAAGACGAATGTGGCAAAAAAGGATGCATTTTTGTCTGCTAATAAGCAGAAAAATTCGAACTATAATTTTTTCTGCACGTTATCTTCCTCTGTCTTGTTTTTTTCATTCTCCTTTTGTACCGATTGTGCAAAAAACAAAAACACCACCTGAATTTTTTTCGCGTACGCCAATCGTGTCGCGTCATTATTGACGTCAGTACCGCAGTAAAAAAGGAAACGGGTGCCCAAAAACTCCCGCGATATATTACTAAGCCCAAGAGGCCCCAGTGGCAGTGTGCACCCCGGACGTTTGTTGTAGGTGACCCGCAACAAATGTCCGGGTCTTGCGATAAAAGCTGCGCACCAGAAGATGTTATTTGGCCTTTTATGTAAAATGAGTCATCACCGCTTGACGTCTATTTTTGCTTGATACCATATGGCATGTATGAACTACAACCGGGAACAAAAGGAAAAAACCCTAAAGCAACTAGGTCACTTCACTGTAGACCTCGTCACGGTTTGGGAACGGGAGACAACCTCTGGAACCACAAAGCTATTTTTTTAGATTGATGTCCTCTCGTTTTGTTTCTTTAATCTCGACTGTTAAAAGAAATGTAATTTATGATGACAATAATAATCCTTGGAGGAGGGGAGCAAGGGGTACAAAGGACAAACAGAAATCTCCAAACACAATTAGTTGACTGGTGTAAAACCCGTTTGCTCTGCTGCCGACTAACTCCTGCATAGCCCAGATGGTACAGCGCTCCACTGGAAATGGAGAGGTCCCTGGTTCGATACCAGGAGCAGGCGGATTTTTTCTGTCGTACACCAGTCATCTAATTGTGTTTGGATATTTGCGTTTGTCCTTTGTAGCCCTTGTCTAGGGGTTATAACCGTCATTCTAGTCCAGCTCGCTTGCACCCTTGCATTAATGCGTTATCATCATAATTTATCACATAATTAGTTTAAATTGAAATTGGCAAACGGCAAAGGCTACGGTCCGAGCGAGCCAATCAGCATGTCGGAGGGAGATACGTGACTCAGCAGGTGCGCGCAGTGCTGTCAAAGCCAGAGGCGGGAAAAAGAATGCCGCTTTTGTATACAAATTACGTGAGCGGCTAAGTTTCCGGGACGACAAAGCGACGCCAGAAGTAA
This sequence comes from Ixodes persulcatus, assembly GCA_013358835.2. Taxonomy (NCBI): domain Eukaryota; kingdom Metazoa; phylum Arthropoda; class Arachnida; order Ixodida; family Ixodidae; genus Ixodes; species Ixodes persulcatus. The sequence goes on from JABSTQ010010780.1 coordinate 839,065, forward strand.
AAAAGGGGGTCCAGATATGAAGGAAGTTTCTCCTTCCCCTCATCTCCAAATGCTTGACTTAGAGAAAAGGAGAAGAATAACTCCCCTCTGCGCTTGTTGATGCGTGTGTTTTGACCCTGATTCTTTATTGTGGGCGATTTTGTTGGAAACGGAGGTGTACATATTAATGAGACATGTCTGTATTCCGACAGACTTCATTTTGAGTGACAGCGCCAAAGATCGGCAAATTATGACACAGAAAATGTTTCTCTGCAGTCCACTACTTGTAAGATAACCGGGCGTTCTATGGCCGCGTCTTTTTCAGAGTTGGAGTGTAGAAGACAATTTGTCTTACTCTGCTAGCAATAATCGTTTCGTAATCCCAGGTGCCGGGAACTGGTTCAGTCAAGGTCCCGTAAGAAACGTTGGACGCCTCGCGGTGTTTGCCCGTCTCTCGTGTCCCCTCGGTTTCTGGCCACGAAACACGGGCGCTGGTCAGTCTTGGTGACTGTGGCAGCCATTAATCTCAATCTGCCTTGTTTTTTAAACTGCCACAGGAGATTCCCCCTCTCCTTTCTTTCTGCACTAGCAAACTCTGTAAATAAAAGTCAGAATTTGTCTCCACCTGGTGCGGGCACCACGCGTGCGCATATACCACATACGGCAAATATGAAAGACCTACGCATGCGCAGTGACAAAAGCAACGCCAACGCAGCGGAGTGAACTCAGAGGGTGGATTTGGTCTATAGTTCGAGTTCGTGCCGATATCGCGGTTGTGGGGGTCGCTGACATTAATATAGTAGTCGCTACCTTCTGATCACTTATAAGGAAGTGAGAAGAGTTGAGTTAGTTGCACTCGTCTTGAGAATAGTGTTCGTGTGTGTAGGTTCCAATCTGAGAAGTGATGCATCATTTCTGTTTCCAGTGATATGCAATCTCTATTGATTGGGTGCTCGTGGAACTATTTTGAAAGGTATAGTGCACGATGGGTGTAGTGGTTGTCGCACAAGATATATCGGCACAAAAACACTTTAATTTCAGAATTCATTTCTCCTGATGCAAGATTCGCACATGTACTCCAGAGCCTCCTGTATACTTATAATGTCTGTCCGATTTTCGATCTCCAGCTATCACAACAAGGGTTCTCCGCTTTACCATACAAGACGGAAAATGCAAACGAAGTGGATGACTGGATTAAACCTATCTCGTGCGTTCTTGCATTCTTAGTGCTGCTTTGGGAATTTGGCAGGATAACTGTGAATCGCATTTAGGCAATTTTTTTACGCTTCTAGTTTAGTTTTACGCAGAAATGCCAAGGAAGCTGTCGGGGCTGTCATTTCCCGAGATCTCAAACAGCACCCGGGACTGTGAAAAGTGAAGCCCATTTCGAGCAAAGACTGCATACCAAATTCTACCTCCTGCTACTCAGGTGTATACCATTCAGTGACGGGCATTAAGGAAGGCATAACTAGACAGGCCTTCCTTAATGTCTGTTTCAGTTAAGCCTCAGCATCCTGACAAGGCTTCACTCAGAGCGCAGCTTGGTTAGCGCCACCCTGTCGTCAAGACTGGATCAGTCCATGTATCCTTCCACGTTTTTTTTTGGTGCTGCTTGACTGCCTGACCTGCACAGCTTTCTTTCTCGCATCTCCAGGTAGTGACGGGTGCCTGACTATAGGCACAGTACGTCATTACGAAACATGAGCCCCGCCACAGCTTACACCTTTAACACTGCTTACGGGACTTGGTGGTTGTAGTAACCCCAGAGGATCCTGGCCGTTGCAACCCTTCTTCACTTTCTGCTCGTCGCCTGGTAGTTGGCCTCATTTATAAAACTTTCAGTGTTCGCTCTTTCGACATTATGAAAGTTTACCGAATCGTCCATCTGGCTGTAATTTTTGTTGGGTCATAACTACCGTCCACTGCATATATTCGCAATTGAAATCTAAATATTACGCTGTTTGTCCGCTCTGAAATATGGGTTCCTAAAGTATTGAAATCACGTACGTTGCGGTAGAAGGTATGCGCAGCGGACAAACATCTGATTGATTTTATGGGTAGATTGCTCTCTTTGCGGTGATTATGTAAAACAGGGGCAACAATACCAGAACCTCTTGAAGCCAGAAATTGGGCAGGCATTGTAAGTGTAAAAGAGGCTAGGTGTGCACATTGATCACGTTGGTCCCCTCCCATCATCAGGAGGATGCCGTTTGCGGTGTTTGCCTGTGTCTCGTATCCCCATGGGTCTCGTGCAAGAAAACACTGTCTCTTTAGTTCCGGTGACGGTGGCAACCGGTCGTCACCATGTGCCGTGATCTTTAAACCGCCAAAAATCTAGTAGCATTACTCTCTATTTTGGTGAATCTTAACATAAAGCTTGTAACATCAGCTGCGAATACAAAGAACGCCTGCGTTCTAGATTTTATGTTGGCATAATTTTTAGAGTGTGTCGGGAAACCTGCCTGGATTCGCGGAGAAAACGAAATGCGTTCAGATTCAGTGTTTTTGTTCTGGAAGTATTGGCCCGCAGAAGCCGTTGTACTTTTCACCCCTTTTGCATCCCCAACACCTAAAGAGTAATGAACTTGCAGTACAATGGATGACAGACATTGGCTTCATCATTTCGAGTCCTGCACTAAGCACCGAGATGGAAGTGTACGGCAATCACGAGCGTTCCAATTAACGTCTCGTCGGGTATGCATCTCGATGTTCCACCGTTAACCATCGTCGGAATGCCCTCGGCTGAGTTATTGGGCTTCCTCTGCCACTGACCCGAGGCCGATCCTTCATGTCGGCGTGCGTAATTTGGCACACGCCACCCTTCCTTTGTCCGAGGAGGTGGGTTGAAAGATGAACTATTTTGTCCCCCCTTACTTCCACTGGATCTTTTGTGAATGAGCAAGTCATGCAGCGTCCGGCCCTATCATCGCCAGAGCTCTGTCGCGTTTTTCGACTTTGGCCGCATTAAACTTCTGAACATCTCAGAAGAAAGTCGCACTGCCAATGCTCTAAGTAAACTTGGACCTTGCCAACTACTGTACCTGCATAATAAACATTTGTATATAAAAATACTACTTATATTACGATTAAGTATAGTGCATAGTAAATTGGCAATCAATAAAACACCTAAAATGAAAGACTGCACATGCTTATTCAATGTAAGTACAAGTTAAAGGTAACCTTGAAAGGAATATACTCTGTTTCCTACAAAAAAGTGATGTCTTGCATTTCCCTTTAATTAAAGGTAAAGTCATTATTTACACACTAATCAGGCAGCGCTGTGACACCTCCTTTTAACTGAAAAGTGCCCATCTGTTGCGAAATTAATTATTACACTTTAGTGTTGCGTTGATTGCTTATATAGTGTAATACTTATATGCATGCCCACTTTATTGTTTACAATCCGGGGCTCCAATCCATGCGGTGAAGGTGGTTGGCCAGCGAAACTGTGGTATCACCTACAACGATTGCCCACTGCACTACACCATAATATTGACGGAATAAAAATAAATGCACGGCACTAAAACGTTTCACATACCACTCGTGGAGCAGGCACAAGACTGATGGTTGCGGTAAGGAGCCCGCGCGAGTTTTTTGTCAATAATAATAATAATAATAATAATAATAATAATAATAATAATAATAATAATAATAATAATAATAATAATAATAATAATAATAATAATAATAATAATATAATAATACTAATAATCTAGAATCAAGAATCAAGAATAGTTTTTATTTGTGCCCAGGAACAACCTTGCGGTTTTGGTGCTGGCGCACGTAAAAAAGAACAAAAACACACACATACGCAAAAAGGAAAAAAAAAGAAAAAAAAACCACGGAAGACAGTTTTACATAAAATTCTACAAAAAAGAAGACGCGAGAACTGTGTACACAAAATTGCACAAAAAAACAAAACAAAAAAGTGCACAAAAATTGCACATAGAAATGAAGACACGAAGAAAATTGTTCCAATACATATGGATGCTTCACTTGGACGCAAACAGACGCGAACGTCTGAACACTACACATACAGCTCCGTACAAATAGGAGCAAGAAATCAACAAGTCATAGAAATACATATGGAAACCCGGCAGTTGATTCAGGAAGTTCATCAAAAGTCACAAAAGAGCTTCCGCACAGATTTAACAAAATCGGAAAAGTTGTCAAGAAATATATCGAGATTAGGAGAAGAGTTATTATAAAGGAGTTCCGCACGAGATACAGGATCAAGTGTATTAACTCTAGATGACAGATAGAAGGTTGACGTTTTTCTTGTCGTCACTCGCGATACGTGCAGAGAAACCTGATGCAGGATGTCGGAGCTATCTATTTGACCATGTATACATTTATAAAGAAAGAGCAGCTCCGCAGTGTTTCGGCGTCCCTGCAAGTCTTGCAGTCGAATGGGTGAACTATGCACGTCATCAACTGCTTTGGCAAAGTTGAAACGGTGTTTAAAAATAGATACGAATTTCGCTTGTACACGAGAAATCCTCAATAGATTAGAGGGGCACGTCCCACCCCACACAACAGATGCATACTCAAGGTGAGAACGACACAGGGAACAATATAAGGTTAAAAATGTTTTAGGGTCACGAAATTCTCGTGATACACGACACACAAGACCCAGGGTGCGCAGTGCAGACTTCACAATATGCACAACATGACCCTGGAAACGCAAAGCAGAGTCAAATACAACACCAAGATCTCTGATTTCGCCAACGCGGGATAGTTGATGAGTGTTAATTGTGTAGTTAAATGGTACTGTGGCAGTTTTTCTAGAGTAGGTCATGACTTTTGTTTTGGAATGGTTTATCTTCAGGTGATTACGTGAGCACCAGCCAACAAACGAGGTTATATCAGACTGTAAATACATGCAGTCAGGTTCGCCGCCTATTTCTCTAAATATTTTTATATCGTCTGCATATAGCAAGAAAGAAGACGTGGTGATGGCGCTTGCGACGTCATTCACAAAAACAGAAAATAGAAACGGGCCCAGTACGGAGCCCTGTGGTACACCCGAAGTTGCGTTATACGTGGGGGAGCAAGACCCGTTCGCACGCACATAACAAACCCTTTCCCTTAGGTAGTCCTCCAGAAGACAGTATATCGGACCGCAAAGACCAACTGCAGAGAGCTTAGATAAAAGTATACTGTGGTTTACAATGTCGAAGGCCTTGCTACAATCAAAGTATATAACATCAAGTTGACCTCTGTCGCACACAACCTTAGACGCAGCAGTCGCGAATGCCACAAGATTTGTCGTCGTTGAACGACCAGCGAAAAAACCGTGCTGGTTGGTAATTATCGTGCTTTGAAGTGAAAAAGACAGAGATCTGTGGATGACCTTCTCAAAGAGCTTAGAAAACGAACAGAGTAAAGAAATAGGTCTGTAGTTAGAAGCGTCAGTCCGCTTGCCCGCCTTAAAAATCGGGACCACAACAGCAATTTTCCAAATACTCGGGAAAATGCCCGACTTCAGACAATTAATAAAGATAGCGCAAAGGACTGGTGTTAAAATGCAGCCGTAAGACTTGAGTATAGCTTGGGGGATGCCGTCATGACCGGCAGATAGCGTCGGACGCATTGCTTTTATACAAGTTTCTACAGTAACCTCGTCTATCGCAATATTACTAACTGATAAAGTTTTCGTGCATGAAAGGGTCTCATTAGGAAGTGCGCCAGTATCAACAGTGTAAACCGAACCAAAGACACCAGCGAAAACATTACATACATCAGTTGTAGAGCCTCCGTTCCCTTCCATGACCATAGCATTTTCTCCTGCGCGATCGCCCCTGCGCGATTTAACTCCTCTCCAAAATCTTTTAGGGTTTCGCTGTAGATCTGACTCTACTGCTTCGGTATCTGCCTGCTTATCACGCTTAAGCAATGCCCTGCAACGACTTCTCACCTCCTGAAATTTAGACTCGAATTCAGGACGGCCTGTTTTCTTATATTTTCTATGCAAAAACGACTTTCTCTTCAAAGCCGTACGGAGTTCAGGAGAAAACCAATAGGGAAACCCAGAGCGTACGTTTTTTCTCAATGGGATGAACTTTTTCATTCCCTCCTGTACCACAGCGGTCAGTTGATTTACTTGATCATTCACGTTTGGAGACTCCAGAATGGAACTCCAGTTAAAGTCAGAAAAATATCCGTACAGGCCTACGTAATCGCCACCTGCGTAGTCAAAGGATTTCTCGACGTTTTGGCCACTTGGCATTTGGCGCAGCACTGGTGTTTGAATAGTCATTTTATAATTATAATAATAATAATAATAATAATAATAATATATAATAATAATAATCAATCAATCAATCAATCTTTATTATACAGTGCCCAGGAACAACCCTGAGGTCTTGGTGCTGGTACACTGGTGGATAAAAAAAAAACATTATACACATCTCCGCAGGAAAGAAGATACATTTTTAAGCATAATACTAGGTAGTGTACGAGTAATTCGTAGAATAAAATAAGAACGAGGCAGTAACAGTAGAAACGGAACACAAGACCGTAGGACAACAAGTGCACCACCAGAAAGAACGGCATGGAGATGACAAAATTCAGACATAACTAAGCCATTCAGCAATGCTCATCCTGCACGGGCAAGTTTTTAATAGAAAGGACAAACGTCTTGTAGCAAGGATGGAAAATATCAAGTCTTTCAGAGTAATGATTCAAACGCTGTGCCATTCTCACAATTGGGTTTACCGGACTAAACGTTCTAGACACATAAAAAGATGACCGAAGACGAGTAGGCACACGTGGGACCCTAAGGCACAGTTCCGATAACAGGCTCGGAGAATTGATGAGTCCATGCAGCGTTTTAAACAAAAATAGTAAGTCCGCGTTCTCCCGACGCCGATGCAAGCTAAGCAAACCAATACGCTTTAACGTAGACTCATATGTTAAGCAGTGAACATCCTCCTTTATGTAGCGATGTTTAAAGATAGAAACAAACTTTTTTTGCACACGTTCGATCACCGAGGAGTGACTTTTAGAAATTCCATTCCAGACAACTGAAGCATATTCTAACTGCGACCCGGATAGCGAACAGTATAACGTGATAAAAGCAGTCGGGTTTTCGAATTCCCTGGTTAAGAGAGAGGCAACGCCCAACATTCGCAATGACGAGTTAACCACCCTAACAACATGATCAGAGAAACGCAACCCAGAATAAACCATGACTCCGAGATCTTTTATTACACTTACTCGAGACAAAGTCTCACCTTGAATATTATATGCAAAAGAGATATTGTGAGTTTTCCGAGAGAGCGTCATGACCTTGGTTTTGGACGGGTTCAAGAAAAGGTCGTTTTCAGAGCACCATCGGTAGAAAGAACATGCATCTAATAATAATAATAATAATCAATCAATCAATCAATCAATCAATGTGTATTAAAGTGTCCAGGAACAACCAATCGGCCTTAGTGCTGGCACACTAAAAAAAATGAGCGAAAACAAACATACATACACACATACACACGTATTCAGAAGGAGAACGTATTCACCAGTCTGAGAATACAAATATTAACAAGTATAAAAGACACTCAAATCAACAAGGGAAATCAAAAGCACAAAACAGAGACATCACCAGCTGTGAGAGCAAAAAGCAAATACTTGGATAACGTACTGACAAACATCAACGCTTCAACTGATCAGCCCTTTTCTTGCAAGAGGAAGTTTCGTACAGCATTTCCAAACTTGCTCCCGCATGAGTTAAAAATATCAATTGTGTCAGAGTAGCGGTTATAATATTCAGCCGATCTTTGGAACGGGTTTAAGTGGCTAAAATGTCGAGCTATATAAAAAGATGATTGTAGCCGTGTAGGCACACGTGGAACTCTAAGGCTCACTTCGGACTGAAGGCTGGGAGAGTTAATCGAGCCGTGCAGGGTCTTAAACAAAAACAACAAATCTGGCTTCACCCGACGCTGCTGCAGGCTCAACAAGTTGACGAGTTGCGAGTTACACCCACCGTTCAAACAAGGATCACCTTTCGGTATAATAATAATAATAATCAATCAATCAATCAATCAATCAATCAATCGATCAATATTTATTTGGTGCCCAGGAACGACCTGACGGTCTTGGTGCTGGCGCACCCCAACTACAAAATAAAACACAAAATATTACACAAGATACATAACAAAAGAAGCGAAACATTTAAATACACACAGGAAAGGGAAGACTTCAATGCATAGCACAAATTGGCAACGCACAGGAGCTCGCGCAACGCGCAGTCGTACATCGCCCAAAGTGGATGGCAGGCATCGATTGAGAAATTAAGAGGAAAAGACTAAGGTTGAACAGATTAAATACGAATGACTACGAAGATGAACAGTGAATTCCGATCGTAGACACTGCGACGATGAAGCAAAAAAAAATAATTGGGAACAAACGTTAATAATAATAATAATAATAATAATAATAATAATAATAATAATAATAATAATAATAATAATAAATAAATAATATTAATAATAATAATAATAATAATCTTTTTATTCACACAACGCTTTCGATATGTCAAATGACGGGTCCGTCTAATCCGACAAAGGCTTGTAGGACTGAACCAAGCAAATTTGCATAGGCGAAAAAAAAGAACACATAAATAAACGAACACGTACACAAGGCTTCGGCTAACGAACCTTCCAAGTCAAATTAAAAAAAAAACACAAAAAAAAACAAATACGCATAAGTGAGAAAAAAAAAACGAAGAACGCACATAGATGCAAACACCCGAACGTAAGCTTCAACTAACCAGCATCCCAATTAAAGTCAAAACGACAACAGCACAATAATTAGCTTTCACAAGCATAATGACGAAGCCACTTCTTCAAATCTCCTTTGCCAGTAACACTGAAAATGTCTTCAGGAAGGGTATTAAAAATATCTGACACGTAAAACAACCGCATTCGTTTTCCATATCTAGTGATACACCTTTGTACTTCATACCGAGGAGACGTTCTGAGGAGGCGCGATGGTGTATGAAGTGTTTTAAAACTTTCACTCCAAAAGTGGCGTAGCACAACAGTTTCAGTATACAAACTACGTAATCTTGGCATCTTCGAATCTTTAAAAAATCCTCACTAGATGAAAAACTTGAGTTATACGCTACACTTCGCAAAATTCCTTTCAAAATGCTGTCAATTTTGGAGTGCCAAGATGTTGTGCAATGGGCTTGTAGCGTCACCCCATATCGCAGTACACTGTACGCAAGAGCATGGACAATCGTTTTTCTAACCTTAAAAGGAACAAACACTCTCATATTATACAACATACATGCAACCCTCCTTAGCACACAACACACATGAGCCATTTGTTTGTTCCACGACATATCATATTCAAAAATCAGACCCATATATCTTGTATAGTCCACCCAGGGAACAGGCTTACAACAACAAGGTTTACAACCAGAACTGTGTAGAAGAAAAGGGGCATTAGAAAATCCAGGTTTCAGGGGATTACGGAAACAGACGAGTTTAGTTTTTAATGGGTTAACTGTTATACGGTTAGCCGCATACCAATCCATAACTTTAAGCACATTTAACTGTAGAGCGCGAACCGCCTTTTCGAAATTGATATGTCGTGAAACAAGCAAGGTGTCGTCGGCATACTGAAAAATATTACATTCAGAAATAACACTTTCCAGGTCATTTACATAAACATTAAAAAGTAATGGGGATAGCACCGACCCCCGAGGGACGCCGGTTTCGAGAAACTGCGTTGAGCTATTAACTTTATCAATAGAAACCACCTGAGCCCTACCTTCTAACAGATTTGTCAAGAGCGAGTGAAAAGGTCCACGGAAACCGAACCTCCAAAGCTTCTCCAATATAATCTCGTGATTTACCGTATCGAAGGCCTTGCTGACGTCTAGAAAAACGGCACAAGAAAACATGTTGCCCACAAAAGCAGAGTAAATGTCGTCAGCTACATCCTCTAAAAGTAACTGCGTCCCACTCCCAGAAATAAACCCATACTGCCTATAAGAAAACAGTGAACACTGATCAATGTAACTGGTCATTATATGAAAAATGTGTTTCTCAAAAACATGTTGTAGCACGGGCAAAACCAAAATCAGGCGGTAGTTTTTTACCTTTTTAGGATCCCCGCCTTTGAAAATCGCTCGCACTATAGCACTCTTAAGCTCATTAGGGATCACGCCCGATTCGATAAATCCGTTTAACATGAAAAGACGTATATCCTGCAAACATCTGAAGTTTCTTTGAAGACATCCAAGAGTTATACCATCCACACCTGGAGACCTAGTAGGCTTAATGCTGAAGAGAATCGAACGTAAATCGTCCAAGCTCATGGGAAAAAGAAAAGCGGAGGTTGCGTTCATCTCTATTACTGCTTCCGAAATATCAACTCTTTGTGGAGCACACGTGGATCTGACAAAGTAGGAATTGAATCGTTCAACAACAACTCTCAATTTGTTACCAAAATGTTTTTTTACAACGTCGTCCACAGATGGCTTTCGCTGATGACCACGAACAGTATTAACAAGTGACCATGTCTCTGAAGAGCTTAATCGCGCCTTTTCAAACTTGTTCTTGAAGTGCTTTCTTTCACCAATCGAAGCATAGCATTAGCTCTGTTCCTCGTGATTCTAAATTCAGAACGAAGTTTATTATTCTCTGGTGCTCGCCGACTCCGTGCCCAAGCGAGTTATTTTGCTTTTATGGCGGTAAGTACCTCCGTGTTCAGACATGCATGATCCGGTCTTCGTTTTTTTATTCTAACTGTTCGTTTACATATCTCTGTGAAAGAATTAATGATCTGTGTGAACTTCGTGTACAGGTTAGATTGGGATGTGGACTCGCGAAACGAGATCCAATCAAATGTCGAAATGAGGCGATCTAGTTTTACATTATCGATAACTTCTATTAGCTTTGTTTAGGCTTCAGGCTTTATTTCCCCAGAGTTCACAAACTGACATCCTACAAAATAATGATCGGCCAGTTTTTCCGTGATAACCAATGACATTGTAACGGTATTCTCAGCTCGAACGCAGATATGATCGATGCAGGACGTGACTAGTTTACCTGAGATAATCTCTTCTCTTGTAGGAGCTTTAATACTGCTTTCAGTACCCTCGTTTGCAAGAATGTTCAAATAATCACACACTTCAGATCGATCCTGTTTCGCTACATCAATGTTAATATCGCCAACCAAGCAAACGAAGCCCCTGTTATGCACTTCATTGAGTGTTTTTTTGAATTCTAGAAAACTTTTAACGCTTTGTGAAGGAGGCCTATAACAAGCTAACATAAAAATAATAAAATTGGAAATCTCAATTTTAAGCGCAATCGTTTCTGCATGGGAAAAAGAGATGTCAAGATTAGAAACCAGCCATTTGTCCTTAATGAAAACCGCGATCCCCCCCCCCCCCCATTTTACCGCGAAAACCAGAAGCAGTTATACCCAGCTAATTTAAACAAACCCCACCAATCCTCAGACACATTAGTCTCGGCAAGCACAAAAATGTCCGTGTCATGTGTAAATGAATAATAATAATAATAATAATAATAATAATAATAATAATAATAATAATAATAATAATAATAATAATAATAATAATAATAATAATAATAATAATAATAATTTATTGCAGGTGCTTAAACGTCCTCAAAGTATCATTTCGGGACCGTCAAAGTCCTAAAGACTTGTAGGACTGATCCCAACAAAATATCTACAAAAGCACACATAACAATAAAAAAAAAACACACACACAAAAAAAACACAGAACAAAGAAGTTACAGAGATTCAGAGAAGCGACAAGGTAAATATCGTTAAAGACAAATTGTAAAGTACAAAGTCATTACGAAAAGTCTTGAAGGTTGACGCTATTATCCTATAGAGGAGCACATAGTCTTCAGTTTTCTTTTTAACTTTCCACGAGAAGTGATGTCACTGAGCACAGGTGGGAGTTTGTTAAAGGTGTTTGGAACATAATAACTCCGAATGCATGTCCAAAAATGAGTACTGATTCGCGGCGTGGCATATGGTGCCACTTTCCGAAGGTCACGACAAACCACGTTGGGAACCTTGAAGGTATTATCCCAGTAATGTCGGAGTATCACGGTATACATAAATAGGGCTCGAAAGGGTGGTAAAGAGAGATCGTCAAAGATGTTGTCGGATGTTTGAATATTGGAGCCACATGCCACGCTACGCAAGATGCCCTTTAGGAGAGAATTCACTTTAGTTTCTAATAGGTTTGTGCACTGCCCGAACAAGGTTATTCCATATCGCAGCACACTATAAACGAGTGCGTGCACAATGAGTCTTCGGGTTGACATGGGGATAAATGTTCTTATATTGTAGAGGGTGCAGGATGCTGCTCGCAGCTTCTTCATGATGTAGGAAAAATGGGAGTTCCACGATAAATCAGTGTCAAAATAAATTCCTAAGTATTTTGTATTGTTCACGTAGTCTACTGGCACACATTCACAAAAAGTACAGTCTGAAGCGTGCAGAAGTATTGGCTCGTTTAAAATTAATCTCTTAAGCGGACTAGAAAAGCACATTAGTTGCGTTTTTTTCGTGTTGACGCTGATGACATTTCTTGAAAACCAATCCATGATCTTAATTGAATCAAACTGCAGTAATTCTACTGCCTTACTATAATGTAAATGACTTGATACTAGAACGGTATCGTCTGCGTATTGGAATATCTTACTGTATTTCACTACTTGGGAAAGGTCATTGACATAAATATTAAAAAGAAGAGGCGAGAGCACAGACCCCTGAGGTACGCCAGATTTCAAAGATATTTTAGCACTATATTGTCCAGATATCGAAACTAGCTGTGTTCGGTTTGACAGAAGGTTTTTAAGCAGGGAATAAAATGGACCCCTGAACCCTAAGCTAAGGAGTTTTTTCAAAAGAAATTTGTGTGACACAGAGTCGAAAGCTTTCGAAACATCTAAGAAAAGTGCGCACGCAACAAGATTATTTTCGAAGGCAGTGTTCAGCAGATCGGAGAAGTCCTCAAGAAGAGGTTGTGTGCCTTTTCCAATAACAAAACCAAACTGCTGTGGAGAAAAAAGATTAAATTTATCCATAAAATCAGTCATTGTTATAAAAATATGTTTCTCCAAAATCTTCGCTATCGAAGGCAAGATCGAGATAGGGCGATAGCATTCGACCTTACTGTGATCTCCACTTTTAAATAAAGGCTTTACAATTGATATTTTAAGGTCGTCTGGAATTATGTCTGAAGCTATAAAACCGTTCAACATCCGTAGAAGTATATTTTTAGTGAGTTGTAATTTCTACACAGATCGTACATTCGTACACCATCAATTCCAGGAGACAGACGAGGTTTAAAGCCGAACAACATAGTTTGTAGCGCTTGCTCTGTTATTTCAGGAAGGAAAGCGGACGCTACATTTGGAATGAATGAGAGCGAGAGGTCAACTTCATTATCGCGCGATATGCTTGAGGTCTTTCCGAAATAGGTGTTGAAAGCATTGGCTGCAGAGAGAGGACTACACGGGAAATACTTTTCCACGGTTTCGTCAACTGAACGTCTAGCACTGGGACCATCAGGGAGTTCGTTGACAAGAGACCAAGTTACCCGGGTGTCAAAGCGTGATTCGACTAACTTTGCTTTAACATAATTACGCTTAGCCAATTTAATCATTGCGGTTACTCTATTGCGTTCAATTTTAAATTTAATGCGCAATTCCTCGTTCTTCGGTGACTGTCGACTGCGCGTCCACCAAAGTTCTTTATATTCGACTGCGGCAATAATGTCATCATTCAGCCACGTGAGTTCAGGTCGACCCTTTTTAACGATAATTACTTTTGTACTGCAGTCAGTAAAAGTTCTCCACAGCTGAATAAACTTTGAATAAATCTCCTGTTGACTAAAAGACCGCAAGAAATTGTCCCAGTCATATGATGCGATTAATTTATCAAACGCTTTGCGATCAAAATTTTTTACCTGTCTCCTTTTAGAACAGGCGGTTTTGACAGAATCCTTTGAGAGCAGTTGACAAGCCGTGAAGCAGTGGTCCGCGAGTTTTTGTGAGACAACCGCAGATTTAACTAAAACGCCGTGGGCACGAATATTAATGTGATCTAGACAGGAAGTGACAAAGCGACCATTGAAATGTTCTTCCCTGGTAGGGGCTTGGACAGAACTTACAAGGCCAAACTCAGCAAGTATATTTAGATAGTCGCACACGACAGCCTTTGTAGGATTTAAAGTGTCAATATTAAAGTCTCCAAGCAGACATATATGTTCCGTGGCCTGCAAGCCACTCAGACGTGCTCGCAATTCTTCCAGGAATAAGGAGACGCGTTCAGATGGGGGACGGTAGCAGGCGGCCATCGTTAAGGAATAACTTGAGTTAAAAATATTCAGGGCTAAACATTCCGCATGATTAAATGTAAAATTCAGTTTCGAAGCTTCCCACGAATTTTTGACAAATATTGCAATACCACCTCCTGTCCTGCAAGGACGGACGAAAAACAATTCTCTGTATCCAGGCAGTGAAAATTGATTAATTAAATCTTTTGGTAAATTTGTCTCCGTTAAGACCCAAACATCCACTAGGGATTTCTAAAAATTCACAGTAACACAAAACTGGTCCCAATATTTCCGAGCACTTCGAATATTAATGTGAACAAAGGTAAGTGCATTAACTGAAGACAGGTCAAAATCCACAAGAAGCGAGTTAAAGTCTTGGAAATTAAAGAACGATGGGGTCATATCCGTTAGACAATCAGTTCCAAATCGCCCACAGAATTAACGCGAATGACTGTAGAGCCTTGTGTCGTTTTTGCATAAATCTTTGAATTTTTCACCCAGACGTATTTATATTGCTTTTCGTTTCCCCTCGACCTTGCCCTCCAGAAAAGCTCCTTGTTCGCATGCGTGAGGTTCTCGTTAAAGAATAGCCGTGGCAGTTCTTTCTCACGTGCAAGAGGACCCAATAAACGACGAGAGCTTAACCAGCGTTCTCTGGTCTGCACTGCCCGAAACCTCACCAGAATAACCGGGGTGGCTCCTCGAGTAGAGGGCAGGCGATGAACGGTATCAATTTCCGAAGTCTGAAAATCTTGTATGCCGATCTTTTGGGCTATGTCACCTAATATGGATGGAAGGTTTTCTTTAGGGCTGCATGGAAATCCATGAATCTCTAGATTAGACTGCCGACTAAATTGCTCGGAGTTATTGAGCTCAGCACGAAGGAGCTGAATCTCCTGCGACTGGGCCGATAAAGTGGATTTTAAAGACCCAACCTCAGTTTGCAGCTCAGCAACAGTGGCCTCATTCTCAGACACTTTCTTTAAAAGAGAGTCATACTGAGCTGAGTGAAAAGCAATGGATTCCAACACCTCAGCTATGGACTTTTCCATGGTGTCTACAGCGGATTTGACGGTCAGGAGCTCCTCGACTTTTGCAGGAAGCTGAAGTAGCGTGTCGACACTGCTCTTGAGAGAAAGAAGCAGGTCTAATTTGTTGTTAACCTCTGCTAACTGCGAGGAAAATGGCGTAGATTCACTCTGCGAATTCGCTCCCGCGCTTCCTGCATTGGACTTGTTTGCAGACGGGCGGCAGAGGTGACAGCACCATTGCTCGCGCTTCACGGAGCTCATTGCATTAAATGTACTGGCAGAAACACCAGCACAAGACTTTCCAAGATGAAAGCTGTTTGAACAGCTCGTGCATGTCATATATCTGCCATTCAACGGTACCGGCTCGCGACACTTAAAGCATTCTGTTGAAGGCATGGTCGGATGACACAAGTAAAACGTGAGTGAAACAAGCTTCAGACAAACGCGTTGTGAGTACCGACAAATATGTCTACCAGCCACACCAGAAAGTATCCTAACACACGCGCTCACTTTGCTTAGTAGAGACAGCGTCTGGTTTCTTGATTGCCATTATTGAGACTTGAGAAGCGAAGGTGAAGCACTCGGTACCAAGACAGCACACCGTGAGATCTGTGCGCGTAATGAGCGCACGATTCCCACCGTGAAAGCAGTGTGTCCGGTGATCATAAGGTCTGAAGGCGTAGGCGAATGAAAAAGGCCCTCACTTGGCGCAACAGCGGAGTCGGCGTGGAGCGCTGGCTTGGAGCGATGTTCAACACTCCGATGCCGGGCACGCAAGGGGCCTCATTGGTACTGGGACAAGCAGGACGTCGGGGACATGACGGCGATCGTGCAGGCGGTTCAGCGATCGCCTCAGACGATTTGCCCGCTTTATGTAGATGGTAGGATGTCGATCGACGGTCCCATGGAGGCTCCTTTTCTTGTCCAGATGCTAGGACTTCGCTAGAGGTCTTAGGTCGACGAAATAATTAAAATGAATGTTATTATTTGGCAGCTATCAAAAGGAACGCCGGAGCCCGACGACTTCTTCTTCTAATAATAATAATAATAATAATAATAATAATAATAATAATAATAATAATAATAATAATAATAATAATAATGTTTATTTTTCCATGAAACAAATGATGGAGAGAGACCGAGGAAAAATGCTGGATCGTGCAGCTTGACGCGTCCCCGACCCCCTCTCACACAAACAGCAGTTGCAGAAGAAAAAATAAACAAGACGCAATGGCATTCAAGACGTAATTAGGCGGCAATATTTACGTTTTTCGTAGTAACATGATACATACATTGAGATTTCTATGTAACTACATATCTATGTAACACATGATACATACCGTAGATACATTGAGAGGATACGAAAATGTCATACATGGTATATGCATAGATATATACATAGGAAACACGGAAGTATTATAATTTCAAAGCTCTGGAAAGTACTGCTTAAAAACCACACTGGAAAAAAAAAATCGAATATCTTTTCTCGATGACTTAATATGATCAATACTTTTGAACCTAAGAAGTTAATTAATTAGGTTTGAAAGCGTATTAGATACATTTTCTCAGCATAGGTCGTTCTAATACCAGGTAACTTCCAATTTTGCAAACTTCGAGTGGGGTAAGTTGGCGCTTTTAGATCAAGAGAAGCCAGGTGAATCAGATTAAGATGATTTTTTCTAACTTCAGATTTATAACACACGCACAAACGATATTTATATATACTATTAACATTGACCCGTTTTAAATTTTTAAATAATGGTTCAGTAGGGTGGTCGTATTGGACATTGGAAATGTTTCTTAGCATATTTCTTTTTTTTGCAACAGCAGTGGCCCAGCCTTGTATCTGCTCCATGAGTGGTAACTTTAGCACAAAACTACGCTTCTCACGCGCTCAAAGCCTGTCAGAAAAGTACTGATTAAGTGGTTTTAAATGAAAGTTAGCAAGTTTCTAATTGGAACCATATGTCCATTTTCACTAATTAAAATTTTGATTTCTATTTTTTAGTTACTTAGCGAACTAATTAGTTAATATTTCACATTTTCTGACGTCCTCCACTGCAAGTGATGCGGTCCCGGAAAAAAAGTATCATTTATGTCAAATACACAAATTTTAGAAGTTTTTGTCACTCTTACGTGAAACACAATGTATGAAAGGCTAGTGACGTCACTCTCCACGTCGCAAGCTGCCGTCGCCGCGGCAGCTTGGGCAACGGTAATCTTTACTGGAACACGTAAGCCATGAGCGTTACGTGCTTCGCATTATTATCAGGAGGGCCAGGGGCCCTAATCTGGATACTTGGCGAAAAAGTCGGCGAGAAATCTGGCGGCCGTGATTGGCCAACTCCGCACTTGACCTTGGCGCCTGCCAATCAGAGCCGCCGGATTTCTCGCCGTCTTTTTCGCCAAGTGTCCAGATTAGGGCCCCTGGTCACGAGTAATGTGGTTCAAATGCTTGTTGTGTGCTTGTTCTTTGATGAATTCTGTGATGTACGTGGTATGCGTGATATGTTCAATCGTTCTACGTTTGAATTGCTGAAGGTTTCTTTTTTTTCCTGTGTGGACGCCGACACGAAAATATTCCTCCTACAAATCATATAGAGCTTCGCTGTAAAAACTCGGCAGCCATAATAACGGTCGCACCTCATGTTTAACAGCCTCCTCTGAACATGTTGAAACTTCTCCGAGCCTGCCACACTCAGACAGTTCCACACAACGCAGCCGAACGCCAGTGTTGAACGCAAAATAGAGGTATAAAGCCTAACAGGATACGGCGGTTCCTTGAAATCGCGGGTTATTCTCGAAAACAAGCCTCAAATTCGCAAGCACGAACTGACCAAATTTAACAAATGTGGATTTAAACTAAGGGTGGAACCAACAAAGACGCCCAAATTCCACACACAATCCACTCGACGTAATGGTTAATTATCTAGCCCATACAACCTCGCAGGAGGCACCTGTGAAAGCAGGTGTTTGGTGAGTGGCGTCACCACGGACCCCGAGCCATGTGGGTCCGCCTACCCACATCTGGCTGTGCGTGGTATTCCCCCGTCCAAGGAAAATGGCATCACGGCGGTTGAGACGAGCCCGGGTAGGTTTAGGCCCTTCGGGGCCCCTCGGGTGAGGCAATACGCCATGTTGCCCCCCGCTTCTCGTAGATGAGCGTCCTGGCTTGGCCCGACGAGAATTATTCAGTGAGTCGCAATTCCTTGAACTATCCCTTCGCCTCTTTCCCTTCATTCTTCTCTTTCTTTTTCGCCTTCTTTGGCGCCAAGTGCTAACCTTGGGTGGTTGCAGATTCCCTTATCTAGAACCACACTCGGTTGTAGTAACTTGGTAGTACTAGTAGTGTGGCATACCCAGTAAAGCCATATTTGTTATGGGGTGTTTCCTACTCTGTTGGGCTTGGTCGTGGGTGGTGCACCACAGTTTCTGAAGATTATCCGCCTTTCATGGCTTCCAAACACTCAAAACCCGGTTCGGGACAAACCACCAAGGGGCAGTGTCACAGATAATTAAAAAAGACACCGTCAAAATATTCACAAAGTTTTTTTTGTTATTTACTCACATGAAAAGCAAAAACCTGTATAAAGATGTCACCTTTTATTGCTGCAAAAGTTCTAGAAAACCTTGTTGGAGTTTCATACAAGACAGAGAAACTACACTCGGAAGACCTTCTTGTTAAAGTAAGCACTAAAGTACATACAAAGGAACGCGCTTCTGAGACTGACCATCATTGTGGACGTGAAAGTGTCAGCGATCCCTCACTCTACACTAAACACGATCCGTGGTGTCCTCTCTGAAGAAGTCTTTCTTTACATCAGTAGGAACTTCTAGAAATACTAAAAAGTTAGGGCGTTGTTGATGGGAAACGCAAAGTGTTCCGCAAAAATGGCGAAAATATCCCCTCGATACATGTCTTCCTTCCTTTTGAGAGACATGCACTCCCGTAGACAGTCAAAGCCGGTTACCTCAACTGTCGCACCCGCTCGAACATTCCGAACCCCCATCGGTGTTTTCGTTGTCAGCGCTTCGGCCACGGATCAAGCCCCTGTCGTGGGAAAAAGACATGTGCCAAGTGTGTAAATCAGGGCCACGTGTCTGAACGTTGCGAGGCAGAGCCACACTGCGCTAATTACGGAGGACCACAACCTGCCTACTACCGCAGCTGCCCCCTGGAAGAAAAATTAGGATATCCCTGCAGTTAAGGTTAAAGAAAACCTGTCCTACACTGATGCAAAGAAGCCTTTTTGCTTTCTTTCGAAGCTAGGTTACGCTGAGGTGGTGCGCAGGGGCCTGCACCACGCTCGGAGACAAAGGTTATCCAGGTATCTTCTGGGATCTTGACGGCTGACATAAAAGCCCCTCCCCCCCCCCCCCCCGCAACTCCCTTTCTGGAGACGGGGAGCGAGGTCCTCGCTCCACCCGCTTTAGCCCTCTGGATAGGGCCTGCTCTACGGTGCAGTATGCTCCTCACGCAGCTTCCACCAAGGTGGTGGAACGGATGGTCTTGGGTGAGCAACTGTCCAGAACGTCCACCAGCGACCAGCAGGTCCTTTCCTGGGCCACACTCCCCGCGATCCAAGACGGAAGAAAATGCTGGCTAATACCAGCAACACTCCGCGAGAGGCGGACTTGTCCATGGACTTGAACGATACGGCTGCTCCTGCGTCCGACTCGCGCACCATGGAGTAGCAGACGCAGGCTCGTGCAACAAGAACAAAAACTCGTTACTGCACCGAAGTAGTCTATGTTGCCTCTTTCCCTATTTTTAATATTTTCACTAACGAGTTTAATTGCTTCACATTTTTGAATATAACAAAATTTAAAAGAATGACAAAATTACATTTTATGCAATGGAACCGTCGCGACATTCTAATAACTATTTATGGTATAAAATATTTTATGAATGAGTTGCGGCGGATTTTTCTTGCTCTTCAGGAAACCCATATTCCCGATCGTTCCCCTTATATTTCACGACGTCTTCGAATCTTAAGAAAATATCATCTTACTGATACTTCCTCTGGTGGTGTGGCAGTGGTTCTACAGGCTGGGGTCGATTGCTCTGAGGTGCCTCTCTGTACGCCACTTGAAGCCGAGACAGTGTGCTTTTTTTTTAGACTGCCACATAACTGTTGCGAATGCGTGAAATAATAAAACGACGAGGACGAGGACGGAAACAGGGCTTCTTTCATCTGTGTAGGCTCATCTGTGTTTGAATGAAGTGCTGCTTCTGTCCTCGTCCTGGATGTTTTATTCTTCCAAGTATTAGTATCAAATCAACAACACGCTCGTTTTCAATTGTAACTGTTGTGTCGCTTTATTTACCACATAACACCCAATTACATCTTAGTGAAGTACAGGGTCTTGTAGGCCAGCTCCCACAACCTTTCATGATTCTAGGCGATTTTAATGCCCATCACCCCTTGTGGGGTCGTATACGTCACGACTGCCGTGGATGTGTAGTCGAACGTCTTTTATTAACATCTGGAATATGCCTTCTTCATGGCAGAGAGCCAACATTTTGCAGTGCATCTCGCACCACATTTACATCTTTAAATTTGTCTATTTCATCCCCCTCATCATTTCGTTGCTTTACTTAGAAAATTCTCAACAACCCTTTCGGTAGTGATAACTTTCTGATTGTTTTAGAAAGCGTTGTTCAGCTGCCATCACACTGGAAACAAATCCATAGGAGGTAGTTAGATAAAGCTGCCTGGTCAGTTTTTGGATTACATTCCATTTTGGACCCTTATTTGTTTTCTTCTGTGTCACCCGAAGATGCTACACTCTATGTTACTGAGCAGGTACTAAATGCTGCTGAGGTGTCTATTCCACAAACCTCTGGTAATGTGTCAAAGAAATGCAAACCATGCTGGAACAAGGAGTGTGCCACAACCCTAGCGGATCAAAACAGGGCTTAGGGCAAATTTCGAAGGTACCAAACATCACGTAATCTTGCGAAGTCCGTTGGACTTTGCAAAATGCTTAACGTTGGAACAGTAAGCAATCAAAATTACAATCTTGGATGAAGTATATTTTTATCTATATATACAGCGTGTTTCACGAAAGGTGGACAAATTTGATATTGCGAAAACTACGCATCGCAACAAAAAAAGGCTTGTGGCGTTCTTTAGTCCTGGGCCAGGGGCCCATTTAGGAAAATGATTAAAGTTTAGGATAATTAAGTTGTTAATTTTGTTTTGCGTAATTAACTTTTTTCCATATTGTGTTTAAGGGCATGGTCTCAATTAGAAACTTGCTGAGCATCATCGAAAAACACTAAATCAACAAATTGCAGAGCGATAGAAGGCACGTGCAGCATTTTACGGCTTTCTGAAAAAACACACGACTTCGACAGGTTTTTAAGTTTCGGTTTGCAATCGGAGCGCATCTCGGCCGCGACGGCACCGCGCCCCGTGGAGAAATAGTGCAACCAACTTCTGCTGCGTTGCACGAGGACAGCGCAGCAGAGGTTGGTTGCACTATTTCTCCATGGGGCGTGGTGCCGTCGGCGCGGAGATGCGCTCTAATTGCAAACCGAAACCTAAAAACCCGTCGAAGTTGTCCGGTTTTTCAGGAAGCCGTAAAATGCGCCGCGTGCCTTCTATATATCTGAAATTTGTTCATTAAGTGTTTTTCGATGATGCTCAGCACGTTTCTGATTGAAACCAAGCCCTCAAACAGGATATTAAAAAGTTAATTACGCAAAAATATTTAACACCTTAATTATCTCGGACTTTGATCATTTTCGTAAATAGGCCCCTGTCCCAGAACCAAAACGACACGAACATTTTTTGTTGCCAAGCGTAGTTTTCGCAATATCGAATTTGTCCACTTTTCGTGAACCACCCTGTATATATTTTGCTCTGTTTTTGTTTAGCACAGTATATCGCAAAATAAAAAAAAAAAAACTTCAAAAGAGAAGGAGGAGGAGGAGGATAAAAGGAGGGAAAGAGGACAAGAGGAGGAGGCGAAGAGGGGGAGGGTAGGGAGGAGGAGGTGGGGCATACCCTCCTCTCCGTACCCTCCCCTCCTCCTCCTCAAGGACGAGACATTCAGCAAAAATCTCCCTCTAAAAGGCAGGTGAGCAGGAGAGGAGGGTACATAGAGGACGGTATGCCCCTCCTTCTCCTCCGTGCTCTTTCCTCCTCCTCCTCAAGAGCTGCGCTCTAATTCGGCATTACAGAGCATTGTAAAAGTCTTTCCTTTTTTCTTCGACGGTCGGTGTATGGTCTACTTCTCCGTCGGCAGAACCTTTTCAATAAAGAGAGGAAGCCCGTTCACACATGCTGATGGTAAAGCCCCGAGAGACCGATTTATCTTCTGTGGCGTTGTTTGAATATTCCAGGATGAGCATAGCGTGGTCGCTGAGCCGCGCGACGTCAAGGACCGTTGTATTGACTGACAACACATGCATCATTGACGTTGAGACAAATCCGCAAAAGAGACTGTTCCTCTAATCGTGGCATACTCAAACAACGCCAGAGAACATCAATCGGTGTCTAGGAGCTTTATCGGGCTTCGTCACTTCATTGAAAAGGCACAGACGTAGAAGAAGAAGACCAGATACCGACCGTACAGAAAAAAAAAAGGGACACAGCTCCTCAACGGCCACAGCCGTAGTCGCCCCTGAAGAAGAGGCCGAGTTGCCTTAGATACGTAGAGTCCCTATAGAAGGGCTTAGATTGTGTTACAACTTTTTAATAGTCTAGAAACATTACTCGAAAACATTTCACCCACGGGAAAACGACGCTTTCGCCTTCCTACACGAAAGCAGTCTTAAATGTACTCTTCTAATTTTTTTATAATTTTAAATTACTAGAAGTTGCATTTTTACTGCGCTCTCAAAGAGCTTGGAAAATGCGCACAATAATGTCAGAGGTCTATTGTTTGCAAAATCTGACTAGTTCCCCGATGTGAAGATTGGCACTGCAATGGCAGATTTTTATATTTCTGAAAAATAAACTTTCAAGTCACAAATGCAAAAGGTAAGCCAAGGCAGTCACAAAAGCGTCTGAGCAAGCTTTAACAACAAATGATAGTAAGTTATCAAAACCGGACGAAAGTTTTGG
Source organism: Ixodes persulcatus (assembly GCA_013358835.2). Lineage (NCBI taxonomy): Eukaryota > Metazoa > Arthropoda > Arachnida > Ixodida > Ixodidae > Ixodes > Ixodes persulcatus. Next base: position 862,485 of record JABSTQ010010780.1, read on the forward strand.
TTTGACGCGTCTAATGCATTTCTTCACTTCTCAGTGATCAATGCTGAAAGGGCGAGAACGCTATCAGTTTTTGCAAAGTTAGCACTGTTGAGTGCTAGTGGGCGTGAGCTTGCGGATTGTGTGTAACGCAAATTGACACTTGAAAAAGTACGGCAAAAACAACTCGCATACAACACCGGTGTCGGAGTGGAACCCGGTATTATTTGCCAACTTAACGTTCAGGCTCCCGTTTCTAGAGCATCATTTTTAAACTTCCAAAGAGTGTTAGTATATTATTCAGTAAGTCGTTCTGAGTGTTGTTCGTGAAAAATATTTGTATCACTTTGCTAAAGGAATTTTACATTTTTCCTCGCACGACTAAATGTTGCGTACCACATATCCCCTTTGCCACATTTAGATCGATGATGAAACCACTCCCAGGCAGCACACCATTGTTGGACCAACATGGGCCCGCCACTGGCAAAACTTGGCTCCAATATTGGCCTAACGTTGGTTTTTGTCGAAAGCGCTACCCGATCCAATGGTGGACCATTCATTAATACCAATGTTGGACCAAGATTCGACCAATATTTGAACCAATATTGAACTGTCATTTATGCCATCGTAGGACCGCCTCTTAACCAACATTTAAGCCAACGTTGGGCCACAATTTAACCAACACCTAAGCCATCATTGGACCGCTGCTGGTTGTGGGTCTTACAACCAATATTGGCATCACAGTTTAAGCATTGGCTTATCCAATATTTGCTCCCAACCTAACGCTCTGGATATTTCGATTTCGGCATCCGATTTTAAGCTCGAGCTGCACTATTTTCGGCAGCCATTTTAGCGGGCATGCAGCTTTCTTTTCAGATGTATTTATAGTGTTCAGTAGAACACTATATATACATCTCAAAAGAAAGCTGCTGTAGACGAGCCACATTCACTGTGGAAAATATTAAGTCAAAATTACATGCAGGTAAATATAAAATTCTGAAATGCAAAGTGTATCGTCAATACATTTTATTAAAGTTTCGATTGAAGGAAAATTTAAACAACAATGAGTGCCAGGGTCCATCACTGCAAGCTGTGAACCGGGCAGGAACTTGATGGAATTCCACGCAGGGGCCTGGCCACAGGGTTCTGAAAGAGACAGAAGCGGGGGTTTGGATTCAGGTGAAGGGTTTTCAAAGGCTCTCAGTCCTCTCTTACGCTTGTCAATAATGAATATCAAAACGAAACGTAGCTTCATTATTAATCGCCGCCCTTTAATTATCTATTCGATTAATCGGCTCAGTTGCTCTTCAAGTATGAAATCTCGGAAAGGCCTACCGACTTGTTTATGTTTTCTTTTCCATAATATAAACTTTCGTTTCCAGTGAATTATTTTTCGTTATTTTGTATGTAAAAAACTTAGTACTGCCTTCTAAAATAAATATATGCGCAGGTAAGACGCCGGGGCCGGCTTGCTGGAATCAGTATCTCAGCTGAGACTGGGTGAAGGAAAGCACTCTAAAGGCTGGGGCGCGCGAGCGTCTTTAGTCGAGGTTAGAGTCCCGTTCAGCTCGTACGCTGGCTTTAAAAGTGCTTTCTTTCCCCCCGTCTCAGCTGAGACGCTGTTTCTAGAAAGACGGCCCAGGCGTTTACTGTTGTTTTGTTCGTCCGACTTGTCCTTGTTCAGAGCACGATCGATCTAGATTAAAATATTTATAGTGATTTAAAAAATTAATCAAATTGTACGAAGGTTATTTTATAAATTGCTTAGCTCTACTCTTGCAGCATCATAGCGTCTAGCAACCCTTCATCTAGCTTTAAGAAGTCCAAAAAATTACAATCTCGCCATTTAAGTTCACACCGATATTTCTACGTTGATGTGGGAACAAAAACGTTTTTTTAAGATTTACGGTGTTTGCAGCACGGAAATATGTAGTTATAAATGTACCCATATTGCCTCCATAATATTTACAATTTATAAATCTAACCGCCGGCCTCCCTCTTCAGCTAACCAGTGCCTAACGCACTACTAAATTAACAGTTCAATAAATACCCCGTTATACGTAAGAACATGACAGTTGAACAAAATTTCATGCTTGAATCAATCAAGAATTTAAAATAAATCAGGCATATAAAATAGCGTGTCGTGTAAAGACAATTACTGGCAATTACACTCGCTGAGCGCGGTGACATAACTGACACTCCACTCGCCCAACAAGCCGAAACTTGGCAAATAAGGACTATACTCAACGCTATGTGGTATTCGGCTTTGGACGTACCGGGAAGACTTTTTATTACAACACACATCTACCGCCAAGAAGACAGCCATATTTCAACTAAAAAAATGAAATAAAAATTAATTCGAACACAGAAATAACCAATCAGAACGTCTCTCACAGTCTATTAAAATAAAAAAAAAACACTTACAAATAGCTCTGTACAGGGCATTCCGGGCCGATCGCTCTAAATTACACGTTGAACTCGTCGGAGATTCCTGGCACAGAGTTCGATACGGTTCAAACTCATCGGATAGTGACAAGACGTACATTTCGTAGCAAGAATACCTATCCGCAATGGTCAGGAGGAACTCTCCTTGTCACTCACGTGAAAGAGAAGATGGTCCGTCGTGTCTTCGGTCCGTCGAAGCTAGTGGTCACATGTATGCCCAAACAAAGGAAGATCACCGGTGTGTAGGCGCTGCCGCCAGAATATCGATGTTCTTGGCAATCCGAATGTTGAAGATCGCACTTGGCACTAAGACGAAATGCGCTGCTGGTGATCGGAACTCTAGAACCACCGTTGTTGCCGGTTCCAGTATAGGGTAACGTGGATGGCGGAGATGTCGAGCCGCTTCGCCCGATAAAAACAGTCTGCTAAGCAATCAAATGCACTCAGAGAACTTAGAAACTGACACCACGGTGTCCTGATATGCGCATGAATATCTTGCCAACCTTGTTCCTTAAAAAAAACTATTTCTTCCACAAAAAAACAACAACAAAAAAACATGCATAAATTGCGAAGCGCACCTGCCCACTTTCAGTTCGCGGATGCCCGTGTTGGAAATTGAGAAGACCGTCCCCACTCTCTTCTAGCCACTACCTTATCGTGTGGCCTTGGTGCATGTGATCCCACTTTCTGTGTGCGTGTGTGTGCGTGTGTGCGTGTGTTTCCCGGGCTGGGCTCCACCACCCCTAAGCTGAGAGTGTAGAGGAAGCAAAGAAGCAACAATGTGACGTGTTGGGCTAGTTGGTTTGAGGTGAACATCTTGGGGAGAAACAGCGGCAAAGAAACTTGGACAAAAGTAAAGAAACAAACACGACAGGACGGCACTGAACTAACAACTGTTGTTTATTACACAAAATTGGAAGATGTAAAACAAGAAGCATCTTAACGTGTTTGTTGGTCGTTTAGTCCACGCACAAAAAAGGCCATTCTGGATTATAGGTCATGTCACTCTAAATTGGTAAAGAGGAGTATAGCGGTCTCTTGTCTCGGGTCTGCCCTAAAAAAGTCCTGCGTCCACTTGATGAAGGAAAGCTTCAATGGCCAGGTTAACAGACTAAAACTTTCAGGATTTCCACCAGCCCTTTTGACCGAGGTGGCTAGTTCCCTGTTGAAAAAAGCTAAAGGGAGGCAGAGGAAGACTGAATTCTACAAAAAAAGAATGGTGGTCGTCCCCTACCTTCATCAGGTTTCCCATAACCTGAAACAAGTCGGAGGTCGCTATGGCGTCCCGGTTGTGTTCTCTGCCCCACAAAAAATGGGTCAGATATGTGCTAAGGTGGGTGCTATTGCCGAAAAGCGGTTAAAAAACAAATGCACCAAAAAACACGCAGTGCCGTTTGTGGCTTGTGTGTCTGGCGTGGTCTATAAGATCCCCTTTTCTTGTGGCAAGGTGTACGCTGCTTAAATGATAGACTCAGGGAACATTTGTATTCACTGAGGGCTACGGTCGGGGGGTTGCTACCTTTGCACTGCAGGGACTGCATGTGCCAGCCTAATTTTAGTGAAGCCACTGTTCTGTTTTGGACAGACATAGAGACAGGGTGACAAGAGAAATTATCGAGGCCTTTTTTACTTCAGAACTTGGCGGGAGATGCGTCAGCGAACCGTCAGTGGCGTTATCTGACAAAGAGTTCGGGTACCTGCGATTGACTATGACGGGCATTACGTAGACACTGATTGGGCCTATCTCTACATACTAGGCTGCTTGGTTGGCACGTTTGTTTGTGTCTATATATTTTTATCTGATTAAGATGCTTCTTGTTTTCCTTCTTTCAATTTTGTGTAATAAACAACAGTTGTTAGTTCAGCGCCGTCCTGTCGTGTTTGTTCCTTTACTCTTGTCCAAGTTTCTTTGGCGCTGTTTCTCCCCAAGAAGCTAAGAAGCTCGGTGAACCGATCGCAGGTCTATCTTTAATCACGTGATCACGCTCTCTCCCGTAACCGCGCACAGAGAGCGGTTCAGGTGATGAGTGGTCCGGCCGGCGCGTAGCTCCCACCGCACTGTCAACTTAGGAATGCAAAGTGTCCTCCTTCCTCAAGGACGCCAAGTCCTCATCACAAACAAAGGAGAGATTCGGACATTAGTGACGGCGTGGAGAAAAAGGGAGGGGAACTGTTCACTCAATACCCTCTCTCGCCCTTTCCGAAATCGTTCCGAGGCCGTCGGCGTGACCGTACCCGTGCACACTTCTCTCTCTCGAATTCTTTCGTCTGTCTCTGATGGTATTTGCTATCCGGGTTTCCAAAACCCAATGTAGTAGAGATTGCTTAGACATGATAACTCTAGAGCAAGAGGACGAAAAGGGACTGACAGACACGAAGCTCCGAAATCAGCTTGGAGCCTAATGTCAAAATTAAAAAGAGACAATGATAAATGAAATGCGGAAAAAAGGGGCGATATAAATTTCCAGAAAATCGTCCGCCACTTTGGCGTTCCCTCAGGGCACCATTGAAACTAACTAGCTTATGCTTCAAAATAAACAAATCTGGAGAGCATGCGCAAAAAACATGCGCACAAACATGTGGAATGCGCCACACCGGTATTCTAAAATACCAACGACATGTGGGCGATCCTACGTGTGTTGCATGATAGCCCGACGTACAGAATCCCTTTACGCGCTTCAACCAGAATTGTTCCATGTCATCCTCATATATTGAGGGTCTACAAATGACGACATAATTACGTTACACACGCTCCCGTGCACACTTGCTGTCTCTTAATTAAAAGTTGGATGCTCAACCGTCACGGTGAGGACCCGGCCACCTGATCTAGGGATTCGCGTCATGGACTTCTGATAAAACTGGCCTTTCGAAGCCGTGACAACAGGGTGGGGTGTCAGTCGTGGAGCATTTGACACGGGGCTTTTGACATTGGGTGCTTTCGTGCACGACCCAATCGTACATAGCACACCAACTTTCTGTAAAGCGGTATTTTTCGGGGAACTTGGAAGTCCACTGTGATAAATGTTCGTGTGATGCTTTGCTGTATAAAACACAAATTTTGGGCAACTGGGAAGCAAAAACAGAGAGGAAAATGTTCTTGACGTTCAAAATCAGTGTAAAGGAGGATGACGGTTGCATCAGTGCGTCGTCACTTGTTTCATAAAATGCGGAATTTTGATTTATTTGGCCGAGGTATAGTAACGTATTATATTTGTTCATGTTGTCTAAATAAAATTCAGTTGCCAGTAGCGCGCCGAGTTTGCAATCCTACTTTTGTTCTCGTGTTTTTTTTTTTGTGCTATTAAGTTTAGGTTTTTTTGCGCCTGACGTCGCTTCTGGCTAGAATTAAAGCAAGACCAACACTGTCGTCTGCTATCAGTGCATTGGTGCCATGTTGGAGGCATTAGGGCTTTTATTGTGGCACCAGTAGTGCCGCAAAGTCATTGAGCCGTCATTGCATAACCGCATTTCAGAATAGTGTCTTGTTCGAGTCAATCGCAAAGAAGTATCTTCACCTGACACGAAGTGCAGTCCACAAGCCCGTAGTTAGGGTACGAAGCTTTTCTGTCGAGATCATAGAGAACATAATAATCTATTATGTTGACTCTATAACGCGGACATTGTTTTTTTTTTTTTTTTCAAGTTGGCGGTCCTGATGAGCCCATTTCACTGGCGACTCCTTAATGTGCACAGTGAAGGAGCAAAATATCGCCATTAAGTTTTGTACCTTGTTATTCTTGTTTACTTTGCAGAAAAGCACCTGAATCGCGCTTTGACAAAATTAAATAAAATTGAAAAGCGCTCGAGCAATTCCAACTTGTTTAGGCAAAACGAACACGTCTAAACCAGCATATTCCAACATGTTTCCACTATTAAGCAATGGTATTGTCAGACTAACACACACTGACCATTATCTGCCACTCTGTTCTTGAAATGACGATGAGCCAATGGTACTAACAGGACAACAGTAATCAATATAAGCTCGTGTTTATCCAACGTTGGCAAGCCAATGCTACAGTGTCCATTTTATGCCAATCCCCATCAAATATTGGAATGCCAACGGCACGGAGAGGCCAACGCGGACCATTTTATTCCTGTGTTCATCCAATGTTAGCAAGCCAAGGGTACTCAAAGGCCAAGATTGTCCGGTTTATACCAGTATTCATCCAATATTCGCAAGCCAATGGAACTGACAGGCCAAGATTGCCCATTTTATACCAGTGTTCATCCAATATTCGCTAGCCAATGGAACTGACAGGCCAACATTGCCCATTTTATGCCAGTGTTCATCCAATATTCGCAAGCCAATGGAACTGTCAGGCCAACATTGCCCATGTTTTGCCAGTGTTCATCCAATATTCGCAAGCGAATGGAACTGACAGGCCAAGATTGACCATTTTATGCCAATGTGCTTCCAATATTGGTTGGTCATTGGAGAAGCTGGGCCATCAGTGAAGATTCTATATAATGGCATAAACAATATTGAGAGCAGATTGGCTAAAGTGGACCATCATTGGACCTTTTTTTGCCAATGCTCTTCCAATATTGGCCCAACCCCTTGTGCTGCCTGGGCTATTTTTCTTTGATTTTGCGCTTGAATGTATATGAAAACCACCAAAGACATTTCTGTTTATTCGTCTTGTGCTTTATAAAACGCTGTACATAATCTCTTACAAGCTGGGTGAAAGCGCCACGAGCTGAATTTACTTCTGGGTTAGTTATTACTGGAGACCAGTCTATGTTTGTGAAGTGATGGTAAAGACCCAGATAGTTTCCCTGCATAAAGTTAAAAGACAGGAAGTTGCCCGTGGGCTTAAACTGAAAAGGCAACCTTACAGTTACTACAAACGGCTCGTGACACACATCTGTTGGAACCACTGGAGCGTCATCTGACGAAATTATAGCGTCCGTGTTAATATTGATACACACGTCCAATACATCAACCGTAGTGTTCTTAAACTGTTTTTCTGTGAAAACCAGTTAATGCTTAGAAAATCAATTAACGCACTGGCCTTTTCTGATGACTCGTGATTCTTGTACCCGACATGCCGGGAGCCCCAGATGAAGCAAGGAAGATTAATATCCCCGAGAAGGAGAACACGATAGCGGCACACATCATTGTCTCAAGCATATTAAAGCTGTGTAAACGTCGACGTATTTATTCCTGGAAGAAAATAAATAGTAGTTACCACTTAGTAGATGCACGTTTTCTTTCATCGGCACCTCAAATCACACGCACCCGTCGTAATCCTCGAGGTGTTCTCTGCGAAAAAAAAAAAAATCTTCAATTAGAGCAGTCATTAAACCGCATCCGAAACGTTTTTCGGACTTAACAGAGTATCTGTCATTGGGATGCACGCTGAAGTTGTTACCGAAGTGCTCCGAGGGGGAATGGTAGCCTGTGCCCACCTTTCTGTCAAACAATAGATATCACATTTATTTGCATTCACGCCAGTTAAAAATATATATTTGCTTTGTTTCGAAGACCGCGAACATTCCGATAGTACACAGTCACACCATCGAGGAAGCGAATCGACATTTTTGTATGCTTATTTGTTCGGAGGCATCGAATGGACAGCCGGGCCAATTTTCAAAGCTCCAAAGGACGTCTGGAAAAGTCATGCAGATGGCCACCCATTTCGGTCGTTAATCATGGTGAAACCGTCAGTATCCACAGAGTCATGGAAAGAAGCGTAGCTCTCGTACTTCGATAAAGGTCTTGTGCACTGAACTGACTTCCTTGGAGGACTTATTTGAGTACCTCACAGACGTTGGATGCGGTTGTTGAAGAGAACATTCTTGAAACGAAAGGGGCACGCTTTCCCGGTGGACGGGGTACGACGCCCAGAGAGCTCTGCGCTCGGGTCCACTCAACGACTTTTGTTTTCTGCTTGTGACGAAGAAGCTCAAATCGATCCGTGTTCACTGTCCTCCAACGATCGGGGAATGGTGGCCCCTCTTCAGGTCGGGAACCAGATTTACTTTGCAGGTTTTGCTGCTGCACCAATGTAGGTTGCACATCTCTTTGTCGCACCGCTCACGAACACCACATCGGTGCAGTGCCTCGTATGGCCTCCGGGGTGTGAGGCAGAGGTTTTGCAACAAGGCATTGTTTCGCGCTAGGTGCACACGGAAGGAAGCCGCCTCGGTGGCTCAGAGGCGAGAGCGCTGGCCTACGGATCCCCATGTGGCGGGTTCGCCCGCAATCTGACGGAGGCTTATTGCGGAGGAGTCGCCGTGTAACCGAGCTTTCGGTTGCACGTCAAAAGATCCCCAGGTGGTCCAAATTAATCCTCAGTCCTCCGCTGGGGCGTGCCAGATGCCCGTCGTTGGTTTGGGCACGTAAAACCCCCAAATTTGACTTTTTTTGGGCACACGGAAGGATTCATTATTTAACCCCAACGATTTGACGCCGGCGGAAAGTCGTCATTTTCAAAAGTACTGTAAAACGTCCTCGAAAGTCACCTTCACCGCTGTCATCCGCTATAAGTTCAGCATTCCTGGAGTCAAGAAGTTACGTGTCGGTGCTGGGGGCTTGGTCGACGCTTTTCGCCTTTTAGAAATTTAGATGATGAACACTTGTACGAACGTGTTCCGTTTTGCATGAGCAAGTCGTAGTCCTCAGCAGCGACACTGATGCACTTGCAGTGAAAGCGCAAACCACAAATGCCTAAGCCAGAAAAAAATTGCTGTCTGCAGAAAAGAAACAAGAAAAAAACAGGTAGAAATTTTTCACGCCCTTACTTTCCCCGTCATTCTGAGACTGAATTACGTCGAGTATCTCTTATATTTCTTTAATTTTTTATAGAGGCTGATATATTCCTTATTTTTTATTTGGATGTTTCTAAAGGCCGAGAAAGGGTGAATATCCAATCAAAATCGAAAAAATATAACATAAACATATTAAAAATAAAACACGCACACATACTCACGTTTTACAAAACTAAATAGCGCATAGCATAAATAAAGGCCACACATGCGCACGTATGTTTGGAAACTCTAGACAAGCTAAAAGATATGTTAAAAATGCATCTAGTCACGCACTATTCGCGAAAAACAAAAAAAAAAAAAAACCTCTCCGTAAGGAGTACCGCATCAGCGACATGAATTGGTGCCATAGTTCCTCGTTAGAGCGATTTTTTCGTTCCAACTCAGCGCTGTCGGTCGTAGCGTGTAAAAAGAGTGCACGGGGAAACCATCAATTACAAGTATCGGCGTTTTGCGAAGTATGACGTCCTAATATATTTTTGTATACTAGTACTGATATATTATTACAACAACAAAAAAATAATGCGGCTTCAATTTGGATGTACGAGTAGTTTTATGCCTAATCATACAGGTCACAAAGAATATATCTCGCCGTCTCAAGTGCTTACGAAGAAAGCAAATGGTATCACAATTGCAGCTTTTTTGATTGTTGTGCAAATCGCATTCGCGTGACGTGTTTAACCAGGATAGTTCTTCATAATAATCCAAGAGTCTTGCTCGGCCAAGCTTTGGTTTCAAGTGGCCGCGATCAATCGCTTAGGTTCAGCATATAAAAATAAAGAAATAATTTTGCATCGCGAGCTCGTTACTTCCGCGGATTTGCACCCCTCCCCCCACCCCCTCTCTTGGGGATGCCAAGGATTTAAAATTGCCCCATTTTTCATGTAGATATCGAAGGACCAAGAAACGGGGCAATTTCGTGCATAGATTTATCGCGCATCCTTCGAAACCCATGGCATGTCGAAAAAAATGTCAAAATGTGGCTAAAATAAAATAAATGGACTTAAATAAAAAGCTCGCGGAATGGTGCTGATATGTCAAAGGGCGGTGCAATTTACGATACGTTCGTTTGTGCCGGTTTTCTTAGATTGAGTGAATTTTGTCTTATATAGAAATATATTTTTTTTTCTTATTTCACAAGTGTATTCGCGCATCAACCGCATAAATCACACCAGCGACCGCGGGGAAAGGCCACAGTTTTGCAAGTTAAAGTCGCCAATGCGTCAAAATAGAATTGAATGAAGAAACGTGACTTTCTGACAGAATTCAGGAACAAAATAAATTTTAACGGGATTATATATATATATATATAGATTATAATAATTTTGCATTAGCCGTTCAAGTAAATGTATAGGCACTAAACTTTAACATTAAGACGGTGGTAAACACGGAGTTTCGTGTGAAAACGGCCTGAACAGTAAAAGAGGCAGAAGAAAAAACGGGAGCAGAAGGCAGCGTCTTTTCCAAATTTGTCTCAAAGTTTACCATCATGCTCAATGTAAACCAGCTAACCAACATTAGGCAATTTTTCGTAAAAAATATATAGTTCGTTTCTTGTAGAGACGAGACCAACAGTCCTCTAAAGTTTGCACGAATATGGGGCAGTTTGCCTAATAGAGGCCTAATTTATTCAAGTACCATTGTCACAAATTCCGGCTGTGTTACATTATCCATTCTCCCGGCCTGACTTGTCCTTCCACGAAATTTCGGGGCGTGGGGACTGGGACCCAGCTTCCCCGAAAACGAAGCGATGTTGTCTTTGTGGGAGGATGGAGGAACGAACGGGCCAGCGTCCTGGGGTTTGGTTTCTTTTTGTTTTTCCCACGCCTGCGTGCTTGAATGCGGGGGCCCGTTGAGGGGGACTTTTGGGGAAAAGACGAGCAGTAAGAGCGGGAAACTCGAAAGCAACAGACGGAAAATCGCAACGTCGAGTCCATGGAACGCAACGGTAGCGGGCCAGGTCTGGACCGGGGAAGACTTTGATCACAAAGTGTGTGTGTGTGATTGTGTGGCCACTTCAAGCCGCCCAACCCATCGTGGTACCACCGGGGCCACTCCTTCCTCCCTCGCACAGCGCCTAGCAAGACCCTCACTCCCGGACACTGTGATACGAGATTTCCCCTCCACTCGTTTTTTTTCTATATTAATTAAAGTAGCGGTATTTCCGTAGTTGGTTTTTATTCTCACGTGTGTCCCATTTTATTATTTTGATAACATTTAAGGTCATAAGTTGCTATTTTTTTCATGCTTTGAGAAGCTCCCAAGTGATATTTAATGCATTGTACTAAAGTGTAGACTTTGGTTTTTGACTAATTCGTTGTGTTTTGAGTGTTATTTTTTTAGCCGCCCGTGCACCGGCCGAGCGAAGTGTGTACGAGTCCTGTTGTTTACGCGGCTCGGCATTTGTTAACCTTTTTTTTCTGTACTACCGTTTTATTATTTTGTCTTTTCAAGCCGTAGTTGTACTAAACTCGTTTGGGTCTTCCCGTCATTGGCAAGACTCAACCGAGGCGTGGACGTATCGCCTGGTCGGCAGTCGTTTGTGTTTCAGCAGAGTATATCAGCGAACCTGTGAAAACAGTATAGCCCTAAACCCAAGGACTACGCATTTTAATTGCAACATTGTCCATAGTGACGCTCTCTCTATCAACAGAAACAATGAACATACAACAAATCCCAGTTGCCGAAGGAAAGTATAATCTAACGCATTTTGCTCGTGCCCCGACCTAGCAAAAGATCGAAACGCGGCTCTTGCTGGAGTTCTCAGCGAAGGCATCATGAATCAATGAGTTTCTGAGAGAGCACAGTGCGCCTAGTTCTAATTGCAAATCAATCGCAGATCTTGTGCCGATTACTCCGTGAATTCCAGGCCATCAAAAATATAGTAAATTTGGATAGGAGTAAAACATATGCAGTTCAATATCTGTGGTTGGAAGAGAATGCCCCAGCCAAGCGATCAACAGACTGGGGACGAAACATCAAAGAAGTCTCTTGGAACAGTTTTGTAGATGATGTTAGAGAAGCCATTTCAATCCGCTCTTGTGATTACGCGGTTTTAAGTACAATATTGTCAAGAATGAAGACAACAAGAGGGTGAACAGTGGACTGAACTGAAAAAAAAAGGTTTATTCGGCGAACTTGTGCCAAACAAAAATAAAGAACGAGTGCGATTAAGCAGAAAGGCGGGCGGGCGATTTAGCGGCGAGGGCAAGCGAGAGCGAGACTGACCCGACACGGTCGTGGGCAGCTCCTTATCGACCGTGCGTGACTATCTCGAAAATTCGGATCACTTCTGGCCGTAGCTGGCGGCGTCCTGATGGTCGCGTTCCGTCGGGAAGCACCTCGTAGTTCAAATCCCCAAGGGGGCGAATGACATTGTATGGCCCGAAGTAGCCATTCAATAGCTTCTCGCTGAGGCCGCGGCGGTGAATGGGCGTCCATACCCACACCCTGTCTCCGGGCTGGAAATGGACGTCTCAACGACGAAGGTTGTTGCGGCCAGCGTCGGCGCGCTGCTGGTCTTAAATCCGGAGTCGGGTGAGCTGGCGGACTTCTTCGGCCCGCTGCGCAACCAGCTGGGCGTCGTCGGTGCCGTCGTCCCTCTGGTCGTGGGTCGTGGGACAGCATGGCTTCGAGCATCGTCCTCACCTTTCTCCCGTGCACCAGCTGAAAAGGCGTAATTCCAGTGGCTTCTTGAATCGCCGTGTTGTACGCAAACGTGACGTAGGGCAACACCTCAATCGACGTCCACGTACATGGAAAGCATGTCGGATGGTCTTGTTTAGTCGCTCCGTCCGCCCGTTGGTCTGCGGGTGGTATGCTGTGGTCCGGCGGTGGTCGATGTGGCTCAGGCGGAGTATCTCTTGTGTCAGTTGCGTCATAAACGAGGAGCCTCGGTCCGGCATCAGAACTTGGGGAGCGCCGTGTCGGAGGACAATAGCTTCAACGAAGTACTTGGCGCCTTCCGCAACGGTTCCCGACGGAAGTGCTTTTGTGACGGCGTACCGGGTGAGATAATCAGTTGCCACGAATATCCAACGTTTCCCTGCATAAATGGCGGGAAAGGGCCAAGTAGATCCATTCCTATCTGCTGGAACGGTGCAGTCGGAGGCGCGATCGACTGCAGGACGCTTGCCGGCTCCGTCGGCGGTCATTTCTGCCGCGGGAACTCGTGGCACGACCGTGTGTAGAGGTGGACAGTCTTCGGGAGCTTGGACCAGTACCACTTCTCTCGCATCATTACGAGAGTCCTGCTGTAGCCAAGGTGACCAGATGCCCAGTCGTCGTGGCAGGCTTGGGAGATATCTTCTCGGACACTAGTAGGAATTACGAGGGGCCACGTCAAGTTACTGTCCCCGAAGTTCTCTTTTTAGAGAATACATTTTTGGACAGCGAATTTCAGCAGGGGACGTGAGAAGGCTCGGGGAAACGTACTCCCTCGTCCCTCCAAGTGGTCGATCAGTGCGCGCAGCTCAGGATCGTCCCGCTGGAGTGCTGCCATAGCGTTAATTCTGATTGTTCCAATAAAGTGAACGTCGTTGTCGCCGTCGTCTTTGGCTCAGCCGGTAGCTGACTCGAAAGGGGCTCTGGAGAGGCAGTCGGCGTCGCTGAGTTTTCAGCCTGAATTAGAAACCACGGCCCCGTCGTACTCTTGCAGTTGTAGGCTTCATCGCTAACCAGGATAGCCAGTGGTGGTCGGTGACCACTCGCAAAAGGCTTCCGTATAGGTATGGGCGGAATTTCGTGATGCCCAGACGACGGAAAGGCACTCCTTCTCGGTCGTCGTGTAATTTTGTTCCGCGTTCGACAACGTCCGACTAGCGTAGGTGATTACGCGTTCTGTACCCTCTTGTCGTTCGACTAGCACCGCGCCAAGACTTCTGTTGTTGGCGTCCGTGTGAACTTCTGTTTCATCTGATTGGTCGAAGTGGCCATAAATGGTTGGCGACTGGAGTCGTCGCTTCAGCTCGCCGAATGCTTTGTGTTGTTCTTCTCCCCATTCGAAGTTCACGGTGTCTTTCGTGAGGTGCGTGAGCGGTGTAGAAAGCATGGCGAAATCCCGCACAAAGTGCCTGAAGTACGCGCAAAGTCCCAGGAATCTTCGGACGGCCTTCTTGTCAGTGGGCGGTGGAAATACCGCTACGGTGCGAGTCTTCTAAGGGTCAGGACGAACCCCTTTGTTACTCACAACATGACCTAGGAACTTCAGTTCGCCGCAGGCGAACCGGCTCTTCGTCGCCTTGAGTGTGAGCCCGGCGGACCTGATTGCTTGAAGAACGGCCCAAACGCGTCGCTAGTGCTCGTCGGAGTTGGCCGAGAATACCACGATGTCGCCGGGGTAAACAAGACAGCTCTGCCATTTGAGGCCTGCCAGTACGGTGTCCATGACACGCTGGAAAGTTACCGGCGCCGTGCACAATCCTAAGAGCATCACCTAAAACTTGTACAATCCATCGGGCATGACAAAGGCAGTCTTATCTCAGTCCCTTTTGTGGACCTCAATCTGCCAGAGCCACTCTTCGTGTCCATCAACGAGCAGTATCGGGAGTGGCGCAGCCGGTCCTGCGTGTTGTTGATGCGGGGGAGTGGATACATGAGTTTCTTCGTGACCGCGTTGAGCCTCCAGTAGTCTACGCAGAATCGAAGCGTTCCGTTTTTCTTCTTCACTAGTACACTGCGGGCGGAAATGTGACACTCGTGATTTTTATTTCTCTAAAGAATAATCGAAAGTTTGTTTAACTCATAAAGATCATGCAGTTAACAGCGCTACTTGTAGAACTTTCAAATACTGTAAACAACTTAATTTTCTCGAGGACCTCATTTTCGCGAATTTCGCGAATCTCCTACAATTCGCGAAAAATAGGTCCCGCGAACAATTCCGGTAAAATGTAAACAAATTGGAATCTATATTAAGGTCCCACCGCGTCGCGAAAATTAGAACCCGCGAATAATATTAAAATTACAGCTTTGACCTAAATTGAATGATATTGAGCCCGCGAAAAATAAGTCGTTTACATTAACTAACTTACATTCATCTCTAATGATGTCAAGTTATATGGCACACCCAAGTTCTGATCTGCAAAGTTCGTCATGCTTGGGAAGTTCTAGCTAGTGCAAGGCAGTGTTATAGTTTGAAATTTCCTGCCAAGTAACATTTTAATATTTACACACCAGTTCACGTCTAGCCGAGAATTATTTGGACTTCACGCAGCCACCATTTTGAAGTCATCAAGTGCGTCGTCACTGCGTGGGTCGCAAACCCGGATTTTGAGTTGGCCGAGAAAATCTAGTTAGGACAAACTTAGCACGAGACATTTTGTAAACAATGTCAAGCGCGTGAAAAAGTAGCGGAGCGACACACACTGCTACTCTTTCGGCGTAACAGCCATTGTTCCTCCTGTGAGTCAGCTCTATCAGTTTCGAATTTTACCAGATGAATTTATTAGATGTATGTCTTTTGTTTTCATCCTAAATTGGCTGAATACAAGAATCATAAAAAATGGGCATTAAAATCCTTTTTGCGCATTTTTTATCAGAAATATGCTATGAGCCCCAAAACGATGGAAAGTCAGAACGTGGAGAATACTCACAACGATGGAATTACGCAGCTGCCACGGAACGCAAACATTTTAGCGGCATAATATAAGTGTTCAACGCAAGCAGTATACGGCAAACATTCAACAGTCTGCATAGGCCCCTACCATTCTGCGAAGTAACTACTCAATTTTTGTTTTGTCCTTTTCTGTTTCCAAGACTGTGTGTGCATTAATTGTGAAGAACCACTGCTGAAAGAGGCCACCGAATGGTACAAAAGCCTACGGCAGCACCATGCACTTTGTGAGGGCAGGCATGAGATCCACAGGTTCATGCGATTTCGCCACAGAAAGGCAGAACATATAAAAAAAAGCTTTTTGTACTTTTTAGCAGACTGAAGACATACTAACCTTCTTTACTGATTACTACTCTAAACGCGAACTGCCAGTAATGCGAGAGATACACTGCCAGCTCGAAAACAACATTGCCGGAATGCGAACTGCATATTTCAATGACATCTGGTTTTATGCTTTAGCAAATTATATTGTGCACCTGATGAAACTATTGCAGATTTACTTCGTTCTTCTTCGCATGCATAACCAGGTACAGTCACAATGAAACTTAAGTGCGACTCTCGACATATCATTTTTTTTTTTTTTTCGAGGAGCGCTGGCCTGGTGGCTGCCAGTTGTATCAATTGGTAACTTGGCGGCGGGCCCATTTAAGAGCGGGGGGGGGGGGGGGGGGGAGCACGGTATACTTCGTGTTTGAGCGGGTATCACAGCAGATAACGTTAAACAAAAACTGTATCAACAATTGGCAATAGTCAGGACAATTTTATTTTATCTTTATTTATTTATTTTTATTTTGGGAAATGCGCTGTGTAATGCATGGTGCAAAATAAAGGTACAAGACAAGAAAAACAAGAAAAACATAACCACTGCACGTTATTGTTTTAAGCATTTGATCTTAGAACCCACCGCGCTTCCCCCACGATCTGAGTTGGGCCCGCCACCACTTCACCAATTGGTACAACCGGCTGCCGCCAGACTAGCACCCCGCCTAGAAGGACGGGCGGTCCAGCGTTCCAGTAAAGTTTTACTGCGACTGAATTTAGAGCCAACGTTATGGGGGACGAGAATATATATATGTTTTTTAATCATGTATATCTCTTACCCGTGTTTATACCCTCCTCCCCCCCCCCCCCCCCACACACACACACAGAAAATGTTTCCTTGAGCTTCTCTTTTAATAATAATGCTTTAAATTGCTTCTGACCGGAAACAACCATACCGGTATTCTGTGTGGTGCAAACTACACTGGTACCAAACACAGAAGCCACTATTAAATCTCAAACAACATACGTTAGCGAAACCGAAATAAACAAGCAATATATGCCTTCAAATGCTCACAAGGATCAAATGCATTAATGAATATGTACATTAAAAGTATGAAAACGGGTAAAATATCAGTTACCTTCATCTACATTCTTATACATTATTTTAAGCTCCTGATAAGGGACGTAGAGGACAGACGTAGCGAATAAAAAGTTGAGACGCTTCGACTGACCAGAGCCAGGGCACGAAAATCTATCGACCCTAATAACTCCACTGATTTCACTCCGACATAAGCCAGTTTCTGCAGATACAAAATATATGAACTGCCTCCTTGCAGTCAACTCGGACAATCAAAATTGGTTAGTAAACTTTCATATTAATAAAAGCAGCCGCTTCTAATAAAACTCCCATAATCTTATCTTATTCTTCGTTTTTGAACGTTTTCAATTGCAATAATTTCAGATACGATAAAAAAAAAAAAAACTTAAAACGACAGCACCATATTCCATCCGTGATGGAACTCAAAATGTATATGCCTGCAATAGGCATATCCGCTTTGAAATTCGGCTACACTGTAGAGAAATTAAGCCGAATGTTCTTGACGCTGCATTTACCGTTATATAAACATGGTTACTAAAATAACTTGGACTGCCAATACAGGTTAGGGCGTGTTCATAGAGGTCTCACGCCTATTTATGCTTATCAAAAATATTTTATGTGGGGTACCAAGAAATGTCCAAACAATAAAATGAACCTTATTTTTTCAAAAATGATATATTGATTTTTTGTAAAAAGAAAACTGCATCTGAGGGGAGGTGAAGCGAGTTTCCCAAATGCGCGAAGACACAACTTTTAGGGTCAATGGAATAAAAACTACAACTGTGTACAACGTAAATATTTTTATGTCTAAAGCATGCAAACTGGTCCAAATGATTAGATACATTTGCTTATTTACGCTTACCTTTTAATGAAAATAAAATTACAAACTCCGTTATTGCGCCACTCTTTCCTATTTAGTATTCATTTGGGAATTTCTTTAAAACATCCCAAAATTATGTTTTTAAACTGAAACATTTTAAAGTACTTCATCATCTTTTTAGACAAAATAAAAATAAAAGTAGCGTTGAACTATTGTACTTTTTTTTCCTACATTGAGCATGGAAATTTTCTAGATATAAAAAATAAACAATTTGCAATTTTTGAGTTGTAATTAGAAAACTACTACTCTTGGAATTTGTCGAAACCACCCTCGATGATCCCTTGTAAACTGATAATTCAAAATTTTCAAAAACATGTCGCCTCATATTGTTTTAATGAAAAAATATGAACGTCTATCCAGGTCTGTTGTAGTCAATTACCGTTGGACGGTATCAGTCTCAACGTCTAGGGCTACTTGAGCACCGCATTCAAAGTGATTGACTTGGTAGAATTACCTCCCAGGCACCATAAAGCATTAAACAAAAAAAAAAGGATTTTGTTTAGCAGTGATGCGGGCGATATTTCCTATGAAAACTTAAATTTGTGGCGCATTCGGTCCTGTTGTGCTTGGTTGATTGCGTTGTACAGCACTACTTTCAAAGGGAATTACTTTAACATGGGTAGTCTGCTGACAAAATGATTCGATTAATTTATCTGAACATCACTGCCCAACGTTTCCAATTACGATGGACTGAAGCGGACCTTACGAGATACTCAGCCATCAAGTGAAAACGCGCCCCCATAGGCCTCTCTCAAAGATCACGTCATACTCACACGGCATTGGATCGACTTGTATGGGTTGTAGCGTCGCCTGTGGTCCATCGTAAGTCAAACGGAGCATGGGAACAGGAGACGGCACATAATATTGTCACGAAATTGTGCTCGCGCAAGTGTTTAGTCTAGCGTTACTTTATATTTTTAACTACTCCGAAGGTTCCCTCGTCTCCACGGCACGGCTCAATATTTCTGCCGGAGTCGGGAGGCCCCGATTGGGGGTGCAGGTGAACGATGTAACAGTACCCTTAGTTTACTGAACCCCATGTCGTAGATGCCTTGTCTTGTGCATGTCTGCTTTTGGAATCTCAACTTCGGAGGTGGTTTTCCTCCGTGTATAACTTCTCGGTCTTCGAATGTGCTTTTATTCTTTAGGGATGCTCTGGTGAGCTTCGCTCGGAATGTGTTATGTCTTGTGTATTCGCTGAAGGTGTGGTCGAGGAGGACGGCAGGGTAAGTTTTCTTAGGTTAGAAGTATTACCCCCAAAGCGTAATTTCTTAAGTGTGCATTCTAAGACTTAACTTTATGTCAGTTGTTTTAATACAATTTTGTTTTGACTAATCTAACGAAAAAGTGTAAAGACCCCAATTGCTTCGTGTCAAAAGTGGTGCTTGAAGAACGGGCCAAATTGCCCGTGCCTCACGCTGCAAAATGCCAAGATGTCATCATCCTCACCCTCGGACCCTGATCCAGGGGCAAGAACACCTTCCTCGTTCTGTCCGGGCCCAACGTGCCGTCTGAGACGCCGAGACATCCAAGGTGAAGCCATCATGAATCGCTCTTCTCACTCTGACAATTTTCGCGCGTGTGGTGCTTTCCGAAACGCTCAGTATTCCCCGAAGAAGCAAAGAAGCTTCTCTCCAAATTTAAGTAAGAACTGTCCATCCGCTACAAAAGTGCCGTCCCTTCCTTGTACAGCATCGCGCTCATTTTAAGAATCATTGAACTTCACGTTTCCCGTTCGAAGACAATGTGTCTTCGAACTTTATCGCCGCTCATGAAATTTGGAACTCATTTTGATTTCTTAGACAAAAAAATGATTTTTTTTTTTGTCGCTGGCACGTCACATATGTTAATAAAGGAATTCGACCTCAGACGTGTTTCTTTTGTGTATTAAAGAAAAGGTTCAGCTCTACTAGTATGACTTCTATTGCTTTTTGTTTCATAGTGCCTCGGGCCCCCAGAAGCCGTTGTCATGTTCAATGCGGCATAAGGTATCCGGGTGTGTTCGTTAATGTCGCGCATTCTTGTCCCACTCAGGTGGCTTTTAGCGTCGGTGGGACCAAGTCCAGCCATGTTCAATACGGCAAACTTCACCGATGTCGAGTACACGTGAGAAAGGATGGAGGGGCATGTGAACAGTCAAAGTAACGAGTTCGATTTTTAAGCCAGTAAAAGTGGCTGTGCTTTTAGGCAATGGAAGCCGTCAGAGCTGTCAAATACTGCACCTCGTGTGCGAGTTACTTTGATTTAGAATTCGGTCTAGGCAGGTACTTACGGCGGACCACCCCGACGTTTAAATAAAATAAACGCTCGAGTTTATCCAGGGCTCGACAAATTTAACTATATATGACTTCCGAAAACAACTGCGATGAAATCATCACCGCCAAATTTGTGTTCTGAACGCCGACGGAAGCGATTTCTGGTTATAAAACAAAAGTGCAGTGGCTGAGCTCGGCAATGCCAGGATATACGTAGCGTGAGCTTAGGTTCAGCTGGTTATTCTTAGCTTTCCTGGTTGTCTAGGATTAGCTTGATTATCATTGTTACTGCTGCTTCATGACACACACACGGTATACGCATTATGTGTTAATACTGCAGATTGGGCGAGTTGGTAAGGCATCATTATGAACCAGCGCACAAATGTAACTGTCTACCTATGCGCTGGTTCATAATGACGCATTATGTGACTACTTCGGGATCCGACGAGTTAAGCTTCTCCGCTCTTCTCGGCGCTGAGCAGCAATTTCGCTCTCCTTCTCCATGGCTATACCACACTGGCAAACGCCCCGCTATATGTATACCCCCACTGATACCTCTGCGCATGCGCACAAAATGAGAGGCGCTATCAAGCGGCTCCGGTGCAGCGTCAGACTTGGCTACTGCGCAACGGAGGCGCACAGCTAGGCACGCGGCGGCGCCAGTGCGTCTGCCGTGGCTATGACGTCACTTCTCTGGAATGCACAGACCACCGAGGCGCGCGCGGCGGCGGCGGCTCCGGCGCGCCAGCTGTGCAGCGGCCTCGGTGGCTCCGAGGCGAGAGCGCTGGCCTACGGATCCCCATGTGGCGGGTTTGAATCCCGGCCGAGGTGCACGCAATCTGACGGAGGCTTATTGCGGAGGAGGTGCCGTGTAACCGAGCTTTCGGTTGCACGCTAAAAGATCCCCACGTGTCCAAATTAATCCTCAGTCCTCCGCTCGGGCGTGCCAGATGCCTGTCGTTGGTTTGGCACGTAAAACCCCCAAATTTGACTTTTTTGCGCCAGCTGTGCGCCGTGTGACGTCACTGCTCCTCGGGCATGCGCAGCACGGCTCTCCAGGAGCCACGCGAAACTGCGGAACCTCGGCCAGTGTAGCTCACGCTACAAAACTTTATCTATTATCATTTAGAATTCTAAGGAACTTTCTAAAGCAACGACATGGTGTAATGCCGATTGACAAGTTTTCGAATAGCGATTAGTATAACCCCGTGAAGATGCATTTTTTGTTATAATGACGTGTAAGTTTTTGTGTATTTCTGATATCATGTATGTTATAACCGAAGTAGCGTTTCGTTCGAGAAACAGATTGACATTCAGTTTTATGTTCAAGAAAGTGTGTGCCCGCTTACCTTATGATGAAAGATTGCAAAATTTTGTAAGCGTACTTAAAGATGTGGGAACTCTTTTTCCGTGATGGGACGGTGTCGTGAAATTGTACTCGCGCGAGTGTTTAGTCTAGCTTTACTTTATATTTTTACCTTCTCCGAGGGTGAGCTCGTCTCCACCGCACAGCTCATGACTTGAACGCTGTAAAGGTACATTCAGTTTACAGAACCCCGTGTCGGACATGTTTTTTCTTGTGCATGTCTGCATTTGGGATCTCCACCTCGGAGGTGGTTTCCCTCCGTGTATAACATCTCGGTCTTCGAATGTGCTTTGAATTCTTTATGAATGCTCTTGTGAGCTTCGTTCGGAATGTATTCTGTCTTGTGTATGCACTTGTTTTCTGGAATGTCCAATTTGCTTTGGGCTCCGAGCCTTTTAATTGGCTCTAAGAAAACTTCTGTGATTGGTTGCGAAAGTGGCTCCAAAATGCTGCTACACTAATATAAGCAGCTGCCAAAGGCCCGCAGAGGTCCTGGCTCCTGGATACATTGCCTTGAACAACACCCTGCCTTTCGAGGCCAACTTGCGCGTCCAATGCCCTTCGGCTGTGGAGTCTTCGGCCCCCTAACTCGCAAACTTGAAACCCCTTACGGTTGTGGAGGAGTTCGGCTAGCCCGCCTTTGTGTGGGTCCTGGTTTGTCGAGTTTGGCTGTGGTCGGGGCACCCGCTGAAGGTGTGGTCGAGGAGGACGGCAGAAGGGGAAGTCGCCAGAGACAGGAGTGATTCTCCCGTAACGTTTATTGACGAATTGTTCATATCTGTTGAAAAAGATTAAATTGTCATTTCATAAATGAACAGATGTGCATTAATATAAGAATCGTCATCAGCGGAGAAAAATCCTATTTTCTGCGCGACAATATCATCCCCAACCGTTGGCGGGCAAGGCGAGGGCAGAGCAATCGCATGTTCCTTCAAAAAACACACAAAAAAACAAAAATATACAAAGAAATGAAAGCTAGGTAGCCTCTCTGCAACAGCGTTGCGCCCTCGCGCAGCGCGCAAGTGATATATCTGGTGTTTGTAAGTACACTGCATATTGGGTAATGTTTACACCACGCAGCAAAAGGCTGAAATCACCTAACAGTATGGTGGTTTGGTGATATTAGATAAGATTGAATATTGGGTAATATCTACACTTTTATTTCGCTTGATATTTTAGAGGTAATCGACCAATTTATAATGCAAATTGGTGAGCGGAGGCTGCAGAAAATAATTCTCAAAGTACCGCTGAAGCCCCTCCTTCCCGGAGCGTTACTTCATAAAAAGGAGCTTTCAGAATCTCCGCTTTCGCGCATCTTCAGCAAATATCAAAGCTATGCATGCGCGTTGTTGCTATTTTCAAAACAGTCAGAAAACAACGTCACGACTGGTGTCAGTGCAGGGGGATAGACCCGGCAAGCTAGCAATGGCACGCGCTACACACATGAGTGATACTCGCTTGGCGGCTGAAAGATCCTTCTATAATATAACGACTGGTCGGAGATTTTTTTGTGTGTGTTTTCTCGCGTTTAGTTGCATCTTCGGGGAAAACGAACGTGATACTCAGATTCGCGAGTTAAAAATACTCTAAAATTCAAGTCTAACTCGATTTTTTCAAGAACATTTTCACCGTCTTTTTAAGTAATATTATTAGGAAAGTTTAGAATATAGAACCCTAAGGCTTTGCTTAAGCAAAGAAATAGTGTCGTTATCAGTGGGCACGTACAAATCTCAAACTGTCTTTTTAATTGTGGCATCTCGACGACGCTGTTTTTAGACACACAAACATGAATACGTTATTCTAAACCCGGCATTAGGGGAAGATCATTAATTAAAAAAAAAATGTCTGGACACAGTTCAGTCTTAATGCGTTGGCAGTAGTGCCCTGGTATATTCGCCGACCTTAAACTTGTTTGGAGCACACGTGTATAATGTTAGCAACGTCGCCACGGGATGGCGCAACAGCCCAACTGGCTGTAGAGTTCCTGTATAGGCTCCCTACGGTAGCCAGAGCTGCGCGTTTATCCTCGTAGCGCCGGCCTACTAACACGGCATTTGGAGTCTGCTCCTCACGTGACTGATTGCCGCGCTCTTTCTCCTCCTTTTCAGGAAAACAGGAAAGGAGCAGGAGGCGAAAGGAGGGGAACGTACGCCGAGGCGCTTGCACCATCGGCGAAGTGGCCGTACCGGTGTCTCTCCTGCACGCCCTTTGGAGTCTGCTCCTCACTTGATCGGATTTCGGCGAATAGTGGCGCGACGACACGTGGAAAACAGACGCGCAACTCTTGCTCAATTACGGAGCCTATAGAGGAACTCTAACTGGCTCTAGAGCCCCGGTATCTGAGAAAAGTGGCGCATTTTCTTCCCTCCTCCACCAAAAACCCTCCTTACTCCACCTCTAACTTCCGGGATGCGACGGAGGCGCCCTCTGAATGTTCCCAAGCGTCGCGATGTCTCGGTCAGCTCAAGCGGCGCGATGCCGGTTGAGTTGACCTTTCTCGTCATATATCTGTGACAATAACCTCATCTAGAGCCCGCATTTGCATCCGACCGCCCTGAAGCCGCTCTAGATTTGTTCGTCCATCCGCGGATCCCAAAACGTCCTTTGGATAATCGTCCCAATCGTCGCTACTGAGTGGCATTATCGGTCAGTGTCTCGTGGGTACCTGTACGCCCCTACAGATTCACAGAAATCGTAAATCGTTTTTAATCATCATATCAAACCTCCAAAATGCTATTATATTCTCCACGATTTCAGATGATTCTCTTCTTATCTTCAATGTGCAGAGATAATGCATACTCGTGCTTGTCGCACTGGCTTCGCTTGCACTTACGTTGAAACGGGGTATAGATACATCAACATGCTCGCGTCCACAGCCGCGAGAGCGTTGCAAGCTTATGAACTTTGTGCGAAACAAAGCATGGTACGCGAGCAGGTGCGCCACACTTGACAAGCGAGCGTAATCCGCACCTCCGCACGCACCCGTAATGGGGTATCCACGCGAAGGAGCAATCTGCCACTTTTCTCCACGGATCGCGCATCACAAGCATCGTTTTTGGCGCGAATATTACCACAACTGTTTAATTGGTTGGTGCGGCACCCAAACTTATATTCCGGCTGGAACTTGGTCAACAGTGTCTGAGATGCGCCTGACGCCCATTTCAATCGTCAAATAAAATTTAGAAATTGCCTTCAAGGTTCCTTTAACTGGCTATGGAAACTGGCAAAGTAACACCCACTGCAAGTACCGATATATGGCGGCTGGGAGCATATTTCGAGAGGCTAGCCGATGGGACTCATAGCAACAGAGGCCGCACTGCATTGGCTGGTTATTGGGAGCGAAGTCGTGACGTATCACCTAGCAACCGAATATCGGCGGCGACGTCCACCTTCACCAATTTCGGCGCCGCGCAGTGGCGGATCACTGCGGGGAAGCCGACCCCATTTATCGCCGGTGCTCCTACCGGCAACTTGGGCTGCACGGGTTCCACACGAACGACCCGCGCCCACAGTACGGTGAGCGTCCACAAACCATCAAGGAGTGTCTTCGCCGTCCACCGTCAACAGCGCCCGCTTCGCCCCAAGGGTATCGATCGCCTTCCCAGCGACGCCCTGCATCGGTTCTTTGTAGGTACCACCGGGAAATCCTGTCTCCCCTGCATTGCTGAGAAAAAAAGTGAGGCGATGCCGGGATATGGTACTACCGAGGACAAACGACATATATATCATTCAAAAACGTCGGAGGGATCCCGCACCACTAGAGACAAGACGCATGGGATCGACGCTTCTGCAACGGTGTCGTATAACGTCAACGTTAACATCGACGGCCCCGACGCGACGGCACTCATTGACACCGGAGCAAGACTATTCCGTTTTGAGTGGGAAGCTTTCTCGCCAACTTTGAAAAGTGATGAAGCGGCACTGCGCGTTCGTGCCGCGCTTCTTCTCCTTTTTTTTTGGAAAACAGGAAATCAGGAGGAGGCGAGAGGAGGGGGGAACGTACGCCGAGGCGCTTGCACCGTCGGCGAAGTGGCCGTACCGGTGTTTCTCCTGCACGCCATTTGGAGTTTGCTCCTCACGTGATCGGATTTCGGCGAATAGTGGCGCGGTGGCACGTGGAAAACAGACGCGCAAGTCTTGCTCCCGTAGGGAGCCTATAGAGGAACTCGAACTGGCTCTAAAGCCCCTTTATCTGGAAAAAAGTGGCGCATTCTCTTCCCTGCTCCTCCAAAAACCCTCCTTACTCTACCTCTAACTTACGGGACGCGACGGAGGCACCCTCTGGATGTTCCCAAGCGTCTCAATGTCTCGGTCAGCTCAAGCGGCGCGATGCCGGTTGTGTGGACTTTTTCTTTCGTATAACTGTGACAATAACCTCATTTAGAACCCGCATTTGCATCCGACCGCCCTGAAGCCGCTCTAGATCTGTTCGTCCATCCGTGGATCCCAAAAGTCCTTTGGATAATCGTCCCAATCGTCGCTACTGAGTTGTATTATCGGTCAGTGTCTCAAGGGTACCTGTCCGCCCCTTCAGATTCACAGAAATCGTGAATCGTTTTTAATCATCATATCAAACCGCAAAATTGCAATTATATTCTCCACTGCTTTCAGATGATTCACAACTTATTTTCAATGTGCGGAGAAAAAGCATACTCGTGCTTGTCGCACTGGCTTCGCTCGCACTCACGTTGAGACGGGGTATAGATACATCAACATGCTCGCGTCCGCAGCCGCGAGAGCGTTGCAAGCTTATGAAGTTTATGCGAAACATAGCATGGTACGCGAGCAGGTGCACCACACTTGACAAGCGAGCGTACTCCGCACCTCCGCACGCACCCGTACTGGGGTATCTACACGAAGGAGAAATCTGTCACTTTCCTCCATGGATCGCACATCACGTGAGACATACGCCATCCCTTATTGACGCCTCGCGGCGCCGTCCGCCTCCGTGGCAGAGGCGAGGAGGATTCGTTCTCTCAGAGCGAAAGCTCCGCGGATGGGCGACGGTGTAGTTCGCATTTGGCTGCTTTTAGCGATACTCTTTTGCCTAGTCCGGCCACGGGGCCCACCGTGTTCTTTTCAAGCTTTCGGAACCGCCTGTGCCACTACTGTTGTACTACCGCAATGGTAGAATGGGCAAGATGAATGACAACGCTAATAGGCACACGCGCAGTAGTTCAACGAAGACGTCATGGGGCACCCGAAGGAGTCACTGATACTCCACGGACTCGATTTCTAGCAGCTTTTCGTAGAACTGGGTTTGCATACCAAGTTCTTTTTTCTCCAACCAATCTTTCACACAGAAGCTTCTTTTAGTAGGTGGAATGTCGTCGTCGTCCGTTCCTAGCAGCGCTCCTGCCATAACGGCATACCGCTGCTTCATCTGCACCTCCATTCTCCTCCTATCGACTACAACGCTCGCGCCCTCTTCAGCGTGTTCTGAGCGTTGTCGTCTAGAGTGTAACCTCTACATTGTGCTGGTACCACTGATATCCCTCACGCCCCCCCCCCCCCCTACCCCGGTCCGTGGTGATGCTAGAGTCGAGGACGGAGTTTCCCGGGTTGCTGACATCACGACATCCGTCCGCAGAGTTCTTCTTCGTGTGGATACCCCTTGAGTGAGAGCGCCGCCGATGCTCCAAGCACGAGCAGGAGCAGGCAGTTTTGAACGACGCTTACTTCCACGGCACGGGCGCCCGTGCATGCCAAGTCGGCAATGTTCTGCTCGCTCTAAACACCTGTCCTTTGTTTAAGGGGGATTCAACCGCTCGTCACTCAATGGGCAAATTTCGCTACACAAACCTGAGTTTCAGGATTGCACGATAGTATTCATTCTTTTGGAGGTTACTTATGATAACGTAATGAAGGTTGTACGGCCCATGGATGTTTCTTTTAGAGCGCTGGAGATTTTTAATAAAATCCAGAAATATGACCGTTTTGACTGTTTTGAGCGCGTTTTGAGGCACTTTTGAAAATACAATTATTTAGAAGACAAACGTGACAAAACGCTTGGCCGTACGTACTAGGGGTGCCTCTAATCTTAATTTTAAGACCATGACGAGAAAGCAAAATAATGTTGTATTTGCGTATTTGTGTAAATAAAATCACCCTGCTAATTTCATTTCCAACTTGTTAAACGAGATGGCGACACTAGTGCTAAATGCCTGAAACCGGAGATTTTCTTGCTGTTGCTATTGTTGTTTTTCTCTCGAGCTCGAATTCGACCGCGATGTCTGGTTGCTCGTGGATCAGTAGCACGTGTAGCGAAAGCTCGCGCTGTAAAGCTCACAGAACGTGGATTCAATCCCCCGCCTCTGTCCGTTTCAATCGGGATGTGCATCGTACCGGCGTGCTGCCATGTATCACTATTGCGTGATGCACGTTAAAGTCGTCAGACAAGCAGCGGTATACTGCACTGTCTTTCATCTCCAACGAAGACACCAGATGCCCTCAGAGCTGACTTCCCGCTGTATAAACATAGACACAACAGAATTACAATTGATGGCTCCGTTGGTCAGCACTTTTTGAACGTTGCAAAAAAAGTGTAACTAGTCAATTGCAGATTCCTAGCGAAAGGCCTGATAAGGCTCTGAAGGCGATGCGTGGTGAAACGCTTGCATACGCTACAAGCGTGGCTCGTAAGCACCCTAAGTTCGTGCAGGGTTGAACAGAGATATGTTAATATGTCTAATATGTATTTGGAAATAAAAACAAATAGTTGAATGAGTTGCAAAGAAGGCTAAAATACTTATTCCGAACAACATTTATTTTGTGAAACATTATTTCAGATATTTTCATTGTCTGCAGACCTTGTTTGGTGGCTAGTGGATATGCAAAACAAAACAAAAAAAAAAGAAGCATGATTTCTATTATTTTGAACAATTACAATATATTTTCTTAACCAACAAACAGGTGCTTACTCTGAGATGCAAATTGAATTTTGACGTTAGCGTTTTGGTGCCCGAAACAATTTTTTGTAAATTTAACACTTCGCGTTTTGCGGATTACTCAAAAAACCAAACGGGCAATCAATAGGTAGAAAATACGTTTCTACCTAAGGTGAGGCGTACGTTTCTTTTTTTTTTTCTCTTCACCTTTTTAATTTTTAGGCAAAATCAAATGAACCTCTAAATAACATTAGTGTCTTCATAAATAACCTCGGGAGTTCACTATGCTATAGTCCGTTATGAACACCTCTTTCAACAGTGATCTTACAATGTCACGGTGGAATGAAACGGTGCTATACTAGTGCCACTAAATAAGCTACGCTTCAGAGTAACGACACTTGCCTATATTGTGGCTTAAAATCATGGTTGCCATATATCTGAAGCTTTATCTGAAATCACAGGACACGCTTTTCCGCCCTCCACAAATGTTTGAACAGTTCGCGACAAAGCAAAGCAATATTACAGGAGCTTTCTAACACCGAATTTAATGCTGAAGAAGTCGCACTTTTGAATCATGACGATCGGCGGTTGCGTCTGCACTGCACAAACCCCAAAATGGCGGTGGCCACAACAATGTCGGGTAACGGAGCGCCAATACTCTAAGCGCAGCTCATTTAGTGGCTTTAGGTGCTACTTCGTCTCAACTTAGTATGGACTATTGTTAGCCGCGCGTGCTAAAAGCGCGAGCTAGTTGCTTCGAACGAAGCCTCGGCGGCTGCACGAGCGCTCGTGCAGCAAGTGCTCCAGTCAAGGCAGTCAAGGTTAGCCGCTCGCGCTAGCACAGCATTCTCGGTTAGTCCATGCTAAGGTGAGACGAAGTATACCTTACCTGTCTGAAAACAAATAAACCGATCTCACCAGCCAGTTTGACTACGCCACCGCTGCCGCAATGCATCGAGGGAACTTCAGTCTTTCTGCACGTGCGACAACCTCGCTGGAGCTTTGCGCGTGCAGAGCACGAACAGTCTCGTGCACTGCTGATTGCCTCCTGTGAACTAAAGTTATGGCGGCCTCGCGCATGCGCCGAACGCTTGGTGAGATCGGTCTATTGGGGTGTCTGTATGTTTATACAGCCTGAACATAGTCTGCCTCAACGGGCGACTTGTCTCCCAGCTGTAGGTGAGCAATTTAGCCAGTGCAGTACAACCGGTAGTCTGGGGTCTTTAACGTGCATCACGCAGTAGTGATACACGACCGCACGCCGGTACGATGCTCTTCCAGATCGAAACGGGCAGGGGTGGGAATTGAACCCAGGATCCCTGGGTTATACAGCGCGAGCTTTCGCTCCACGTGCTCCGAGCCGGTGTGCTCTAGCCCACTCGGCCACAGATCCTTTTTTTTTTTTTATTGCACTTGGCCACCGATCCCTTTTTATCTGTCTGGACTAAAGCCCTTCGATGTGTTTGCGTTTGTCTTGCAAGTGGCGTCAAATGCGCAAGTGCACGAGGCCCGTGTCTCGAGCGGCCCTTGGAAGCGAGTGGCAGCGGAGCACCCGCTCCTCACACGTGTCTTGCGCGTTTCCACAACAATAGTTGGCGGTATTTGTAAGCGTGAATTTTATCAAATGAATTTAGGCTGCACTTGCCGGCAGCGCCTTCAACTTATAGAATTTACGAGGATAACTCGAGTGCAACGTGGCTTTGTGTATTTGAGTGGTTCTTTTTCGCTGACAGGCAGACAGACGGAAAGTGTCCTTTCTTGCCATACCCGTTGCCAATGTTGTTAGCTGCTGTGCACTTGGCGCGCGATTGTGGACGAGTAGTAGAGCCGCGCCACTTGCTTGGACAGAGAACTCCTTGGTACAGTTCACGGGTGGGAAACGGTTGCTTCTTGTTGCTTTTGACTCGACGCGCAGAAGTGTGGACCTCGTCGACGAGGTCCACACCTCTGGACATGCAGAAGAGTGTACCTTGCCGCGCAGAAGTGTGTACCATCGCCACTAAATGAGCTATGCGTAGGGTCGGCACTCTGTTCCCCAATACTTCTGTGGGCGCCACCATCTTGGTGATTGTACAGAGCAGACGCAACTGCCGATCGTCATGATTCAAAAGTGCGACTTCCTCGGCATTTGATTCGGTGTTAGGAAGCTCATGTAATATTGCTTTGCTCTGTCGCGAAGCGTTTAAACATTTGTGGAGGGCGTAATAGCGTTTCCTGTGATTTCAGATAAATTTTCAGATAACTGGCAGCCATGATTTTAAGCCACAATATGGACAAGTGTCGTCACCCTGAAGCATAGCTTATTTAGTGGCACTAAGGAAGATCATGGCGGAACAGCGCAGCACTGAGCTAAATTTCAGACGCCGTGTTCTTCTATAGTGCCACTAAATAAGCCACGCTTCAGAGTTACGACACTTGTTCATATTGTGGCTAAAAATCATGGTTGCCAGTATATGAAGATTTATTTGAAATCATAGGAAACGCTTTTCCGCCCTCCACAAATGTTTAAACAGTTCGCGGCAGATAAAAGCAATATTAAATGAGCTTGCTAACACCGAATCTAATACCGAGGAAGTCGCACTTTTAATCATGACGATCGGAAGTTGCGTCTACTTTGCACAATCACCAAAATGGCGGCGCCGACAACAATGTTGGGGAACAGAGTGTCGACACTCTAAGCGCAGCTCATTTAGTTGCTCTAGTTCTTCCCAGAAGTGGCGGGCTGCACGTGTCTCGAGCCTTTCCACAAAAATTATTGGCGCCACTTTTCCCAGGATAGATAAACTTCACTCCACACATTCTGGGAGTGGGTTTGCAAACCAGTATTCAGACGAAGAGCAGGCCGATATACAACATAGGAAGTGAACAACTGCCACTTCATTTCTATTTTTGTTTTCTAGCTATAAATTAAACTGTAAAAATAAACCTTTTTTTGTTGTTGTTTTTTTTTGCAAAGCAACGTTTGCGTGTTAAATATGGTGGTCCAAACGGCCGCGACGTCGCACCTTGTGCTTTCGATAATTTTGAACGTGGATGGAACTTCGAATCCATTCGGAAATCAGAGCTTATTCTACGTTTTGTAAGCCACTGTAATCTACGTATGTACTGGCTCGTATCTCGCGCCGCCTGTTGGCCGCTTCTTGCAGCAGCGGACGCAGAGCGAAGAAGATCTATCTCGAGATCGGTGGCGAACAGCCCGTGGCCCGAGCCCACCTCGAGCGCCCGACCTGCATGCGCAGCTGCGATCATGCAACTCGTTTGTTCCGGAAAAATTCTGCGCCATCTATGAGGAAAAGGGTACAAATAAATAGCGGTTGAATCCCCCTTAAAGTACTGTAGTTTAGAGCATAACTCGCTCTTACAGCTGTCTTTTTGCATTCTCGTGAGCTTTAAACAGAGCACCTGCATCGCATAAAGGCCGGTTCACGCATGCAGCAAAGCGCTGATGCAGCGCTGCTGACGTGTCGTCAGCTGCATATCGTCTGCCGTGAGCGACGGTTATGTCAGTGCGATACAAAGCTGGTGAACACTTCCGTCAGCACGCGCTTAGCGCGAGGTCAGCGCTATACTTGTAGCCATAGTCTCCTCTATTGGCGACGTGAGCGATCGAAAGCGTCGCTGTGGTCGGCCCACCACAATAGACCCTTCCAGAAATTCAGTCTGGCCACCTCGATAGCTATCATCACCTAAGTGTGTATCATCTGTACATGCGAATGGCGGCCTTTTTATGGCTGGTGAAGGAAGAATTTGAAGACAGAAACCGATGCGGAGCCTGAGCATCTAGACTTATAAGCTTATATGCATTACGCATTTGAGGCTGTCATGCAAGTCCTTGGAATGCTCGGCTTCAGCACGCCCCATGACAGCTCATGACAATGAACTGTTAGTTTTAGGGAGAGGTTTACTCAACTATAAGCGCCTTGTGCAGAGCGGTAGTTTCTTGACACCATCGAAACTGAAGCAGATAGACAAATAACCGTTCAACGGAAAACACCCTAACTTTCGTACGCCTACCGTTGATGAAAAGGCACCAGATTTTATCCGCCATTAGCATACAGCAATTTGAACTGCTATTTCAGACACTAGATGGCACTGAATTTGTGAAAGGGTCTATTGGCCGAATGCTGACTATGACGTCAGCAAAGGATGTCTCATCGACCGAAATAAGAGGAATGTAAGAACTTCAATTTTGACGGTGTTGGCAGTGTTGCTTTGAGAGCGCTATGATTTCAGGCTTCCACCATGCTCATTACAAACACCATCGAACTTGTTGTTCACAAGGTAATGACGTCACGAAAGGAACCGAACGAGGGCGCCACCGAAACATCTCGCCGCTATATGCGCCATATTTGTGGGTGATGTCTAGAGCGCTCTGAACGAGCCCGCATTAATAGGCTGCTAAGACCGCCAATCTTGAGGGAGCGGAATGCACGTTACAAAAGAACTGTGGAACCTCGCAATCAGCACGCGCTCAGCAGTCGTGCACACCGCTATGGCCACCAGTGAATACTTTCTATATACGTTTCCAAAAAAGAACGTGTCGCCGGTGCCATTGTGAGTGTTCTTGCGTATGGCGCGTGCTTTGCTCTCTTTCCGAAGCGACGAAGGCGCACGTGCTGGGCTGTGAGGATCGCACGATGGACTGTAATCTTGTAAACATTGGAAAGGTGTATACTGAGAAAGCCTGGCTGATCGCTATGAGGCACGGCTGCCGAAAGTGAAAGAGTAGAGCGGCAGACAACGGATGCGAGGAGTTAAATGTTACGGGCGAGCCGCTGCGGTGAGACGCCGAAACACACTTCTCCCGAGCGATGGAATGTCCGCTCATGCTTTTCGCATTCCTCGCGCGTCCTCCCCGCTGAAAAAGCTGTTCGCTCACTAACAGTTTCCCCGAGAAATGCTCTGTGCTACCAGATCCTCGCGTTCCAAATCTGCAACGGGGCGCTCTATGCGAACTGCCAGGCTTTGTGAGTATAGAGGAGGCTATGTTGTCACGCTCTGCTGTATGTGTGAACAGGCCTTACGTTTGCGTTTCCCGTCGGGTTGAAATCTTTTCGACAGATTCGGTGAAGCAAGATCTTCCTCCGAGTTTCATATTTTATTCCAGAGGGAACACTGAGAAGCTCTCCGGCCGACGTTTCCACCGGCGCGGCAGCCTGTTAGCTGTCGCGTAGCAACAGCTTGGGAAGGTAATGGCGAGCGGAAGCCCAAAACCGAAAGCAAGATGTCACGTGACGACTGGCCAATAGTGTGCGCGGCGGCTTGTTCAAAGAATGGCACCACTTTTCCCAGGATTGAGAGGCTTTAAAGAAACACTGACACCACGAAAATATATATATATATTTTTTTTTAATTTTGGGCCAGGCGTTTTATTATGCTGTCGGAATACTACCCAATTGATATTATGCTACAGAGTCACGTATATTTTTAATAAAGCACACAAAAAAGCAACTCCTCGAAACCGAAACCACGGTGTAAGATAATAAACTTCAGGGGAGGACACGGCGGGGCTGAACGCGCGGCGCGAGGGATCAGATAGTGTTCGTTCGACGGGCATCCGAAAGGCTGCATTATTCCTCGGCCACCGTGCCCGCGGCTGACAGTGTCGCCGGCGGCCAAACGGCGAAACTGTGTGAGAGCGAAAAAAATTATCTCGTTGCCATGACACCCCGGTACACCGTGGTCTTTCTGCACGAGCGACAACCTCGCTGGAGCTCTGCGCGTGTCGAGCATGAGGCGGCACGAGCCGTCTTTGCCGTACCCACGGGTCGACGTGTCATCTGCCGGCGCCGCTTGAAACCATAGTGAGAGAGAGAAAGAGAGAGAGTGAAAAGCGAACTTTATCTGCACTGCGCGAGGAGCGCGCTGTCCTCACCTGAAGAGTATTATCTTACACCGTGACCGAAACCGAAACCCCCGCACCGCAGGATGAAGTGGAGAGGAGAGAGTGAGTGACGGAAGTCACGTAACTACACCCAACCGTGCGATTTTTTTTTTTCGCGCAGCAGACGAATTGTGGTGCAGGAACCGTTTGCCGTGCGATTCCTTTGCAGTTATGTTTGTTCCGCTCGCTGTTCTGTACTTCATGATAAGTGGTTTTGTACATTTAAGTGTTGGAACTTAGTAGTGAGTGCCCGTGGTGAATTCCCGTGATCGGCTCCGAAAAGAATACTCCCGCGTGAAGAGCTGTATCACATTTCCTGCATCTGAAAGCGACATTGTGCGGCAGAGTCTGCACAAGTTTCCGAAAGATCAACGGGATCGGGACCAATGGTTGGCTGCAATTATTGTATAACAGTTACGGGCACCTCGGAAAGTGGACGCTAGCCGATTTATATTCTCCTTGTATTTTGTGGAAAGTGGCTACATTGAGTTCGCAGGTGTCAAAAAGGGAATCCCATACCATTTAGTTCAGCGACATATCGTCCACAACAATTGTTTTTTTTTCAGTGATAATTGTAAAAACATTGACCGCATCTCCACGTGGTGAATGATGTTGCTTGGGGCGAAGCTCTGGTGGTGCTTGTCTGCGTAGACACCGAGCCGCAGCATGCCGAGCCTTTTCATTCATGTCAGTAGGAGAATGTGTGGTTTTCTTCTTTTTCTTTTTTTAAGCAGACAGATGGGATGGCATCTCAGAACCCCCTACTCTTTTTTTTTCTACTTTTTCTTTTTTCATGATTTTTTTCATCTTTTTTTTTTCCAATTTTTTTTTGCCCTACACGAGCACGTGAGCATGTGCTCACGTGCTCGTGAGCACGTGATCTCACGAGCAGAAGCACGAGCACCCGACGCCGGGCCTACGGCGGACGGCGGACGGACATGGCCAGCCCCTAAGGAGCTTCGCCCCTAAAAGAATTGTGAACATCGCAAAATGTTTGACCAATAAAAAAAAAAAGGTACGCTTACACTAGGGATCGAACCCGTGCCTGCTGCGTGTGAAGCGGACGTCTTTCCACTGAGCTAGTGGGAGTTTATTTGTTTTTTTCTTTATTGTAAGAAAGCAGGCTGAGCTAGTGGGAGAACTCTATTCGTGTGTATTAATGCAGCCGGTCGACTGCATGTCGGAAAGTTTGCTGCCGATTTGCCTCCAGTTCACGCACTCCCGGCTCGAAGTAGGGCAGCACCACGCATTGGCCGCATTCGCACCTATTAAAGAAACCGTACGCGTGTGTATCTAACTCGAAGTACGCACTTCGTGGTTGACGTTTGCCCGAGCGATGTCTTCAGCCACGAGAAGGTACGACGGCTCGGTGACGTCTTCGTGCAATAGGCTTGCTGGTAGGGCGTGTCGTACGGGATGAATATCAATTCTTTTGATCGGTCCAAAATTTCTCTTTCGAAGGAAGACAGAATTCGCCGGCACCGTGAACGACAGTTCTGAAGCAGACGTCCCTCGCCCGTCGTCCGCTGCCAGAATTTTGAAGTGAACGCACAGAATGCTCCCGGTTGTCTGTGCATTTTTTTTTGCAATGAACGTATTTGCAGCTTTTTGGAAGCCACAAAAAATGGGTTTCATATTTTTATATTTTTAATATTGACTGTGTGCCTTCAATGACCCACGACTTTGATTAAATTTGGTGGTCGTGTCTAAACCTTAGAAAACGGCCCGCGACCACGGAAAAGAGAAGTGAAGCGCGACTCAAACCGGCCAGTTCTCGATCGGCGGTTTTCGGGCGGAAAGAAACCGAATTTCGAGCCGCAAATTCTGTTCTGGGTAGTTAGGCTTTATATGTCACGTACAACTAAAAACTTCGGCGAGCATAAATACCCTAAATATAAAGTGAAAGATGAAAGATGTGGTTGTGTTGTCCCAGTTTTAAGTGTTTTATTCTTTCTTTATACATCATAAATACCCTGTCAGTGTCCCTTAAAAGGGACCATGAAAACAATTTAATTTGATTTTTAAAGGTGTTGTCTGACACGTTGGTGCCCTGGCATGCCACTCAATTTGTTTTAGAACTTTGTGACTTACTTTTGTGCCTGCAAATAAACCTGCGAAAACGAAACAAACATTCAGAAAGAAAGTGACGTCGAGGAGAGCTGTCGGTGTCGGTAGGATTTAGTGGCCTGTCAGCGCGGTTCCCGTGGCTGTTTATAATGTATGACGGTCTGTGAAGGAAACGTGAAGGAAATGGACGACAGCGCCGCGCTTGCAAACAAATTTGAGCTCCCGTTCAGCAAGCTCACGCCGACTGAACAAGAGATGCTGCTCAGGACGCAGAACTCTGGATTGGCGCTTACGAGGGCGCCGCAGACCTGCCACCGACTTCTCGGTCGCCGCCTCAGAGCGACTTTCGGCCCTCCTCGCCGACGCCGCCGCAACGCCATTACGGGAACACAATGCACAGAATACTACAGCACATAAACGCGGCATGATTGAAGAGACGCCAGTTTGCGAAGCGAAATAAGAGTCGAAACGCAGGCGAGCTGGTGAACAATCATTAAGAAGAAATAAAACCTTGTGACAAGAAAACAAAAAGGG
Source organism: Ixodes persulcatus (assembly GCA_013358835.2). Lineage (NCBI taxonomy): Eukaryota > Metazoa > Arthropoda > Arachnida > Ixodida > Ixodidae > Ixodes > Ixodes persulcatus. The sequence continues at coordinate 899,517 of JABSTQ010010780.1, forward strand.
ACATACACACCACTGTCTCAAAACCAGCACAGCAGGGGGATCGGTGGCCGAGTGGGCTAGCACACACCAGCTCGGAGCACGTGGGGCGAAAGCTGGCGCTGCAGAATCCAGGTTACTGGGTATAATACCCACCCGTGCCCGTTTAGATCAGAATGAGCATCATACCGGCGTGCGGTCGTGTAGCACTACTGCGTGATGCACGTTAGAGACCCAATTTTAGCGGTTGTACTGTTCTGGCTAAATCTCTCATCTACAGCTAGGAGACTCGTCGCCCGTTGAATTAGACACAGTTCTAGACTGTATAAACATACACACAGCCCAATTTTTTTTTTTTTTTTTTTTTAAACCAGCACAGCATACAGTTGTCATTTACTTCCACAAGTTTTCTTATTTGTCATCCTAAACGCTATATGCGCTATGAAACCTACATTATACACGCTATGAAACCTACATTACTTCCGAACTACAGCTTTAAAAAATTATCCAACGTTCAAATTACTTTTTTTTATCACATCTCACCACTGAATTTGAAACCAAGAGCGCTCATTCGTTTAAACCGTTTGAATCAATCACCTGACGAGGAGCCTGTTGTCGTGCACGCCTCGACGGCGCACTTTAGTTAACGTTTCTGCCGCCTTCTCGGAGGGGGCGGGGGGGGGGGGGGAGCTCAAAGTCATCTTCTTTGGCACGAGTATTACCACAACTGTTTAATTGATTGGTACGACACCCAAACATCTGTTCTGGCTGGAACTTGGTCAACTGTGTCCGAGACGTGCCTCCCGCCCATTTCAATCGTCAAATAAAATTTCGATATTGCCTTCATGGTCCTTTCAACTGGCTCTGGAAAATGGCTAAGAAACACCTTCGGCTGGGAGCATAGTTCGAGCGGCTTGCCGATGGGACTCATAGCAACGGAGGCCGCACTGCATTGGCTGGTTATTGAGAGCGACGTCGTGACGTAACACCTCAGCAACCGAAGATCGCCGGCGTCGTCCCCCTTCGCCAATTACGGCTCCGCGCAGTTGCGGGTCCCTGCGGGGAAGCCGACCACGTTTATCGCCGGTGACCCTACCGGCAACTTAGGCTGCCCAGGTTCCACCCGAACGACCCGCGCCCACAGTACGGTGAGCGTCCACGAGACATCGAGGAGTGTCTTCGCTATCCACTGTTTGCAGCGCCCGCTTCGCCTCGAGGGTCTCGATTGCCTTCACAGCGACGCCCTGCATCTCCTCTTCGCAGGTATACCGCCGAGATATCCTGCCTGCCCTGCAGTGCCGAAAAAACAAGTGCGACGATGCCGGGAAATGGTATTGCCGAGGACGAACGACATAAATGTCTTCCAGAAACGTCGGAGGGCTCCCACATTAGTGACGAGACGCATGGGATCGACGCTTCAGCAACGGTGTCGTATAACCTCAGTGTTAACATCGACGGCGCCGACGCGACGGCACTCATTGACACCGGAGCACACTATTCCGTTTTGAGTGGGAAGCTTTCTCGCCAACTTCGAAAAGTGATGACGCCATGGAATGGCCCTACTAACTTATTCTCCGGTTGGGGACTAGATCTACGAGGTTCTTTCCGACGGAATCCGACCAGCCGGACACCGCCAGCTGCGACTTAAACTAGTAAGCGTCGCTTGTCTAAAGCCGTGCAATGCTCGATAGGACGTCACACTACTTATGGTTCAGACGACCCCGCAGTTTCCATTTTGTTGTTATTTAGTTTAGTTTTATGTTAATTTACTTGAGGTTGCATCGGAGCGATACAATTCTGAAGAGGGGTGTAATACCGTATGCATGAACGAGAAGAAACGCTTCTCCGTACATCTATAAGATTCGTGTTTACTCTAAACCCGAGCGTAAACGTGGAGGAGGCCAGAATGAGCTTTCCTAGTCAGTCTCACCCTAGCTCAGTCCCGAAAATTCTAGAACGAATATTCGATATACGAAATGTAGTAAACAATGAGCCGAGCGCGACTTTGCTGACTCAGGGACTCTCAGCTGTCAAGCCGACGACGTCACGTCGTTCTACTGTTTCGATGCTCATTCTTTCTTTTATTGATGACACAAGTTTGTCGATTAAACCTTAATTCGCAGTTTATGTTTGTTGATCCGTTTCCATTCGCGACAATGTAATCACATATCTGGACCTGACAAGTAGGTAAGTACAAGCCCCATTTGAAACAATTTTATATTTATTCATTAAAAAAAATTAGTCAATTTTTTATGTTTGTGATGCTGCTTGCAATCTAGATTTATATGTTTTGATATTATTCGCAGTTTTCTAGATATTTCAAAATATACGCCTTAACCAATTTCAGAAATTGCATTAAAGTTGTATATATTGTGAAAAAGTGTAGAAGGGTGATTTCAGATAAGATCGACCAAAGGGTGGCTGGTCGACATTTTTAAATCAACTGATGTTTTTATATGCTATTGTCTAGTGTCTCGTATAAACGAATCCAAACTTAGTTTTGAAGAGAAAAAATATTTCGGGACAGGAAAAATCGTTAGGCATGAAGAGGTTGACACTTGCATGAACGCGAGCTGATGGAGGGGCCGGGCACGTTTGAGAGTGAATAACTAAAACGATAACATTAGGAAAATTCTAATACTTGTTAGACGAAAACTATGGGTACAGCTTGCTTGTAATATAAAGTAATAATATTTATTCAAATTTTATTTATTTTTCCAAAAAATGCCAAACATGCCTGCTCGAACGACAAACGGCAAATTTAGAGGCCTGTATCTCATAAAATAATTTAATAATTATTATATAATTTCAGATAGTACTCGAGATGTATGTGGCTATTATTTAAAAATAAATAAGGTATCTGAGTGATACGATAGTCAGGATGTATTTAGGCAAACATGGGAAAAAAAATCTAACAACGAAAAATTCCGATGCGAATAAAAAATAAAACACCACCTTCGATTTTTTTTTTTTTAATTTGGGTACCCTGTTATACTCTATTTCGGCATTCATTTCTATTAAAAACATGTTGCAATATTTTACTGAGAAAGAAGAAACAACTCCCCAAAGTTGAGTCCATTTTCAAAGCCTACACTTAGCAGTGCCCTATACAAGAAGTGACTCTGAGTTCCAGTTTTGTGAAACTGACACACATCTTTTATATATTTTTATTCAGATGAGGCCATCGATAACTAGAGAAATCGTTCCCACACTAATATTGAGGAGAAACCACTCTGTACAAAGAGCTATCGTATTACGAACTAGTGATCCGATTAAAGATCCTGCTGCCATTGGCCACTGGGAACCTTGTGTACATTATTTTCCCACGGCACAATATGCTCCTCTATATTACCCTCTATCTCTATTTCTCTCTCTTATATATATGCCCGACTTATATCTAGAATAAAAACACATCCAAGCATTCCCTTTCTGCGTGATAGTGTTCTGTAGCTAGCAACAATCATTTCCTCGCGAAGATCACGATTATGGCGCAATAGTTAACGGAAGTAGCAGGCAACACTCGTCGCTAGTTCTGGAAAAACGGCCGATACAATCTTTTTTCGCATATCCCCGCTCGCTGTCAAGGATGAGGGGGTTCGCTTCAACCAGCAAAATGCGGCCGCCGATGCCTGTTTACTGAGAAGTCGTGCCTGTCGCCATCCCACTCGCTGGCTTCGTGGGCGATAATATTGCCGCGCGTGCAGCCTACCTCCCACGCGAAAAGCCGGGGTTCGATTCCTGGGAGGACGCGCGCCCACATCTTTTGTTTAATCCTGCAATTTAGTGTTCTGGTAGATTCGAGAACCGTGTTGCTGATTCGAGGGTAGAATGTTCGACAAGCCGAACCTTCTACGCCGATTGTTCCAGAAGCCCACGCGTGTACAAAAGGGGCTCCGCGTGGAAAGCCAGTTTCAAATTTCGCCCCAGCGTTCGACTCTGCTCTTTCGCCGACTTCGACGCCCGTGACGCTCTGCTGTTATTTTCTGTTTCCCTTTTATTTTTTGGGGCACAAGTTCGGCCCATTAAACGTTTCAGTTTCCCCCAGTTATTCTTTGTTTCCTTGGCTGTTCCTTTGTGACAATATAAGCACAAAGAGGAACACCGACAGAGAGCAGAACCCCCAAATACTCGAGCCTCGCCTAAATACAATAGAGCGTAAACACTGTCGCCATGTTAACCTAGGAAATGTTAACATGGCGACAGTGTTTATGTTTTAGGTAAGGAAAAGCATGGCGCATTGTATGAGCCGGATCCTTACACGATGTGCAAGGTGAGCCCTGAGAACCTGTCTGCTGCCCTAGAGTACTTCACGAAAGACGAGCTGCAATGTTCGCGCCAATGTCCCAACCACAAGGACGTGATCTCTGTCATGCTCGACGGGGAAAAAACGTTCGTGCCAAAGCGCTTCGTGACACGCTCAGTCCAACAGGCCTTTCGTGTATACAAAGACAAGCATCCTGATTCCGGCGTTGGGCTAACGAAACTTTATTCCTTGCGCCCTAGATGGGTCAAATGTATTCCACACCAGGAAGTGTGCGTTTGTGTGCGCTGCGCAATTATTCCGCTTGTATTGCCGCTGTAGGGAACGTTACAGGCTCAACATTCAACACTGCTGAAATGAACTCATAATTTCTGTGCGACCCACTAACAAGTCTGTGTATTTAAGGACACTGTTATCACTGCCCAAAAGGCAAGTCTCTTACACTCGAGGGACTTCATATCCCAGAAGATAAAGAGATTGTGCTTACATGGAAGCAAGGTGACCTTGCTAAAAACAAAATTATTGGATTTTGAGACTTTCCTAAAAGTCGTTTAAGTAACGGTTGAAAGTTGGATATTTCACCACCATGTCCGACAAACGCAAGGTAAAGCGATCTGCGATGAAAAGCAGCTGCAAGCAACGCGGGAGCATTGTCTTTAATTTTGGCTTTGCTGAAAACTGGACATCGTGCTTCCTGACAAAGTTAAAGCATACGATTGAAGAAAAAAAAGTTACGATATTTACATGTGTAGTGACGACAAGAAAATCTACAAACAGCATTGCTATCACCAGTGAGGACCTGTGTGACGACGTCGCTCTCACGTGCTCTGCTCTAGAAAAAGTGAAAGAGTGGGTGGAAGACAACGTTGCGGTATACTCGCACGTGACGCCAGGGGCGGATCCAGAACTCCGTTGTTTTTCTTGTTTTTTTTTGGGGGGGGAGGGGAGGAAAATTTGTAAGGAGGATATTCTCCCATTCGTTCGTGTGAACCGGGGGTCCACGCATGTCAAACTGCCCTCTTAGAAGATGGGAGCGGGAGGGGTCGACTTTGTTCGGGGGGGGGGGGGGGGGGCAGCTTCCCCCATCGCCTCCCCCCCCTGGATCCGCCCCTGCGTGACGTACGTAAGTGATGGGGCCGCCAGTCATTTTAAGAATCGCTACCAGCTTCACCAGTTTTCACAGAATGATTGCCCACAAGCCCAGTGGGTATTTTCTGCATCTGGACATGGGAAAATGCATGCGACGGAGTTGGCGGACTCGTGAAGCACCAGGCCGCGCTGAACAACCTGAGAGAACGTTCAATAAACGCAATTCAGACGGCCAGGACAATGGTGAGCGTTCTATTTGAGAAACTGGGTGCATCTTGCGTATATGGACGAAAATTAGCTTGTTCGGTATCGTCAACAACAACAAAAAAAAGAGTGGCTGACGGTGCGTTCCTTTCCTAGCATTCAGTCTTGCCACGCGTGGCGGTTGTGCAAGTCATCAACAGAAGGAACCTGTGACATATATGTATCACGGACAGTCGGATCTGGTTAGTAAGAAACTTTATTAAATGCGTACATCTAGGAAAGTCTTGGTGTAAAGTGCCGAATTTGACGTCCCAAGGACTGCTCATTTTGAATGCGGGGTCATCTTATTTATCACAGTTTTCTTCGCGGCATATTTAAGCTACTATTTTACTTGGTGATAGCTTATACTCTTTATCTGAGTACCATATGATGATCACGAAACGTTATCCTTGCGCAGGATAAAATATCTCGGCTTGCCACGATTCATTCGTACACCGAGAGTACCGAAGCTCTTACAGTCCGGCGCGGTGGCACCGCTCACCTGAAATTGTTTGTCCCCAGAAATACATAAATAACCTAAACAATTTTAGTATTCTATCTTTATTTTTGTTTCTGGAAGTAAGGTTTCTTTTTAATTTTAAATATAAATTATACCGAAAAGTAAAACTTCACACTGCATCATCTTGTCTCGAATCACTAGTATCTAATATGATACCTCTGTACGCTGTATGTAAAATGCTGTATATAGCTTCTCCTCACTTTTAGTGTGTGACCGATTGCTCTAGTTGTCAGTGACCTTATCTGAATAAAAATATATGAATGATGTCTGTTAGTTTTTTTTTTAAACTGGAACTCAGTGTCACTTCTTGTATAGGGCACTGCTAAGTCTAGGCTTTGAAAAAGGACCCTATTTTGAGGAGTTGTTTCTTCGTTGTCCATAAAATAATGCAACATGTTTCTAATAGAAATGAATGTCGAAATAGAGTATAACAAGGTACACAAATGTAAAAAAAAAAGTCGAAGCTGGTGTTTTTTCTTTTTATTCGCATCGGAATTTTTTGTTGTTTAATTTGTTCCCATGTTTGCCTAAATATATCATGACTATCGTTTCACTCAGATACCTTATTTATTTTTTACATAATAGCCACCTATAATTAGAATACTACCTGCAGATTACATTATAATGATTAAATCATTTCATGAGACACAGGCCTCCAAATTTCGCCATTTGTCTTTCGAGCAGGCATGTTTGGCAATTTTTTATAAAATAAAGAAAATTTCAATAAATATTATTACTTTATATTACAATGAAACTGTACTCATAGTTTTTTAAGTATTAGAATTCTTCTAACTTTATTATTTTAGTTATTCACTTTCAAACGTGCCCCCTCCATCAGTGCGCGTTAATGAAACTGTCCACCTCTTCAAGCCTCACAATTTTTTCTGTCTCCAAATATTTTTACTGGTCAAAACTAAGTGTGGATTCGTTTATACCACACTAGACAATGGCATATAAAAACGTCAGTTGATTTAAAAATGTCGACCAGCCACACTTTGGTCGATCTTATCTGAAATCACCCAGAAAACTATTTGCCTATATAGAATATTAACCTATATAGGCCTCTCACCGATCTTTATCCGTAGGTCTGCAGTACATCATATCGACAAGTACCATGTGTCAAAGATCAAACTTCTGCAAGAAGAACGCATGCGAGCTAGTTATGAAACATCGTGACATACCTCATTCGATGTAAGAAAGTCGCAGCCCTTTGGCGGGATTTGTCGTCGAGGGTACCAGCCCAGGAATACGACTTGAAAAAAGAAGTATGCTTAAGAGCGTTGCAAAACTCACCAACAAGCACTTGTGGACACTTGTTAAAAAAACAATGATACAACACTACATACTTGAGTAACACACGAACAGCCGTTACAATAAAAGAAATGAAAGTCGACAAACACAGCTTTGTAAACTTTACTCAAGCTCCAAAAGTTGTTGATTCTCACTTAGAGAGTCAGGTCCTGAGACACCTCTCTGGTCGATCCAAGCAGTTCGGTCACAAGTGTGCTTGCCAGCCCCGTCGTTTAAGTCCTTTGCCTCTCCCGTGACTCTCCTTGGGCCGTTATTTGCTCAAAGTTTCTCAGCTGCTCTTCGGCGGCATTCCATTTCTATCTCGATGCTCTGTCATTTAATCTTCTCGGACAACTGCCCTCTTTCTTCTTGTGGATCGATCCCTTGTTCAACTTTCAACTCCCAAGATAAAATCCTCCCTCGAGTGTATGGCTCGAGTGACCGCACATGAAAAAACGGCGATGTATGCCTTCGTATCAACCGTGGTGTTACGGACATACAAAGGCCCACAGAAATTGATGCCAACGACGTTGAATGGACTGGTTTCTTCGATTCTCTCACGTGGGAGAGGAGCGTTAGGCGCGGTTTCGGGTGCAAGTCTCCTCCGCTTAAATGGTAATCAGGAATGCAAGACCTTCATAGCAGTCTGGCATACGCTTGGTATCTAAAAACGTTCCCGTAACTCAGACAGGATATCCTTAATTTCACCATGAAGGAGTCAAATGTGCGTGTCCAACACTAAAAGTTCTGTAAATTGGTGCTTGGGTGGTAACAAGACAGGGTGTTTCAAGTCTTGTGAAGCGTTCAGCTCCTGTAGGCGACCTCCAACACGCAACAGGCCTTATGGTCCAAGGAACAGAGGCAGACGGCGGACGCTTGTGTTTGAATGTAAAGGTCAATTATTTTGTAGCGCTGCGACGTCAAAGGCAAAGGCTTCGAGTTGGACGACGCGAATCCACTAATTCTCCGCAGATGTTGATTCTGTCGAGGTTAGGGGGCCTGATACCGAACCACGACTTGGCAATTTATTGTTTATAAAACACTGAATGTCCGCAGTTAGAAGAATGATGCGAGACATTAATCCGTAATTAGACAACTGAAATATCGGGCTCGCGTTGCTTGTCGGCATTGTCGGAGAGGTCGTGCTTGACGATGCCAGTGTTTCTGGAAGAATGGTGAGTCGGTTGCAAGTTTCCTTGGTGGGCCAGAGTGTCAAAGACTGGGCGAACCAGGGGGGTCCATTCCATCATTTTTGACTTTTGAGTGAGAAGGCAGCTGAAACTCCTCGCGTCACTAGATCTGCTTGGTTATCGTAGCTCGGGCAATAGGTGCAAGAGAATTTTCTGGTGAAGCGCTGGATTTCGGTCAGACGATTGCGGACGAACTGCTGCCATCTTGTCGCGTCATCGGCAATCCAGCGAAGAGAAACATCGGAGTCAGTCCAAAATTTGACTTGCATGTGACGACGACGATGACAGGAAGCTGTGCCGGGTGACCGCGGTTCTAGGTTCCGGCCCTGGACATGAATGCATCGGGGGTGGAAGCTATCTACCTCGACTGGGCCACCCCCTGGAGCCGCTGCCTTCTCCGAAGCGAACGACCGCACCGTCAGGCGCCAGGACTTTGCCAATACGAAAGTACATCGGACGGCCCGCCGAGGGTAGCGTTGGCTAGTTGGCCTGCTCGCCTGGGCCTCACCCGGGCCTCCGGAAGTCGCGCGGCAGTTCGGAGGAGCGTGTCGTCCCCATGAAGCTTGGCGTCTTCGTCACCGCCGGGCCGCCAGGGCTTTCCCAGCCCCAACTCATGGTGGGGCCTGCGGACGAAACCCTGGAGAGCTTGCAAGGACACTTCTGCCAGCTGGACGGGGTACCGGCCCAGCGAGCAGCCCACTGGGAAGCACTGGGCCCTCATCGCCCGCAACATCAGCCCGCGCCCTCACCCGCGGGCTTTATTTTACATCGTCAGCACCTCTCCGTCATCTATACGTTGTCGTCCTCCTCTTGTACTTATCATCTCATAATTATCATCACTAGACGTGGCACCGCGGGCCTCCATGGTACGGGCTGTTGCCTTTCCGCGGTGCCACGGCTCTCTTGAGCCAATAAAGATTATTATTATTATTATTATTATTATTATTATTATTATTATTATTATTATTATTATTATTATTATTATTATTATTATTATTATTATTATTATTATTATTATTATTATTATTATTATTATTATTATTATTATTATTATTATTATTATTATTATTTTTATTATTATTTTTATTATTATTTTTATTATTATTATTATTATTATTATTATTATTATTATTATTATTATTATTATTATTATTATTATACCCGCCAGAATGCTCGAGGAGGTGGAATAGCTATTTATGTGAAAGAGTTTTGGACAGTTGAAGAAGTAGAAATGCTGTTCACGTCGTCAGAAAGCATAGCTCTAAAGGTGTTTAACGCAATCCATTCAATTTATCTGATAACTCTGTATAGACCTCCCTCCTCTAACTGTACTACCTTTTTAGAGGAGTTAAATGAAAACTTAAAAACACTAACTACTGAAAGTCATTTATGTATGGTGGGTGATGTAAACATCGATACTCTCAAGAAGTCCAAGCCGGTCGTCTGCGACTACCTCTCGCTACTTTCGGAGAATGGGATACATTCCACCATTCAAAGTTCCACCAGAGAGGAAGTGCTCAATCAGAAATTGGTTTCATCATGCCTAGACCATGTCAACGTTCGAACATCTGATGCTTCCGTTCAGTCCTCTGTTATTTCACAAAAGCTAGCTGATCACTACTTTGTCACCTGTCGATATACTTTCTTTTCCAAGCACCATAAAGAGATTCAATCAATATGTCAAGTAGAGAAGCTTGATATAAACAGGTTTGATCGGCTGATCAAAGCTTTTGACTGGTCGGAATTCATGTCCTCGGTGGACACGATAAGCTTGTACCCAAAATTCATTGAAATTATAAAACGTTTTCAGATGATGTCAAAAACTGTAGTTCGTATAAAAAAGCGCAAACCAAAACTTCCCTGGTTGACGTCAGAAATTCTTGATGCTATCGATCATAAAGAGAAACTGTGGAAAAGGAGCCGACGCTCCCCTACGAACGCTGCTCTCAAACTGGAATGCAAAATTTATAGAAACCGTGTAAACGCTCTCCTTCGGTCTGCAAAGCGAATATATTTTGCAAATAAGATCTCGAATGCCCGTTCCAACCCGAGACTCACGTGGTCGGTAGTCAACGAGCTTAGAGGCTCTACAAAAAAAAATGTCTCCCTGACGCTTAGAAAACATTTCGGATTAGACATGAATCTGACTGTCAACGCGCTCAATAGTTTTTTTGCTTGCTCAACTCTTAGCTCATCTACTGCAGTGATTTCAACACCCGCCATTCCGTCTGTCTTAGAATCGGCGTTTCTTCCTCTTCTTTCTGAATTTGAACTGCGATCATATATTTTCGGATTTAAGCGCTTCAGATCTGCGGGTGTTGACGGAATTACCGTGAACGATTTATGTCGTAACTATGACACCTTAAAGGACGTTCTCCTAGTAATAATTAATAACATCCTGGAGAGTGGAAATATCCCTGGTGAATTAAAACAAGCTTTAGTAGTTCCCCTGTTTAAAGGGGGTTCACCTGATAAAGTTTCCTCGTACCGACCCATCTCAATACTTTCTTGCATTTCGCAAATCTTGGAAAAACATTTATTACTTGCTATGTCTGGTTTTCTCGAAAAACACAACATAATATCTCCCCATCAATACGGATTTGTCGCAGGACGTGGTACTTCTTGTCTCCTTGAGAAATTTTCTGATTTTTTACACCACTCTTTTGAAAACAACATGGTTACTTGTGCACTTTTCATCGATGTCGCCAAAGCTTTTGACACCGTAAATCACGACGTTCTTTTAAGCAAGTTGCAAAGAATCGGCTTCCGGGGGCCATTTTATTCTTTGATTAAGAGCTTCTTATCAAATCGTACCCAGGTTGTTTGTGTTGACAACATTCGTAGTGCTCTGGCATGCTTAACATCTGGTGTTCCACAGGGGTCTATCCTGTCGCCTTTATTGTTCAACATATATGTAAATGACACCTCATCTGTTGTTACCACCTGCTTCATACATCAGTATGCAGATGACACCGTCCTATTCTCTCGGCACCTAGATTACCAGCGGGCAATGGAAATGCTTCAGGTGGACGCTGTTAACCTTATGGACTGGTTCTCTACAAACAAGCTTCGAGTTAATACTGCAAAAACGAAACTGATATGTTTTCGTAATCCATTAAAAAATGTGAATTTGACTTTCCCCTTATATCTTCATACATCTAACTGCACTTGTACCGATTGTACTCCAATACAATATGTTGACTCTATGAAATACTTAGGTGTTCACTTTGATTGTGATTTAGCGTGGGGTACTCATATGTCTCATTTATGTCAACGTCTTCGTACAGTCTGTTGTTTCATGTACAACATTAAAGGGATTTTACCGTTATCCATTAAAAAAAACATAATACACGCCTTAGCGTACAGCGTACTGAGGTACGGCATCACCGTATTTTTTAATTGCTCCCTCCAATGGCATTCAAGAATCGATCGGATTTTAAAGGGTATTCTCAAAAGCGTTGCCTATCACACGCAATACTCTAGTACTGATAATCTTTTTGAGTCTCTTCAGTTGCCATCCTTTTACTCGCTCTTTGTTCAAACAGTTATCAGGCGGCACTTTTGGGAGAGCGAGTTCAAAATTCCATCCAATCCATGTCGTGAACTCCGATGTTACGTTCCTTATCAAATTCCTTCGGTACGGACTCGATATGGTGAGAGTCTGCGCAAACATTATGTACCTAGCCTTTTTAATGACTTCTCGCACTCGCTCAGTTCCATCACCTCTAACAAGCAATTGAAAAGGAAGCTGCAAAATGTATTTTCTGACATTACTAGACAGTAACCTGGGCAAAGCTTTTTTTTTTTTTTTTTTTTTTTTTAGGTATGTGATTGTGCCTTTGAGCGAATGCTCCTGCTTTCTACACTGCATCTTCTGCTTATGCTACCCGCCCTACCTTTTCGGTGTCCTCCCTGCAGCATCAAGTGTTCAATCATGCTTAAATTTGTCTTTTTTTTTTTTTTTTTTTTTTTACATTTATGATCATACCGAATTCAGTCGCCCAAGATGCCGCATGGGTGCGCGTCTGCGTTTGCTTTGTTTCCTTTTCTCTTCCACCTCATTCTACGACTTATCGTGCCACGTGACCTCGCACTACTCTCCAAGGCCCTCCGAGGTTCTACCAACTGTGTGATTGTTGGCGTGTGCTCGTCGTTGTCGTGCCTGTGCGACTCGAAGGATCTACAATGTTGATCCAACTTAGTGTGTGTTGTGTTCTCGTCCTCATCGTGCCTGTGTGACTCCAGGGCCCTATGAGGCTTAGCCTATTTCTGTGTGTTGGTTGAGTGCTCGTCGTCGCCGTGCCTGTGATACTTTTGTCAATTAAACTGCTGGGTCTGATCCTACAAGCCCCTGATGGCTTTGATCGGACCCGAAACTGATCTTGGTACTGGGCAATTTGCGAATAAAGATTTATTATTTATTATTATTATTATTATTATTATTATTATTATTATTATTATTATTATTATTATATTATTATTACTATTATTATTATTATTATTATTATTATTATTATTATTATTTCTAACGTCCCCATTGCATTATTTTTGCGAACTTTTGTACTGACTTTGTTCTTGGTCGCTTCACAATGGTGTCTATATTTACTGCATTTCCATTTGTGTATATATTGGTCATCTTGTCTTGTGCACTCCTAACTTCTTTTTCATCGTTTTCTTTCCCCTTCTCTGCTTGATTTGTGCTAATTTTTTACTGACTGTGTTCTTGGACATTCAACCTCTGATTTTTTTGTTTTTGTGGGCGGCGTCACACAAGCCACTGTTGGCTTTGATTGCCCCCGCACTCCTGTATGAATTTATGGATGTTCCTGATTACAAATTATTATTATTATTATTATTATTATTATTATTATTATTATTATTATTATTATTATTTGAGTTGCAAAGTGTTCATGCCGCTTTCTGTAAGAAAGTCTGTTGCCTTTGCCCTTGGCTACAGCCTGCTAAGGTATGGAATTACTCTGTTCGGTAATTGCGCAGAGTTATGGCAAACAAAGGTTGACCGTATTTTGAGGGGCATGCTAAGAAGCGTGGGGTATCACCTTGACCTTTCAACTGACATAGACATATTCGAGTCTTTGCGGATGCCGAATTTTAATTCTTTGTTTCTGCAAACGGTAGTGTTAAACCATTTTTGGAATAACGACTTTAAATGCACTCTCGTCCCCAGCAGGAATCTCCGTCAGACGTCCCGTTTTGTTACCACCCGTTGTGTTACGCGTTATGGAAAAAGACTCCGCTCCCATTATGTGCCCTCCATCTTTAACAAACTGCCCGATTGTGTCCTCGAAAGTACCACAAGAAGAAAATTGAGAAAAATGCTGATAAACTTAAGATTGTAGCCTGACTTAGTCGCCATGTTTTTATTTTCACCTATAGTTGTTTCTTTTTTTGTTTGTTATGTGTTTATGACTTTTCACTTCCCAGCCTCGCCGTTCGGCTGCCGGGTCCTGTCCCACAAGCCTCCTTTGGCTTGGACAGACCCGCATTTGTACTGTGTTATTCTGATATGTGGAATAAAATTATTATTATTATTATTATTATTATTATTATTATTATTATTATTATTATTATTATTATTATTATTATTATTATTATTATTATTATTATTATTATTATTATTATTATTATTATTATTATTATTATTATTATTATTATTATTATTATTATTATTATTATTATTATTATTATTATTATTATTATTATATGAGCAATCCTTACTGTTTTCTTTGCGTAGTCAAACATACGTGCTCCAAGCAAGCAAGCTAGCAATTCTAAACGGGGTAGCGTTACTGGAATAGTGGACGCGATGCGGGAGCGTCTGGTTAAGATGTTTGTTGTAAACGACCGCTGCTGAAGGGGCGTTTGGAGGTGGATTGCTGCTGCGTATCCGCGGGTGCTAGCATCGGTTAAAACGTTCATCTCCACGGGCGTACCCGTTTGAATCGTTAAGGACAGGGTGTTTCGTGGTAGACGAAGCGAGAAGAGCGTCGGTAGGTCGGAATGCAACGCTTCCCATTTCGCTTGCTCATTTGGACGAAGTGTTTAGTCTTATTTGTGCTTGGTGACTCAAAGTGTTTGAAACAGAAGTCGTGCGCGGACTAGATATGGTGCCAGGTATGCTAGGGGATTGAAAATTTGTAAGAACGCCTGAAGGACTGTGGGTTTTGTCGCTTGATGTACTGAGAAAGACGTTTGATCTGTGTTGATAAGGACCTGATCAGCTGCGCGGTCCCATTGCAGACCTAGCACCTACATCGTATGGGTTTCCGTCGTCGCAATATCATACGAAATCTCGTCCAGCAGGAACGAAGTTTGCAAGCGCTAAGAATTTGATTACCACTTACAGAGTTTCATCCCAGCTTTAGCTAGGATTGAAGTGGCCTTGCGATAAATGTGAAGGGCCTCGGTGTCTGACGTAGCACCAACAACGATGTCGTCGACCTAAAAAGAGTTCTTTAGTTCGGGTACAATAGTCGGGCAGTAATGCTTCTATGTTCAAAGTGGTGACGCAGTGCTGCAGCCAGAAGGAACGGACTAGATGATGCCCCGAATGGAACACGAGTCATCCGTCATTTTGCAAGGGGAGGTGGGTGTCCACCTTTTGGTGGTAGGTTCTCGATCAAAATAAATCTAAGGGCGTCACGGTCGTGCGGTTGAATGCCAATTTTCAGAAAAGCCTTGTGAATATCACTGGTTCGGGTGATCGGACCGCTGCGAAACCTGAGAAGGAGGTATACAAGGCCCGTGTCAAGTTCAAGGACCTTCTCCAGAACACTATTCAGTGATGGCATGTTAGGAGATTGGAACGAAGCGCCGAAAACCACGCGCAGTTTGGTTGTGACTGCGCCTTTCCGCGCTATGGCGTGATGAGGCACGTAGTATACACTATCAGGAGGTGCAGAAGAGGCTGGAACGCGCTCGGCATGCCCTTTTCGAATATGTTCGCAGATAGCGTTGTTGTATTGTTTCAGAAGTTCCGGATTGTGCTGAAATCGTCGAAGTTGAGCCTGTAGGAGAGTGACAGCTGTCACGCGACTGTTGGCATTGATACCAACGTCAGGATACTTAAACATCATAGGCACTTCATAACGGTTTTCTTTTTAACGATCTGTTCGTTGAATTGAAGCAACGCTGGGTGAGTCGCTGGGTCAGACAAGGGAAGGTCGGAAATGCCAATAGCGTCCAGTCGCCCCGTCTCCGATAGATCAGGAAGTATTTCGGTGTACGATATTTCACAGCTGGTTGTTAAAACGGGGGTGGTGTTTTCCCGGCCACCCGCTGAATACCTGTAGCGCCCGTGTATCATCTATTCAAACATGGTATGTAATGCTGTTGAATGTTTCCAGTTGCTATCTTCCAGTAGATGTTGGAGCCGGTAAGTACAGAGACCTCGGTGTCTCCCTTAAACTAGGGAGAGTGACGTCTGCCGCAGTCAACACTTCAGAATGGAGCTGATTTATGATGGTGTTGTCAAGAAGCAGTGTCGTTACAGTTCATGTTTCGGACACTTCAAGCGCCTCCACGGTAACCTTGCTTGTGCTGTATTGGCTCTGTAGCGTCAGCTCCACACGCCGGCATTAACAATTTGTGGGGTGTTTAGTGCTTCCGAATGTGTAGATGGCGAGCTCTTTGGTACCGAGACCTGGGCACCGAAGCATCTCAAAGAACTCTTGTTTTATAAATGTCCGCCCAATTGCAGTCCTGCAATTGGTGTCGAATGCCGGTACAAAGTGGGCTTGACCCGGGCTCCGGTGTGACCAATGAAGTCGGAAGGTCAAGAGCCGACGGAACACTGTGCTGGGTGATTTAAGGGCTTATTCTCCTTCGGTCCTCTTGTGGGGGGTCAAATAAATACCACTGAAGTCCCCCTTGACTCTTCTCGCGGCTCTCTATTTCGATCCGAAGAATCCTTAAGATAGTTGCAACTTCCGCTGTAGCTGGGACGCCGGTAGCGGTCTGCATAGCACCTGCTTCGGTCGGTGACTCTTTTTCGTTTATGTTCCGCCTGAACAGAACAGTAAGGTCGTTGTTGAGCTATCTCATAGGGACACGCTAGAGAACAATTGCGTATTCAGTAGGTGGAATACCCAAACCTCCAGGACAGCTTGTGCGGAACTGTATTGAATCCTACAAATGTCGCAGGTGACAACGCCAGTAAAATGTCGATGTGTTCGTCTGCAAGAATGCTGCTCTGTCCAAACCGTTCGAGATGGGTTTGGAAGGCGAGGTCGTACTCTTTGTCCGAGAGCCTCACCCACTCGATTGCTTGTTTTGCCTGCCTGGTTAAATACATCTACTTTTGCGCCATTAAACACTTAATAATCAATCAAATGCATCTACAGATAATTGAATTTCTCGATGCGTGCGAGGTCGACGCTGTCGTGAATCTTCACTCGGAAGTGGTCCCAAAAGCCTTGCCAGTCCCGCAGGTTCCCAGAAAAGAAAAGTATCTATAACTTCGGGAGGGCGACGGTACGTGGTGTTTAGTGAGCGGGTGAGTACGCCAGACCTTCTGTTTTGGCAGAAACTTGATCTCGGTAACCAAGGGCTGTACCGTTGTCCGATACATGGCATGGACTTCTAGCGATGCAATTTCGAGCTAGAGCACAACGAACTTGAGTGACGGTGTGACTGATATTCATGTTGTACCCCAGCGTGCTAAACACCTCTTTCTCCAGGTCCTCGTCCTCTACCAGGCCCTTGATCTCGTTGTCTAATTCCTTTAGCGGCGTTTCCTTTTAGAGAAGCAAATCGAGGAGTACTTGCATGACGGTGAAGCTGAGATCGGTGCCTTACAGCAGATCGGTCAACACGGTGAAGATGCGGGTAACGGCCGAACGGATGACGCTGCGCGTTCTCTTAATACAATCCGTGGATATCGGTTATCGTGGTGCAGCTGGAGCGGTCCTTCAAAATCTCTCGGGTTTCGGCACCAGTGTGTGAAAAAAAGGCTCGAACCGCTCCGTGCCGCTTGCATTCACTTTATGTCTCGTAATGACAGATTCCCCAAGTGTGCTGACCCAGGAGCTCGTGCTGTTGCCGGTTCTCGTATTCTTATAAAAATCAAAAGTCCCTCTAAGGCCTCATTCACACAGCCGGTTTTTTCCCCCCTGCCCGGCGAAAGGCGCCGGCAGTCCTTTCCGCCGGGGGAGAGGGTGTTGGGACCGGTTTCCGACCGAAATTGGGCCGCCGCAACCGAAATGAGCCAAACGAAAATGTCCAACGTCCCCGGCACCGGCGAGATACCGGGAACGCCGGCGCTACGCCCCATCGAGGGGCGGCCAAACACAAAACAGAAAACTTTCGCAGAATCTGGCGGATTCTCAAAAGTTAGGTGACCATGGGCACGGCTGCGGCAGGGGGAATTGACTTTACTGTGGCCTGACGACGAAGCCGACAGAGCTCTTTTCGGGAAGGAGGGAGGCCAGCGAGACGACGGGCGCATTGTGAGATGTTTACGGCTCTTGAACAACGGGCATACATAGTTTTGGATTTACCGCTGAGCTGCTGCTCGAAATGGTGAGACCACATCAGTTCCTTTGTGATAGACGTAAATGCGATTTTAAGGAAGAACAGCCGAAGAAACAAAATGCGGTCGTCGATCATCGGGGACGAAATGCGGCGTAAGGAGTGATTGATGTGAAACGTGGTCGCTGTGGGTCTTGTCGTTTTTGCTTCAAAACGTGGAGACAAATAAAATGTTTTGAAACATGCAAGGTCGTTATCGGCGAACCGAACGCAAGCTCCAAGGAACAAAACAGTTGTGGCTGCGCCAATGGACGCCGATAGTCCGCTACATTTGGTGGTCGACGCCGCCACAAAGCTGCCACCAATACGGAATTACAAGATTTGTAGTAGAGATCGAGGGAAGTGGTGAAATTGCGCACGAAATAATAGCTTATGCCGGTTATACAGTTTTACGGGATACAAACGTTGGACGTGGAATTTGAAAGGTGCAGAAAGATTTCAAGGCTAGGTTGCGCAAACTACCGCCCAATATAAGGGAACACATCCGCCAGCATCCATCTATTCCTATAGCCACCGCCGGCAGCTCCGTCGCCACTGGTTCAAACACTCCACCGTCCCCGCACCGTCCCGTTTTCAGCACGGCGCCCACAGCGCTTTCGACGGGACGGGGCGAGACGCCGGCTGTGTGAATGAGGCCTTATACTTCGAAACAAGTCATTAGCACTGGGATTTGATATTCACTGTGCTAGAACACAGAATTGTTATTCCCAGAGTGGCCTCAGTCGCATGAATGACCACAATTGTCCCATTTATGCTTTAAAGCAGAGCTCTGCAAGTGATTTGTTGCGTCGTTTTTCTTAGACACAAAAATGCTTACTTGCAATAATAATCTGATTTGTTACATCGCGAAGATATTTAGAAAGCGGGATGCCAATATGGCATCTGATGTCTCTGCCGTAGATATGCTAACAACTTTTGTTTTGCCAAAGTTGAATTATATACTAGTGATTCAAGGCGCAGTGTAAAATATCTTATACATTATTGCAACAAAAAGAAAAGTTTGTCTGGTGGCGGCCATATCGAAAAGCCATGAACAATGACATACGGCAAGGAAGCAGAGAAGCATGACATGAGACACGGAAGGTCAGTCATGAACAACAACGAAAATCAGATTTTACAGAATATGAGTGCTCCTTAAAAGGACCGTTTTTGTTCCGAGATGTTGAACGCCTTCTACTTAATATTGGCGTAAAGCTTGGTCAAGGGGCTCAACACCAGACAGGTTACTCTCGGATGGGGTGTCCTTTCCATCCAGCTGGATGACGAAGGGCTCGATATAGGCACCTGTTGCACCATCTCGTCGGAACTTTTCTTGAGTGTCAATAACACGCCTCACAACATTAATCCAGTTGTCAGTGGTGACCTTGTCCACTTTTTCGTTGCGTGGTGTCCCCACGTCGACGATCTTGAACGTCATGTTTCGGGCAGCAACGCCGCTCTTGATCTGGGCCCATATCATTTCAATGTGATTGAACTCGCAGTGATAAGGCGGGAGCCTGATTCCAGTGCAGCCATCCGTCTCATCAGCAGTGGCGACACGATACTGTATCTTCCGTGGCTTCACCGATGCTGCAATGTCGAGGAGCTGCTTCTTAAGCATCTTGGGTCCCATGAAGGTTTATTAGACCTGAACCACTGTCGCATGTCGTCTTTGGGGGAACTCGTTGTCGGCACTGCTTCCAAACGGCGCGAATGGTAAGAAGCCTTCTCCATGACGATGACTTTTCTTGTCCGCAGTTTGTCGATCACAAAGTCGAACCACCTCTCAGAGCGAGCGTCATCCATTTCTTCATGGTAATCACCGGTCTTTTGGCCACCTAACACGTCCAGACAGCAGTCGAAGAAGCCTTCCTCACTCCCGATGGGGGTAACGATAAGGCTCTGGCCCTTCCCCGATGGCCGCTTGAGGCCCGTCGAGAGACCACGCATAAAGGCATCGTTAGACGATGTCACAGTTGTGTCCACCCACACCCTTGAGACAGTGTCCCCCGCCGTCACCCCCGTCTTGTCCAGAAAAAAGATATTCCGACCATAATGTCGGTGACGTGGGATATCATGGTGGTACCTCTGTTGCCAGGCGATGCTGTGCTTTCGTCCAATCAGCCGCGAGTTTATTTCCCCCTTGTTATGCTCGAATCCTGTGGTCGCGGAGAAGGCGACGCACACTTCAAGTCTTCAACGAGGGAGTTCAATGCACGTGCAAAGTTCTGACGTTTTCGTTTTGACCATGGGGACCTCGTTCCGTGGAATAAAACGATGTACGCACGATCTCAGAGCACACAACGCGAAGTCACTGTACTTGACTTTGTGTCGCCTCTTGCCTTCACTTGCTGGGCGCTTTCGAAAGGTTGTCACTGGTTTAGGGGTTAAAAGTGCTAAAACAAGATGGACGAGCAAAAGAGACACACACCACAGAGCGCAACTTACAACTCGTTTAATCTATAAAAAATACACTCTAAGCAAAAACTACAAGACACACATTCCATTCATTCCAAATCTCAATATATCACATGTTATTCTTTCCCACTGTGCATGATCGTAAATACTATAGCTTCGATTCATACATTAACACTGATGGGGCACTAACACAAGTACCCTCGTCACAATCTGAAATAAAATACGTTTCCGCTATCTCCCCTTTCTTCGTATTCTCGTTTCGTGTCGAGATAAAGGTGTTGTCGAAATAAGGTATGCATTTACACCTATCAAGATGCACTGCTAGATTACCAGAGGGGACTGACTTCAATGACAGGGCATGTTTACTCAGCCTTTCGTTCACGCATTTCCCCGACTGCCCCACGTCCACCCTCCCAAAAGACAGATGGATTCTGTACACATACCCCACTTTGCGCCCCACGTACTTTTTCGCATGCTTGTTTGACACATATTTATTCGTGTTTCTCCCCGTTCCACCCTTCCACATGTCTCGCTTGACTTTTTTTGAAGCTTAGAGGAGAACCGAAATGCCATGATTTTCCCCCACCTGTTTTATGTTATGACTAATTATGTATATACGGAATTACCACTGGTCGCTTAGGTGGCTTGACACTCTCCATCCTTTTCCCTCCCCCACAAAGCTTCCTTAACAAGCCCTCTACCACCCCCTAATGAGCTCAAAGGGGAAGCCCCGCTACTCCAGTTTCCTTAGCTGTAACCCGAAGGTTTCGGCTACCTTGTGCGGACAGGACATCGATAAAGTCGCGTTCAAGCAAGTCGTGGCTACACCACCCTTGATAATATTGGAGTGGTTAGAGTCAAAGTGTAAAACATTTCTTCGTCCTAGGACAGTAGACCCAAAATACATGCGATGGGAAAAGTTCCATCTTCAGATCTAAAAACTGCAGTGTACCCTCCACCGGGCTCTCACTTCTGAAACTCAAGCCTAGTTTTAGAAATCTCTTACATATCTGATACAAACAGCGCCCTTTTTGAATCCTCCTTTGAGCAGAACAGAACAAGGTAGTCGTCGGCAGTTCTGAAGTCCCCGAACGACGTCTGGCTCCCTTCTACTCTTAAGCTCCCTATCGCACTTCGTTAAGTACAAATCACTTAACACTGCAGTCACACTCGCATGAATACACACACCTGGTATTTTTCTAAGTTGTACGTCTCTAAAAACATTATATCTGGATTCCAAATAAAAGCCTAGCAACTCTAAAAAACCTCCCATTGGAATCCCAGATTTATATTGGAACTTGACCTCACCAAACATTTCAATAGCCTTACGAATAGCTATACGAAGAGACCGTCATGCGGTAATTTGTCCCTCGGTCGCTTTCGTCTCCTTCCTGATCTCGAGGCGCCTTAGCGTATAGGCGAGGCTGCACCAGACTCTCCTGACAAGAAGAATAGGAGGAACCGCAAAGGCCACCTTCGGAGTTGTCACAACCCGAATTGCAAGTGATTTCAAACCCCGAAACGCAGGGGTTTATGATTTTTTACGCTTTCTTTGTTAAACAAACACAGCGAATGCACAGAATGTACCTAATTCGTGTAGGAAGGTTGGAAAGCTAGAACCAAGAACCATATATTCATTACTTACAAAAATTACAATTATTTATTCGCGGAGCAATGGACGCTTTTTTTTCGTCTCTTATTTAATAAAATTGCACTACTGCTCCAACTTAGGTCTGTAATATATTGCGATTTTTTATCTCTTTAGTATATCTTTAGCCTTTGTTTACTTCAACCTTCCGGAGAGAGTGATGTAGGAGCCTAAGATACATAATTTTCCTCGGCTAGGTGGCGCAAGCTGCCGTCCGCTACAAGGTCTGTAGTCAATATATATTCATTGGAGCAGAAGGGGTGTTTTCAACGAACTATTTTCTCAACGGGGGAGGTGTTTGAAGCGAGAGCATCACGCTTGTGTGTCTGTGTGTGTGTGTGGGGGGGGGGGAGGGGGGGGGGGCTTCTATACTACCCTCCTGACTTGTAACCGACTACAGAGACGCCCAAACACGCAAAGTCCTCCCTCACGAAGGAGATATGGTGCTTAGGGAAAATAGTAGGGGCTTTTCTTGTTTGTTTTAAAAGGACCTGTATTTAGTAAGTCGAGATAAAACCTTCGTCATAAGCTAGTCGCCCTGTATTTTATCCCCCATTGAGCGCAATCTTAATTTCCAACACGGCGCGCCGGAAATAATGCCCACAAAACGGGCTGCTTCATTTATTGCGTCAGTCCGAATTGCCTTTGGTCGCCATTTTTCTTTCTCGAAGCGGCATCGTAGGATCCGTTTTGGATTCGCGGTGCTGCATGCAGCTCTGCGTTTGATCTGTTATGAAGTCACAATTCAAGGGAACTCGCTAAAAGCATGTCGAGGTACTTCTGTGTACACGTGTTTTCATTCTCTACGACTTCAGAAATTGTTTTCAGTCTTAGCTCATTCTCGAGCTGATAAATCGCGCGCCATGTCCTACTCTTTTTGGGATCATGGGTGCGTATTTTGTGATGTTCCACAGAGACTTGAGATTCCATTGGATGTGGTTTGCTCATAAAAGCGAGCGAATCACAAATTCTTCTGATGGCTTATTTTTTTAATTTTGCAGATCATGGCAGGCGCTGCTCTACCTTAATATGGACTTTTATTTGGCGTACACTATACTCCGTTCAAGCTTAAGCTGAGCTTAGAAGCCCCGCCTTCAGAGCGAGTTTTCTGCCCTTGCTAACACAAGTGTGAACGCAGAGGCACGGGCAACCAAAGCATTGCGGAAGCCAGCGAGCTCGCGCTTAAGGCGGAGCTTCTAGTCTCAGCTTAAGGGTGAACGGAGTATAGACTTCCGCGTTGGTACACTTAAAAAAAGGGTGTAAAAGGGTGTATTGTTACACCCTATGTCCCATATTGCCGCGCGCACAGCTTGCCAAGTAGGGAGCGCGCGCGTGGCCTAACGGTTATAGCGCCTGCCTCCCACGCGAAAAGCCGGGGTTCGATTCCTGGCCGCGGGGACGCCTTTTTGTTGACATCTAATGTAATGTTCTGGTAAATTCGAGAACCGTGTTGCTTGTTCGAGTTAAAAAAGTTCTACACGCCGAACCTTCTACGCCGATTATTCAAGAAGCCCACGCGTGTACGTACATAAGGGGCTTCGCGTGGCGAGTCAAGTCAGTTTCGCACCAGCGTTTGATCCCGCTGCTTCGCCGCCTTCGACGCCCGCGACGCTCTGCTGTTATCTTTCTTTTTCCTTTTACTTTTGGGCACAAGTTCACCCCATTAAACTTTCAGTTTACTCAGTCACTCGCCGCTTCATCACTTGTCATTCGTGACATTTTGGTGGAGGTGCTGGGTATCGCATGCCCCTGCCGCGTACCCCTCCGAGGGCCCGCAGTGCAAGTCCGACGCCAATCCCCCAAGAACCGAACGAAGACCAGACCGGGATCCGATCAAGCCGCCGGAACCTTGGCCTACCCCCGGAATTAGGACCCTTACCACCAAAGACCAGGCAAACAAGGTGGACGACGATGGCCAACCAGTCGGAGACACCGGCCGCTTCTGCCGTCGTATACCTGCCCGTCGCACCCCGGGCACCGACGCCTTTCCACGGGGAGATCTACGAGGACGTTGAAGATTGGCTACAGCATTACGAACGAGTGGCCCGCCATAACCAGTGGACACCGGAGCAGTGCCTTCAGAACGTCTACTTCGCTCTGAAAGGCACGGCACGCACCTGGTTCGAGAACCACGAAGCGTCAATTTTGTCGTGGGAAGAATTCCAGGCCGAGCTGCGACGCACCTTTGCCAACCAGCACCGACGACAGCGTGCCGAAGAACTCCTGCGAGCGAAAACCCAAGGTCCGACCGAGAGCGTCACAAGTTTCGTCGAAGACGTTCTTCACCTGATGAATCGCGCCGACCCAACCGCTCCCGAAGAGAAAAAGCTGCGGGTCTTAATGCGTGGCGTGAAGGAAAACATCTTCGGTGGCCTTGTGCGGAGCCCACCTAATACAGTCGACGGTTTTATCACTGAAGCAACCAACACCAAGCGCGCGCTTCAGGCGCGCGCTTCCCACTACCAGCGATATCCAGGCGTCGCTGCACCCACGCTGCTTAACGGCGACAACACTCCGGGTACGCCGGACATCCGGGAAATTATCCGGGAGGTCGTCCGGGAGGAACTACGAAGGTTGCTGCCAACCGCCAGTCGTCCGCCAACCCTTTGCATCGCCGAGGCTGTCCGAGAAGAAGTGCATCGGGCGCTCCTACAGAGGTTCCCGTCACCACGGAGGCACCGGAGGAACCTACGTTGAGACACGCCGCCATGGCCCGACGCCCGCCGCAAGCTCCCCGCCAAGCCATGGCGCCACCCCGAAGAGACACCCCGACGCCGCAGTACCCCCGACGACAGGAAGATCAGGCGCACGTTCGCCCAGAGTAACCTGCACCGAGGAAGACAGACGTCTGGAGGACGGCCGACCGACGCCCGCTGTGTTACCACTGCGGGGAAGCTGACCTTGTGTACCGCCGATGCCCATACCGACGACTCGGGCTGCGCGGGTTCCACCCGAACGACCCGCGCCCCCGTCATGGTGAACGTCCTAGCGAGATCGACGAGTACCTGCGAAGACCCCAGTCCCCCGAGCCTGCGTCCCGCCGAGAGTTCCGGTCGCCGTCGCCACGACGTCCAGCTTCGCCGATACACCGCCTCCGACGTGAAAGCCTGTCTCCCCTGCGTCGCCGGGAAAACTAGGCGCGGCAACGCCTGGAGGTGGCGTTGTCGAAGACGACCGAAGTAAAGAGCCTCCAAGAACGACGGAGCGCTCCCACTCTCCCGACGCTGCGCATCGCAACGACGCTCCTGCTTCGGTGTCCAACAACCTCAACGTTATCAACAACGGCCACGACGCGACGGCACTCGTCGACACCGGAGCAGACTGAGTGGGAGGCTCTCCCGCCGCCTTCGAAAAGTTATGACGCCGTGGGATGGACCACAAATTCGAACCGCCGGAGGACACCTTATGACGCCTGTCGGAAGTTGCACTGCTCGCGTCGAAATTCACGGCGAAACGTGCCCTGCGAAATTCGTCGTTCTACAAGACTGTTTCAGAGATGCCATTCTCGGCATGGACTTTCTGTGCGAATACGGCGCCGTCATCGACCTGGGTGAGAACAGATTGACGCTGCGGAAGCCTGTTCCGCCTTCAGAGAAACCCCAAACAGCGTCAGCCGCCGTCCGAGTCGCCGCCGCCCACGTGAACCTGCCGCCGCGATCAAGTGTTGTCGCACCCGTCGTGGCCGATACAGCTACCTGCGGTGAAGTTGTCCTGGAAGGCAACCTTCAATTGCTTCTGGGAAGAGGAATAGGCGTCGCAAGAGGAGTGGCAGAACTTCAGGATGGGCGGAGTGTGGTCCTCGTTACAAACTTCCGAAATGAAACGCAACACCTCACGAAAGGTGCAGCCGTGGGCCACGTCGAGGAACTTCGGAACGCCACCGAAATCGCCGCGATTACTGACGAAACTTCGCCACCTAAGCAAGATTGTACGTCGCCAGCGCAGCTCGACATTGACCCTAAGCTTCCGGGCCCGAAACGACGGCAGCTGAATAACCTCCTCGCCGAATACCGCGAATGCTTTGCGACGTCGTCGAAGGTGCGACAAACCGCCGTTGCGAAGCACCGCATCGTTACCGAGGACGACGCGCGCCCTGTTCATCGATCGCCGTACAGAGTCTCCGTTAAAGAAAGGGAGGTAATCCAGGAGCAAGTTCAAGAGACGCTGAGAGACGATATAATCCAACCTTCAAATAGTCCGTGGGCCTCTCCAGTCGTGCTGGTTAAGAAGAAGGACGGAACGCTTAGGTTCTGCGTGGACTACCGGCAGCTGAACGCGGTGACGAAGAAAGACGTCTACCCACTTCCCCGCATCGACGACACTCTAGACCGGCTGCGCCACTCTCGATATTTCTCATCGATGGACCTGAAGAGCGGCTACTGGCAGATCGAAGCTCGACGAACGGGACCGAGAAAAGACAGCCTTCGTCACGCCGGATGGACTGTACGAGTTCAAAGTGATGCCCTTCGGACTATGCACGGCGCCAGCAACGTTCCAGCGTGTCATGGACACTGTACTGGCAGGGCTGAAGTGGCAGAGCTGTCTCGTCTACCTTGACGACGTCGTAGTGTTTTCAACTGACTTCGACGAGCACTTGCGACGACTCCGCACGGTTCTCCATGCCATACAGACCGCTGGGCTCACTCTCAAGGCGTCAAAGTGCCGGTTCGCCTATGACGAACTGAAGTTCCTCGGCCACGTGGTTAGTAATGAAGGCGTCCGCCAAGACCCCTAGAAGACTCGCGCCGTCGCGGCATTC
Source organism: Ixodes persulcatus (assembly GCA_013358835.2). Classification (NCBI taxonomy): domain Eukaryota; kingdom Metazoa; phylum Arthropoda; class Arachnida; order Ixodida; family Ixodidae; genus Ixodes; species Ixodes persulcatus. Next base: position 926,439 of record JABSTQ010010780.1, read on the forward strand.
CCAGCGCCGAAAGACAAGAAGGCCGTGCGAAGATTCCTCGGACTGTGTGCCTACTATCGACGCTTCGTTCGGGATTTCGCAAGGATTTCCGCACCGCTCACAAACCTCACGAAGGACGCCGAGAAGTTCGAATGGGCCGAGGAGCAGCAGCAGGCATTCGACGAGCTGAAGCGACGACTGCAGACTCCTCCTGTTCTTGGACATTTCGACCAGGATGCGGAAACCGAGTTTCACACGGACGCAAGTAACGCTGGACTTGGCGCGGTACTGGTTCAAGTACAAGAAGGAACCGAGCGAGTCATCGCTTACGCAAGTCGGACACTGTCCAAAGCGGAGAGAAATTACTCCACGACTGAGAAAGAATGCCTTGCGGTCGTCTGGGCAATCACGAAGTTTCGTCCGTACTTGTACGGGAGCCCGTTCCGCGTAGTCACGGACTATCACTCGCTCTGCTGGCTTGCGAACCTCAAGGACCCGTCAGGACGCCTCGCTCGATGGAGTCTCCGACTACAAGAGTTCAACATGACCGTGGTCTACAAGTCAGGCCGCAAGCACAGCGACGCCGACTGTCTGTCCAGAGCTCCCGTCGAAACACCTCCCGGCAGCAACGACGACGACGACGACGAGTGTTTCCTGGGCGCAGTGAACGCCGACGACATGGCCCGACGTCAACGAGGCGATCCTGAGCTGCGCCCACTAATAGAGCACCTGGTAGGGCGCGGAAGTGCCATACCACGTGTTTTTTCACGCGCCCTGCCGACCTTTGCCATTCGACGAGAAGTTCTCTACAAAGAGAACTTCGGGAACAACAATTCGAAGTGGCTGCTGGTACTTCCGACCGACTTTCGGGAGGAGATCTTTCAAGCCTGCCACGACGACCCGACGTCTGGACACCTTGGTTACAACCGTACACTGACCCGTATTCGTGAAAAGTATTACTGGCCCAAGCTCCCCAAGACCGTCCTCCTATACACACGATCATGTCACGAGTGCCAGCGACGCAAGAAACTTCCGACGAGGCCGGCCGGACTCCTGCAGCCAATTCCTCCGCCAACAGCACCCTTCCAGCAGATCGGAATGGATCTACTTGGCCCCTTTCCGCCGTCGACGTCGGAAAATCGCTGGATCATCGTCGCCAGAGATTATCTCACACGGTACGCCGAAACAAAAGCCCTACCTTCCGGGACTGCCGTGGAAGTTGCCAAGTTTTTCATTGAATCCATCGTCCTCCGGCACGGCGCTCCCGAAGTCCTGATCTCAGACCGTGGATCCTCGTTCATGGCCCAGCTGACACAAGAAGTCCTTCGTCTCAGCCACACCAGCCATCGTCGCACCACGGCGTACCACCCGCAAACCAACGGGCTGACGGAAAGACTCAACAAGACCATCGCCGACATGATCTCCATGTACGTCGACGTGGAGCACAAGACATGGGACGAGGTGTTGCCGTACTATCGGAAACAATATGAGCGTGAACGCGCCTCCGCGTGCGGCGCCGTTCTGAAGTTTTGCGCATGCGTGTAAATTCCTGTCGCTGTTCTCGCTTTGACTGTTAACCCCCGTCTGTCGTCTGCTATGCGCGCGCTGGTGGCCGCTCGCGCTGTCGTCTGCTATGCGACTCGTTTCCGTCGCAGCTCAGACAAACGACTTAACATGATTCAGGAGTTTCCTGTGCGATAACGCAATGCCTACATTTAATACGTGATAAGTAGCTGGCTTCTTTCATTGCGTCGAGATGCAGCGATAACATGCAAATAGATTCAAGAAAACATATCTGCAAAGCTTAGCGCTCAACTACGGGGAGCCCGGAAAAGATTCAGTTGAGTGAAAATGGGCTAGAGTTCCTGACGACGAACGGGTCAACATAGTTGAGCTGTCCCTGTGCTTCCGAGTTTCCGTTCCGTTCCTGTTTCCAGTTTCCGAGTTTCCTGTGTCTAGAAAGGACACAGCACGGCCACTCGGACACAGTATGAGCATTCTACTAGTAAGCCGGTCGAGCCGATGGCCGACGGCATAACAGATATTTTCACATGTTAGGGCCACGTGTTCAAAGAATAAAAGCATTGTGTTTCACTGAAGTCTTTCGTGCAAATCGACACCAATAAAGCTGTCTAGGGCAAACACAATTCGCGTAGGAAGCGCGGGTGTCCGCCGGAGAACGCAATGTTGTGCGGCAGACAACACGAGCGGCCGCCAGCGCACAGAGGAGTCGTATAGCAGACGACAGCAAGAGCGCCCGCCAGCGCGCGCATAGCAGACGACAGCTGGGGTTAACAGTCAAAGATAGAGCAGCGACAGGATTTTTACACGCATGCGCAAAACTTCAAAATGGCGCCGCAAGGCGGCGCCTCAGGTAGCGGCGACACGCGGATGCGCGTTCACGCTCATATTGTTTCCGATAGTACGTCACTTTTGCCTACAACACGGCCATGCAAGAGACCACCGGAGTGACACCCTTCCAGCTGGTTCATGGTCGCAAAGTATCGACAATGCTCGACGCGATGTTACCCCACGAACCTGCTGTCGACGGAAGCGACAACGCCCAGGTGGTTGCCCAACGGGCAGAAGAAGTCCGCCAGCTCGCCAGACACCGTATTCAAGCCCAACAACGACTCGACACTGGCCGCTACAACCTTCGTCGTCGGGACGTCCACTTCCAGCCCGGTGACAGGGTGTGGGTGTGGACACCAATCCGCCGCCTTGGTCTCAGCGAAAACTTCTTGAAGCGCTACTTCGGAGCCTACAGAGTGCTTCGTCCACTCGGGGATCTGAACTACGAGGTGATGCCCGACGGAACACGGACTTCATCACGCCGCCCTCCACGACCAGAAGTCGTCCACGTCGTGCGCATGAATCCGTATTACGCTCGATAGGACTGAGGACCTAATGTGTTCCAAATGACTCTTAAGCTTACCATTCTTTTTTTGTTTGGTTTGTTTTGTGCTGAATCGGGGCGATGCACTTTTTAAAGGGGGAGGGGGAAGTAATGCCGCGCGCGCAGCCGGCCAAATAGGCAGCGCGCGCGTGGCCTAACGTTTATAGTGCCTGCCTCCCACGCGAAAAGCCAGGGTTCGATTCCTGGCCGCGGGGACGCCTTTTTGTTGACATCTAATGTAATGTTCTGGTAAATTCGAGAACCGTGTTGCTTGTTCGAATTAAGAAAGTTCTACACGCCGGATTCTTCTTCCGGCAGCGTAGGCGATCGGTTGGTGAATCATGAGCTCCGTCGGAGCGGTGATAGCGGCCCAGCCGGGCCGCGGTGACAGGCATGACGCTTCTACTTCGGACTATCAGATTATACTGCCTCCCCTGCCAACTGGCTCTGCGGTGTTGAACACCGTGTTTCTGCACGCTGATATCCGCGGGCGCCCGTACCGCGTCGAGGACTTCCGCGACGCCTTGGGCCACCTGGAACTGCTCCCCGGGGTTCTCGCCTTGGGGGCGTTCCAGATGAATCACGTCTGGGCCGTCACTTTCAAGTCACCCGAGGGCAAACGGAAGACCCTTGCGGCGGGCGACCTCGTCGTCAAGGGCCGACGATGCATCGTTGTTGACCCGGGCAACCGCGACATCCGCATCAAGCTACACTGGCTCCTGTATCACGTTCCCGACGACGAGGTGAAAGCCGCACTCGCCCCTTACGGCACGGTGACCGAAATGGGAACCGAGAAGTGGCGGGTGCGGGGAGTCATGGACTGCGGGTCAATGACGCGCACGGCCGTCATCCGGCTCAACCCTGGGCTCGGGTTGGACAAACTGCCACATCAGCTGCGTATTGCCGGAGGGCAGGTGCTCGTCGTGGCGCCTGGCAGGGCACCACTCTGCCTGCGCTGCGAGCGGACCGGCCATATCCGCCGCGACTGCCGGGTGCCCAAGTGCCAGTCCTGCCATCGGATTGGTCACGACGCCGCCCACTGCGTCAAGACCTACGCTGCGGCAACGGGCCCCGGAGCTGGTCAGGCCAACGCTGACCACCTCATGGACGAGGCGGATGCGGAGGAGACAATCAAGGGAGCTGGTCCTTCAACCGGGACGCCTGTGAGCGGAACCTCCCAGCAAGTTGACCCACCCGGGTTGGAGCATCCGCTCATTACAACTGACGCCGCCACCGCAGCCAATCCTGACGTGGCGTCAGCCAGGAAGGACGAGGCGACGACGGGGAGGGATGAAGTGGCGACGAAAGCGGCGCCGACGACAGCAACTGAGGGGCACCAAGGCAATGAAGTCAACATGGTCGACGCCAGTGCACTCGCCTCAAAAAGGCCGCGTGAACAGGACTCCGACACCTCAAAGGTGGGCAACGATTCAAGCCAGTCGGAACCACCAGTGAAGACTGCGCACCGAAAAAGAGGGGCCCACGACCTTCTCCGAGCTTCGTGACTGAACCCAGAGGCCCGGACAAGCCGGCCGGCTGAGTCAGCCCCGAACCAGCCCCTGGTGAGAGTCTCTCGACTATGTGAGTCCCTGTTTCGCGAGGACGTCTAACCTTACCAATAAATTGAAGGTCGCGACGCTGAACGTCCGCGGGTTTGCCTCGCGTCGCAAACAATACCAGGTTAGAAGGCTTCTCATTGACAACGAGATCGACGTCCTCGCGATTCAGGAGACAAAAGTTCAGAGTGACGAAGAGACTGCGCGCCTGCTGGCTCCTTTTTTTACATTATTTTGAAGTTTGCGTAACGCGCGCAAATGAAATGTCTGGGGGGTGCATGTTGTTTTTAAAAAAATCGTTGAATGCACAAGTTGAATCTGTCATTGCCGACAGTGAAGGGCGGTTTGTTATATGTGATTGCATTATTAACAATGTTGGGTACCGGATAATTAATATATACGCACCGAATGACTCTAATGCAAGAAAAGTGTTTTTCGAGGGCATCTATACTTATTTAGATTGTCACAGAAAGATTTTTTTTGTTGGGTGACTTCAATTGTGTATGAGACGCACGGGACCGATCCACTCAACATCTCCAACGCGATAGCAGCACAAAAGTTTTAGATGAGATGATAACGGAGTTTATGCTACAGGATGTTGCTAATTTTCAAAGGCGTACCGAAAGTGTATGGTATACGCATTTTCAGTCCTCAAGCCATGCTCGCCTTTACCGCGTGTATGTGCCTATTGAAGTTTTAACTGGCTTTGACGACTACAATGTGTCACCAGTCTTTTTTTCCGATCAAGGCAATGTCTCCTTTGTTGTCGGCGAGAAACGTAAAAAACACAGCTTTCGATGGAAACTGTGGAAGCTTAATAACAACCTACTCCAGGATGAGGTATTTAATGAGAACATCGACTTATTGTTTCTCGAAGTGACTGACGAGAATAGCACCGCGAGTGTAATATGGGAACGGTTTAAAAGTGAATTTAAATTACGTGCCTTGGACCGCTCCAGCACCCTTGCATACTGGAAAAGGGCCGAGGAAAAGCTGCTTCACAACGACCTTCAAAGGCTATGTAAACTTGAATGCGAAACTCCAGGAGGGTACGCGGATCAGCTTAAGACAGTTAAAAATAAAATCGCCGACCTAGAAGCAGAAAAGTACAAAGGAGCCCTTGTTCGGGCCCGCGCTGAAAAATACATTTTGGGCGAGCAGCCAACGAAACGGGCATTAAGCGCAGAGGCACAATATGTAAAGAAGAAAAACATTTTTGAAATAGAACTCGATGGCGTGCTGAGTAGGCGTCCCGAAGCCATAGAAAAGGCATTTACTGATTACTACAGTAATCTCTTCCGGCGGCTGGATCACGGCAGTGACTCACGACTTGAAGAGTATCTCGCGGTAATGCCACGCCTCAGTGACGAGATAAAGGAATGGCTTGAAGAGCCTATAAGTGTGGCCGAGGTCGAGCGAGCGATTGATGAACTGGCAACAAAAAAAATCTCCAGGACCCGATGGGCTGACAGCCGGCTTTTACAAGAAATATAAGCACCTCGTAGCTGGTCATCTTCATGCTGTGTTAATTGAGGCGTACGAAACTAAAACTTTGCCGCCTTCCTTTCTAAACACGCACACTGTACTGATTCCCAAAGAAGACGACGAGCAAAAGTTAAGAAACATCCGGAACTATCGGCCGATAGCATTAGCGAACGTTGACTACAAAATACTAATGAAAGTTTTAGCCCGGCGATTACAAACTGTTATTGGTGAAATAGTAAGAGAGTACCAAACCTGTGGTATTAAGGGACGGTCTATTTTTTCAAATATTCACACTGCAAGAAGTATATTAGAATTGTGCGATGAGGAACTAGACCAGGTAGCCATGCTCCAGATAGATCTGGAAAAGGCGTTTGATCGTGTGCAACATCATGTACTTTATAAAATACTAGAACACGTTGGAGTTGGTAAAATTATTCTTAGTTTTGTTCAAATGGTATACACTGGATGCACTACACAGCTCGTTGTTAACGGCAAACTCACACCGCGCATTAGTGTCGAGTCTTCAGTCAAACAAGGATGTCCGTTGTCGCCGTTACTGTTTAGCATTTATTTAGAGCCCTTTTGCAGAAGCGTAATAAATAACAGTCGTGTTAAAGGTTTTTCACTCCAAAATAAAGAAATCAAACTGCTCGCTTACGCGGATGATGTTGCTCTATTCTGCAAGGATAAGAGAAGTATTGTCGAGGCAGCACGCGAGGTGAAGGACTATTGCGAAGTGACTGGTGCGGCTGTGAATTGGCAGAAGTGTTGTGGCCTTTGGCATGGACCATGGGCTACCAAACCGAATGTTTTCCAAGGTATAAATTTTACGTCGACGCCGACCAGGTATCTGGGTGTTCCACTGCAGCATTACAAAAACTCTAATGCGTACTGGACTTCGGTAGTAGAAGAAACACGCGAAAAGGCTAGTAAATGGAGAGGTTGGGATATGTCCATTTTCACGCGCGCGACTGTGTGTAATATTTTTTTACTTGCAAAATTTTGGTATGTTCTTCAGGTTTTGGCGTGCTCTAGATTAAACGTACAAAAGTTGCACCGCGTTTTCGCTGTGTTTATCTGGCAGTCTGGATGTGAGAGTGTGCGTCGCGATAATTTGTTCTTTCGCGTTTGTAAGGGGGGACTGTCATTGTCTCACGTGTTTGTAAAGAAAGTCGTTTCGCGTTTTATGTTTCTTAGAGAGCAGACCAACCCCTTTCTTCGTGCTGTAATTCAGAACAGGCTGCAAGAGCACCTGCCTATGTATGTTGTTTCTTCGTATTGTCGCGAGCAACGCAGGATTGGTAGTTTCCTTGGTGAGGTCATTGATGCGTACCGTTTTCTAACCGCACGTTTTTCCCTGGAGTAGTTGGCGAGTGTGACGCGAAAGCGTTTAACGCGTGATATTATTGAGAGTGTCTTTCCTACGCCTGTGTACCGCGCTCTGTTTCATGCAGGTTCAGGGCAAGATGTTTTGTCTAGAGTCAAAAAAATGTCAATCGCACCGTGTATAAAAACATTTTTCTTTAAGTTACACACAAACTGCCTTCCTGTGAAAAAGTGGCTTGACCAAAGAAATATTTTTGTTCCTTGGGGTATTGACTGTTTTTTATGTAAAAAGCCGGAATCCATTGAACATGTATTCCTAGACTGCTGGGACGCTTTACTGTTCTGGGACGTCCTCCAGCGGACTATCAAAAAAGATTTACCGTTAACACCACATGGTATTAGGTTCCTTCCTGTGGAGAAAAATAACGAAATTCCTGCGGATCTTGTCATGCTCCTGGGTCTGCATGCAATATGGCGATGCAGAATGGCGGTTAGGCATGCCGATGTGGACGTGCGCCCAGTAAGATTGTATTTTATAGAATCTGTCTGCAAACTAAAATCTGTCTATTCCTCTTTAGAGTGCCCGCCTGACTGGATGCCAACTTTGGATGTACTAGAGAACTTAAAAGAATTTTAGTCCATGCACGGGTACTATCCACCGTGATGTGATTTTAACATTGTGTGTGAATTTCGTTTTGTGTCAAAGCAGGCAATAAAAAAAAAAAAAAAAGTTCTACACGCCGAATTTTCTACGCCGATTATTCCAGAAACCCACGCGTGTACATTAAGGGGCTTCGCGTGGCGAGCCAAGTCAGTTTCGCCCCAGCGTTCGATCCCGCTGCTTCGCCGCCTTCGACGCCCGCGACGCTCTGCTGTTATCTTTCTTTTTCCTTTTACTTTTGGGCACAAGTTCGCCCCATTAAACGTTCAGTTTACTCAGTCACTCGCCGCTTCATCACTTGTCATTCGTGACAATCAGACTTGTACCGTACGCATTACAAGTAATCAAATTACTTGTAATCGATTACTGTTTGGAGTAATTTTGTAATCAGTTGATTACTTTTATTAGGCAGTAATCACAAGAGTAATCTGATTACTTTTTGAAGTAATAAAATTACTTGTAACCGTTACTATTTTTCCACGGGACGCCCCCCCCCCCCCTCCCCCGGCACACTCCTTTTTTTTCTGAAATGACAAAAATAAAATTTGCTTTTTTTTTCGAACGGAAAAAAGAAAGATTTTTGAGGAGCTGTAGGAAACGAGGTCAATCCCTTTCTATGTACAGTTTCTGTGGAATGTCCGGTTGTTTTTTTTTTTCGAGCTGGGACTGGGAGTGGGAAGCCCCAGGAAAGCCACAGTGCGTGACAAAGGCCATGCAGGGCGAAGTTTGAGGGAGCAGAATGTAGCTTTGTAAGTCCTTCGTTCAGACTAGTTCCCTCACGCACACACACACAGAAATAAAAAAATTAAAAAATCGTGCTTAGGGTACCTACTCGCAGCCCGTAGGAGAACCAGAACCGAAGAATGCCTAAAGCGGATGCAAAATATAACAAAGCCAGTTGAAATATTTCCCCATTTCCCCTACGTGGTCTTTGTGACAAGCAATGTTTCGAGTTGAGAAGTGGTCGGGGCGATCTCTTCCGCTAATGGATACTACACATGATCCGTTTCAAATCCTGGAGCTGCTGCTCTTTTGTATAACATGGGAGCTCATCCACATGTGAATAATAAAATGAGCGACGCAAACTTTGAGCGACAACCCTTGCTCAAGCTTAACAGGATCTAGAACCCCCTCCGCTTACCCCCCCCCCCCCCACCCCCACACACACACACACACACTGGCGAACGCCCAAATCATTAAACTTCTTCAAACGAATTCTATGCTTGTGTCCGTATTGTGAAGGTGCAACGACCACGAAGAGGGAACCAGTTTTTCTTCTTCAATACTTGTGTAGTTCATTGTTATGAGCGCTAAAGATGTGTCTTCACACAATAATGTAATCGGAAAAGTAACGGTTACTTCCTTAAGTAATGTCCAATTACTTTTGCCATCGAGTAATCAAGTAATCTAATCGAATACTTTTTAGCCAAGAGTAATAGTAATTGTAATCGATTACTTTTTTTTAGTAACGTGTACAAGACTGGTGACAATATAATACACCCAAAAATTTAAATTCGACGTACAGCGCCCTATAGTCGAACATACGGCCCCAAATTTTACGAGGGACTTGATAGCCGTGTGGTAAACTTATTAAAATAGCTAATGAACGTGTTACTGACTACAAAAAATAATCGGGGTTTTCTTGGCCCTGCTGCAAAAACTACGTATTTTCTTTATGTGGTCTTTCACACGTACCTTAGCTATTTAAAGAGTTCTATCGCACCGTTACCAAGCCCCTCGTAAAATGTGGGGCCGCCTGTTCGACTATAGGGCGCTGTACGTCGAAATGAAGTTTTGGGGTGTATTGTAACGGAGAAAAGGGTTTAAGGTGATACCCTTTTTTTACAGTGTAGCAGGAGCTCGTGCCGTCAATTTCAAGCATAGTTTGAGCACGTGCTGCTGTGTTCTTACTTCGTAGCTTACGGTCTATTAAAACATTCTAACATTGCGCTGGTCCTCAACCCGCATGTTTTATGTAAACCATCGCAACACTTACAGTCTACTTGTTATTTTATTATGCATGCGCTATGTCTCATGCGTGTTTCAAGCGATTGGGCATTTCACACTGCCTGTTGTACGAATAATTTCAAATCTCTCGCGAACAGGCAAGAAGCTGCCGGTGCGCCAATAAAAGGTGCTTGGGCCACGGCTGGTTTCAACATCCGTCTCAGCGTCTAACTCATTGTCGACGGAAGTGCACTCTTCTGAATTTGACTTTAACGTTGATTTTTTAGCTCAGGAAATTCGACTTCGGTCATCCTTGAATGTGATGTGTATCTATGAGTATCGCTTGCGCAATTACTGTAGTTTTGTTTCTTCAGTTTTACGCAATTTGTGGGGTACAACTTTTAGTCGAAGAGGACCAAGAGAAAAGGCTCAAAATTTAATGGCTCAGGACCAACCGTAAAGGATTAGCATTTAGTCCCAGGGGTGTAAACGCAAGGGCACAGCATTTAGTAACAGGGGTATGAATTCAAGGGACCAACATTAAGTCCCAGGGGTTTGAATGCAAGGGAGCAAAGTCTTGTCCTGGGTGTCCAACTTTGAAGGATAAACTGGAGTGGTGCACTACTGGTTGTCTTGTTTTGATGTGGGCACTTTGGGGAAAAATTGCCGAACAAGTTCCAGAACTTGGCTTCGGCGCTGATTTTTTTGTTAATACGTGGCATATTTGGCTCAAGTCTGGCACTTGGGCAATCGTATGGCCAGCCAGAGAAACTCCAGAAAAACGCAAAGGCAAAATACTCTGTTACTAATTAACGCCTTGCACCAAAACCGTATGAGGTCCAATTTCGACTCACCCGGGAACAATGGGACCGAACTGGTTTTGAAACGTCGGGTAAATGTTTATTAAACGTTTGGTTAGAATTCCTATTTTTCACATAAGAATTGCCAAACTTAGACCAAGTTAGGTGTTTTCTCTGGTGTAGTACCAGGACTCTGTGCGATGCAGCCGTTGCTGTTGTGTCCTTCAGGAGTGAGTACGTGAGGATGACGCCTTCACGTTCTGAAAGCATGCCCACCACTGCCTGCTTCGGACTGGCGGCAGAAAGAAATGTTTGAGGCAAAGAGACCCAGTGCTCCAAATGCTGTGTCTGGCATTGGGTATCAGGATTGAAAAGCGACAACCATATCTTGTTTATTACGACAGTTGATGAAATAAAACTGCAGTTTATGTCAATACCATAACACAAATGCGTATGTCTCCAGGATTTTGCAGAAATTGAAAATTGACACCTTACAAAGATTACATTAATATTTATATTGCCTGAAACATTGGTGAGACCCTATGGTGACACGATCGTTTGATTATCGTATATTAATATTTTTGAACTCATTTAACAAAAGGGTATTTTAAATTTTCTAAATTATTTTTTCCTCTGCTTTTCTAGAAAATAAATAAAATTTATGTGACAACGCAACCTAAATGCCCATTGTATAGATTTTCATTCGTACACGTTTGAACGATTGTAGGTATAAAAATATGTAGTTCTGCTGCTATTAAAATTCTTCACATGTTTGCCACTGGGCAGCGTTTTCATTTCAAGATGAGCATTACTTTCATGCACTAATATTTTTGTGTAGTTATATTTAACGTGCTACGGAGTTCCCTCAAAACGATATTCAGCTTCCGGACTTCCGCCATTCAAACTCAATATGTTGCCTGGGGAGAACGCAAACTTCAAATGCAATAAAATTGAGCTCAGAAAAAAAAAAGAAAAAAAAAACTTGTACATGGTGTAGCATCTTACCAGTACCTGAAAAACAAAAATAGTTTAAATAAAACAAATCGCCAAGAATCGTGCTCACAACATCTCATATTTTATTGGGTGGGAGGGTGATTGAGTTTTTTACGAGTTATTCTTCATTCAGTTTTGTATGAAGCGCTGGCGGCTTCTTTTTTTTTCTATTGCGGAAGTTAATGTGAACCCTAATAACCACAAACTTCTCCTCCCGCAAAAAAACAAAACAAAAAAAAAACAAGTACCGCCTCGGTCTATAGGTCCCTGGAGCTCGATCGACAAATGACCGGAATATCCAACATTGCATTGTCGTCACTCCGGAGGGAAGTCATTTTCTCGACCAAGCATCTTCGTTTTTTCCTGTTTTTTTTTTTTTTTGCCTTCCTCTCGACATCCCTCCAGGCTTCCTGTGGCCGCCACCGAATTCCGGGACTAGAAGCCGCGGCCCGAGCGGCCTAGGCCTCTCAATTATTGACGTTCTGAGGGCCCCGGGCCAGATATCTCTCTGGTCCCACACCTAATTTCTTAGTCGTGGCCGTGTCCTAAATCCTAGGAATCATACAGTAAAACAATAAACACATATCTTTACCAACGGATATCCATGGACAAAACGACAACCCAATTCAAACATACGCACTGCACGACAGATTGTATACCAGAACGCGACGTGGGCCTTTTTTTCGGTTTGCTCCGGCAAAAAAAAAAAAAAAAAACAGTTTTTTTTTTACGATTGAGCAGGTGTTCTAGATCTCACACTCAAGGAAAGAGGCAAAGTTTCCCTGACAGCGTTTTAGTGGTCCGTGAAAAACAACAAATACGAAGCGGAGATGGTTCGTTCAAGCTAACTTTGTCACGCTGTATACGAGTATTTTGTACGTTTCATGGAGGTTTGTTTCCCCATCTAAGTTCAGAAATAAGAGATGTGCCCCTCTAGTCGAAGCTCACGATCAATTTAAACACTTGTTTACCTGCGAACGCCATAGAATATATTCGTTCAGCTAAACACATAGGAAATATGTAATGAGAAACACAAGTCGCGTACGTAGAAAGCCCATTAGCCCCTCCGTTACCGACGGCTCAAAAGGAACTCCGTGCAGAGGTACTTTCCTAAACAAGCGCATTCGCTGTAATGTCACGAGTGAACGAGATATAAATGATTTCGTCCAGCAAAGACGCCGGCTCGCTCGACACCAAATAGTTTTCCGCTACTCGAATAGCTTCTCACGAGAGAGAGCTCTCTTGGATGATTGAACATGTGCATGTAGAAGAGGGTTTCATTTGTAATATATCTTTCATACTAATGCTGGATTATTCACCCAGGTGTCTGATATAATGGCGCTCTCGCTGCTGGGAATGATGACCTGATTTCAAAGATGCCTGCTCGAAATATTGGGATGGGTTTGGTATTGAATAACTAGAGAGTAAAGCAAATCTAACATTTTTGCTGAACCGAAGAAGAAATTCGATCATCGTAATTTATAGCTGGAGAAACGGTTGTTTCTTAACAAATTTGGTGTGAACACTGGAATGAAACCATAAACGTATATCTAAATAAATATTTCACATTATCTGAAACAAAACTCAGAGTATGAATAAGAAACAGACAACTATTTTTTCCTGGGTAGTTTACCTAAGAAAAATAAAGAAAATCATTGAACCCATACAAAACATGCATTACAACTAATACAGCGTGCCCAATACAAATATACGAGATATTTATATTTGTCTACCAATTGTATATCAGGGCATATCGCGGGTGCCTAAATATTTGGTATATCCTCGCTTAGCTTTAATGCCATGATGCCTTATGCAGGCAATTATATTTTTTAATTGAAGAGATATAAAACTAATTTAGACAGTCAGAACTCACGTCCATGGAGGACAAGATCTAAGTTCTATTAAGGACGTTTAGTGTATTGTTTTGAACCGCGAAATAACAAAGATATTAGTGTACTAAATAGGAACGATCCGGAATGCACTTTTAATAGATCGTGATGGCCAGTATCAACCAGATATGTGTGAGCACCTATCGGTGGTGGTAAGATCATAGAATGTTATGAATGATACAATAAAGAGATAATATTGAAACTATTAAAGTATTCAAGTAAATGATAACCTTGAGTTAAAAATATATATGTTCTGCAATAAAACAGCACCGAAGACGTCGTCTTTGTGAACAGACTGTATTTGCGAAAGCAAGCAGGATTCTTATATTTTATATCTTGTACATAGAACGCAACACCACTCTCACCAAGCATTATTTGCCCTAAAGACCAACAATACCATTCCAAAAGTTGACCTCAGAACAATATAAGTTTCGTAAAATGTTTTATATGGTTTTCTTAGTTACTGATACAGATATTAGGTGTTTATCTCGCTCATTTAGACCCCAGTTAATCTTACACTAGTTAACCGTACGTTTTCCCAAGTGAGCTTACTTTTTCTGGGAAAGGGCTTTTCAACAAGTAGAATATGTAGCATCCTGTGAGAAACTACGTAGGATGATATGCTCATTTTCACTTGAGCAGTTTAATGAATGTCGGGTAATGTACGATGAGAAAACGGATGTACGGTAAAAGAAAAAGCCTGCCACAGCGATTTAAAAAATTTGTAGGTCAGAAGCATCTCGAGCTCTTCACACGGCAAGAGCTGGCCATTTAGACTTAGTTAACACCGACAGAACCTGAGGATTTTTGTCCACACTTTTCAAAATAGGTTCTCCCAAAGAAGGAAGGAGAACTGCTGGCAACGCAGAGGAACAGAAAGACTGAATTTTAAATGGTCGTATTCTACTGCATACTGTGGCAATAAACGATTCGTTAGTTAATTTAGCCGAAAAAAATAAAATCACATGGGTAGTGTCTCTTGATAATTAGCTACCCTTCTTGGAACAAACCCGAGAAAGCTTTTGTAGAACCTTGTGTACTTGTTATTCCTTAAATTCATATCAGAATATTTTCAGATGTTACAAAATCCAATGACATTGGCCAGGACTCTTTGGGTACGCCTGCGTTGCCCTATTGGAAAAACGCACAAGAAACATACCTGCTGCTTGTACAGTTTTGGTATGACGCCACCATAATTTCTTGTTATTATGCATGCAGCTAGTTTGGTTTGGCGTTCTGCATAACTGGAGATACCGGCACCGCTATCGCTAAGCGTCTGTCTATACTGGCAGCCAGTTTGCTTGCCGATATGATTCGGTGCGGCTGGTATGATTTTGCGTCCGATGACGTAAGCGACCGACATCTTTCCATCTCAACGCTTATACCTCAAGACCACCGGTATCACAAATCATACATGCAGAAAGGCGACCGCATCTTCCAAAAAACGTCCAACATTTACCACCGGTATCGTTAGATATACCATACATGTCGGAACGGAACATAGACCGACGTTGAGCTGACACGAATTCCTCGGTCAACTCTTCAGGGCGACGTCTTGGGGCGACTGTCTCGAATAATGTGTACCACAAGTATTCGACAGCCGCACCAACCGTACCGCATAGCAAAGCCAACGTGCACGGCAACAGACCGATCGTGACACCAAGCCGAGCGCATCACCGATCGACAGCGGCAAACTGCCCGTTGTTCGTATACCATGAACCGTCACTCGTACTCGGCCAACTCGGCGTCTTTTTGTGGCTCCGTCGCCGCAACCGCCGCAACTATCCGCAAACCCACCACCCCGCAACCGAGAGCCTGCGTGGGCGAAAGGAGAAACCGAAACGTACAGCTTCCGCCCAGTGGCTGCCGCGGCTCCCCGGCTCGCCTAGTTTCCCGGCTTCGGCTTGCCCGCTTCCCATCGTCGCGGAGAAGGTGAACTGCGCAGCGGCAGGAGGGTCGTCGGCTCGCTTTACGTTTCACAAGACAGATGTTTTCCGGTCCTTTTCTGGCGCGACTCTGGTTCTCAACTCGACGGCGCCTCTCATAGTTCAACCAGGCGTGGTCAGCCTGGGTCAGTGCAACGCGGCTGGCTTGCCTCGTCCGATCGCCGGAGACTTCGTAGTTCGCCCGTTAGGCTTGGGATCCGAAGGTGTTTGTCTTTCCGTGAAGCGGTGTAAGTGAATCTCGTTCCGCTTTCGTTCTACTTTTAAATTATGTTAGGTGCGCTTCAGTGTAAACATGTGTGCCAAGTGTTCGTGACAATTTTGAGCTAGAGTAATATACGATTTGCTATTTTCCCAAGCGCCCTGGCCCGCGCGCGAGGAATTGTCGGAGAGACTGTCCCTCGCCTGGCCGCCCTGCCTTGAGATCGCATTGCCTTGTCGCTTGCCTCCTCTTAATCCTCTGTTTTTCGATTCCGTTACCTATTTTTATCTGTTCAAGTGTATTTTTTCTTGCTTCTAAGTGTTTCTATTCTCTTCTGCGCGCGATATTTCTTGTATATATTTATATAGTATTTGTGTCTTTATTTTGCCTTTTTCGACGGGAGTGCCGACGGACAACACGCCGCTTCGCGCGTTGTTCTCCGGGTGAGTATTACCCAGACATGTACACGTTACCCAAAAAAAGTAACTAAATACCGTTACTCGTTACTCGCTCAAAAAGTAACTAAATACGTTACTCGTTACCGATTCTCAGAAGGAACGCGTGAGTTACCTCAAAAGTAACGAGTTACTTTCCACGTTACTTTGACGACAAAATACACAACTGTTTTTGTTTCATGGTTTATTGTTTTCTTTTTAGTAGTCATTGCCCTTCAGCAGCAGCTGCCTGTAGAAGTTTTCATCAGTTATGTTTCCCCGCTTCTTTGAAAATACATCTCCGGCGACGCTGAAGAGTCGTTCTACCGAGGCGCTCGAAGGAACGGCAGTGTTGTGCTTCAGGAAGAGCTGGTGAATCTTCGAGAACTGCGCCTTCATTGAGGACAGCGGGTAATGGGTTATGTGCCTTCCCGTGTTTGCAACCTCCGGGTTTACATTCGGTCCGTACCCGTTTCTAGAAGGTTCAACCAACGAACCTGATTGTGCTCGCTGGGTGAAGGACATTCCCAGCTGTAGAGTTCAGTACAGCAACGTTTATCGCTGGACACGTCAGTCGAACCGTTCGACTGAAGTGTTCAGCGATATACGTTGCTGTACTGTCATACTGGTTAGTTGTTTTTCGGGTTGCCCATCTGCCTTTGTCACAATAGACGGATACTCAGGCTAGAATAAAAGAGAGTTTTAGGGAACCGTTTTTGCACATCCGATACGGTACGATGGGCCCTCCGGTACGAAGTGCGCATGCGCTTGTCTTCTGCGATCTTACCGTAATGCGCTGCTCGAACCGTAAGGCACGACTGGCACGACCAATGGCCGACATGGACGGTCTCGCTTGGCTAGCAAAACGGCTATTTCGCTGACGGAGAGAGCGTGCCGTGGCTTCAAACATGAATAAAATAACTCGTGGTAGTGCGTGGCAGGAGCGCCATATGTGACAGCAAGTGCATAAAGTTGGAGTCAGCAAATAAGAAAGAAAATACAGATCAAAACGCGATAAGACATTCCTGATAGAAATAAATTAATGTTCAGCAGCAGCAAAAATCGTCTGCTCAGTGGCGCAGTGGATTAGAGCGTCCATTTCGTGATCTCGGAGGGGAGCGGTAGTTGAGAGTTTGAATCCGGCTGGCCCATTCATCTTTTTTTTTATATTTTAATTTGTTTTTATATTTTAAGTTTTTTTATATTTTAAGTTTTTTTATATTTTAAGTTTTTTATATTTTAACTTTTTTATATTTTAACTTTTTTATATTTTAACTTTTTTATATTTTAAGTTTTTTTATATTTTAAGTTTTTTTTTCTTCATATTTTAAGTTTTTTTTTTTTTTTCATACAAACGTTGAGATGTGCATTTCGAGCTCTTATCACCCGTTTTCACAGCTGCTTTATGACTGAGGGTTAACTGTAGTGTCAACAGAGTGAGCAACAGCCTTCTGGATCAAGGATCTGGATACTTTTTAGTTTAAAAATTTTGCATGAATTAAAAATTTGTGTTCTAATGCTAATCACATATATTCTATAAAACTAGCCCTTTAAATATTGGGTGATAGTTTTAATAAATGCACAGCAGTAAAGTTACAGGTTTTCCTTTATTATTTTTTTTTCCGTGGTAGTACCGTACACGGCGATAGTTTTAATAAATGCACAGCAGTAAAGTTACAGGTTTTCCTTAATTAATTAATTTTTTTTTTCCGTGGTAGTACCGTACACGGCACAACGATCGGTTCGCGGGCGTCCGACCGTGATCGTCTGCTATCTTTACCGTAAGAGAGCAACATGGGCGCCGTATCTACCTCCGTCCCTCCACCTCCTCCTCGCAAGCGGGTTTCAGCGGAAGATGATATCTTCCTACTTCGGGAGGTGTTAGGCCCTAATCCTTTTTTTACTCCGGCCCTTTGGAATGACGTCCTTAAAGGCTTGAACGCGGCGTCAAAAAAGAACTTCTCGTTGCGAGGAGCGAAGGAACGGATTGACATCCTCGTAACTTTGTACAAGAAAAATGACCGCCTTAACTTGAGAAAGCGAGTATATTTTTGTTATTTTTGTATTTTCTTCGCGATTTAATATTCCTAGTTTTATTTGTCCATAACTTTCTGAATACTCGACCCTGCAGTGGGCCTCGAGGGAAAGACACAGGATCGCTGGCAGACGACTTCGAATGTTGATGATAAGCGCGCGCGAGCGTGTTCTTATTTGTGTGTCAAATCGAGTTTGCTGTCGGCGACTTTTCAGCATATCAGGACGTGGTTGAAGTAAACATCATATTTGGTTGATGTAAAACACCAAAGCTTGCCCACTGAGAACGTATGACTTACAAAACAAGTTACCACGTACGATCGAGGAACTATTTTATTTCCCGAGAATATGAATCGGGTAAACTAAAAAAAAAAAAAAATACGGTGGCAAACGAGTTCCTGACACCCAGATTCAGCCGTTGGTTGTCAACGTTTCCGGGATGCGCAGCGCCGATCGGAGATGAAGCAGATCCTCCTTTGTGAACCTGAACAGCATACGACGTCCTCCTCGTCCATCGACGCTAAGTTGAACGTCCCATGCCTTGCCGCCAACAAGCGCCTCTCTTAGTGCGCAGACAGTCGTACAAAAGAACGTTTTGTAAATTGTTTTCTCCGAATAGAGCCAACTCCAAGTCATCGTCAAAAAGAACGAGCGTCTTTGTTGTCAGAAAGCTCGTCTGCTTTTTTAGCAGACGAACATTTTAGAACTTCGCAGCGCCAGTGGCGACACGCCATGGAGCGCCAGGTTTTGTATTACGTAAGCGCATTCATTCCAGTAAAAAATCGAGACGAACTATAAGTAGGTATACATTGTTTTAGGTTCTCTATATTTTTAGGATGAGATTTTTATTTGCTTCAGTTTCTGCGATTTGTACAAACAAACGCAAATATCTACATTTTCAACGAGGCCGATGCAGGTTTCCGTTGCCAGGGGGCGCGACCTGTACCGATCGTCTGCTTTCGTCTGCGAATACGGTTCCCCCAAAGCCGTTTCGAGGCACACGATCGGTCGACTCGCCCGATCCAAGGTATCGATCGTTTTTTGTTTATCGATCGTATTTTGTTCCGGTTCCCTAAAACTCTCTAAAAACAAGGTCGTTTAGGCGGTGTTGTACACGTTACTCCTCAAAAGTAACGAGATACCGTTACTCGTTACTTGGCCTTCAAAGTAACTAAATACCGTTACTCGTTCCTTTTCTAAAAAAGTAACTAAATACGTTACTCGTTACCGAAAATAGTAACTAGGTACAAGTAACTCGTTACTTGTAACGCGTTACGTACATGTATGGTATTACCGTTGCAACCGATTCCTATCGCACCGTTAGCTGTTCATTTTGGTTCAATTTGACCCGCGTGCAGTCGAGAGGAGCCGTTTATGAACACCCGCGCACATGTCATTGGGGTAGGCAGAGCTCTGAATCAACAATCGCGACGCCAGAGCCGAGTGCGCTGTGAATTGGCCGCCCGCGCTCGCTCCGTTGACTCGCACTGTAACGTATGCCTTCGAGTGCCGCTTACTTGACCAACATACAGCACACCGCTTTGTCGCCGCGAACCATTTGTCCGAATGTTTGCGAAGCTGAGGCATATGCAACGCTGCGGCGCGAGCCCTTCGCAAGCGCCGGTGGCCCAACGTAGCGGCTTGTATGCGCTTATGGTATGCCTTCTTAATCTATCTGCTAAGCGGTTGTTAGTTGCAAACAACCTTTTTCAAGTGCTGGCAACTGCGCGCCGCTGCGTGCAGTTGCCAGGCGCCGCAGCGTTGGATGTGCCAAACGGTGTTCCGGTTTCGCAGGCATTCGGTCAAATGATTCGCGGCGACAAAGCGGCGTGCTGTATCTTGGTCAAATAATCGGCACTCGAAGGCATACGCTACAGTGCGAGTCAACGGAGCGAGCGCGGGCGGCCAAATCACAGCGCACTCGGCTCTCGCGTCGCGATTGTTCATTCAGAGCTCTGCCTACCCCTATGACAGGTCCATATCACATGAGTGAATGACGTTTTAGCGAACAGCGACATTTGAGCGAATCGATGTTTTAGTGAATAACGGGGGCGCGCGTTAAGCCATACGCCGCGCTGCGCTTACGCCGCTTCGCGGCGACAATTTGCAGGTAGGTCGAAATTCTTTGGTCACGATTTCCGAAAAAAAAGAAAAAGGTCGACTTATATTCAAATAAATACGGGAACTTTAATTTTTATTTTGGGTTATGTCGGACGTCACTCGAATCCTTGACGTAAAGTTACGTTGGGCGTAACTTTAATTTTTATTTCGGGTTCCGTCGGACGTAACGTTAGACACTGCGTTGTACAGTTATGCAAAACGAGGGCTGCTGGTTCATCATATAAACCAACCATTTCTGTGTTTAATTAAAACACATCACTGACCTAAAAAATCCTGCTATCCTAGAGTTTATGCTATAGGAATGTATCACTTCAAATAAATTTGTTAATTTCTACTTTTAGCCCCTGCCCCGCCAGGTACAACATCTGGCCTAAAGCAGTGTTTCGGATCTCCTTCCAAGACCTGAGGCGGGTCGTCATTCAATCCAGGAGTCGTGTTGCTGGTGCTTCTTACTGGATGGTGCTACCGAGGGACACGTTATCATACTTGAGGAATTCGGCAAGTATGGCAAGTATGGCCGCCTTAAGTACACATATTGTTTTTACCTTTGCTCGAATCCACTTATAAGAAATGCACAGTTCGCATGTGCGCATCTCTCAATGCTTCTATAGTCGGCGTTTTGTTATTCCGGAATGCTCCCAACTCTGTCAGCTCTAGTTTCTCTAGACCATGCAAATGAGATGCAACACTAAACCACATGCTCTCGCAAAAGTGCTGAGCTGAAGCACTGTAGAAGCTACTCTAGCCTTTACAATGGAACACAAAATAGTTGACGCCAAGTATATCAAGTTTTGAGACTGCGTTTTACTAAAATCTCTGCCGAAACAAATCTGCCACCTTATAGGGAGTGCAAAAGAACCTCGCGTGCCTAACCTGGAGAAGGGCGTTTTTTTTTTTTGCATAGGCCAATTTTTTTAAACCAATACCTTCAGCCTCCTTGAAATGTTGACATCATGTGACACACGGAAGTACTATAAACCCTTTAATGTTGGCGAGCCCTTAATTTTCGCGGCCTTTAATTTTGCGAAATTTAGTGGCCGCGATTATGTCCCCTGTGACCAATTTGAGAAGAAATAGGGGCTACAAAGAGAAGGGGTTTGCTGTACATCGGAGAAAAGAGGAGGTCACTTTTGTTCGTAGGCAAGAGTAAAACCAACAACAACAATCATGGTGTCGTCCCTTTGTGAGCCTATCTGTGTCTATTGAATGATATGAATTTTATCTTGGTTCATTAAACGTTGTAGCCTGTACGTTGTGGGATGTCGTCTTCAACACAAACAGTGGTTTTCCTCTGAAGCAGGCAGCATGGACGCGTGCCGCAGCACAACAGAGTTCATTTGCAGGTTGTACCGCAGTTTAAAGGAGGATTCGGACAATATGGGGGAATCACGATTCAGTGGTCTACCTCGGGCGTGGACAGGATTTGCTCATTCTAAAAAATGTTCGCTAGAAATCGGGGATTTGCGACGAATGTACCCGCATGGTTGAAAGGGCCAGGCAAGCCTTGCGAGCGCTTTGTTTTCTAGCCTCTCAGTCCTGAACCCACTCGCGCACCAAAGTGTAGAAGTTCCGATAGGCAGGAGCACTTTTTTGGAAAATGGTGGATGGCAATACGCATAGACTGTTGTTATCCTTATCAAAATTTTGTATTATGGTCAAAGGTGGACTGCATATTTGCAATACATTTACTCACTTAAAAATATGTCATACTAAAAATATGTAGTATAGCCGATGACAAAAACAGAATGGCTGGGCTTCCTCCAGCACGCGCTTCTACTTTTCACCCCGCTTTGAATGGACGTGCTCACTCGAGGCTCATGAGACGCTGAAACGTCATCGAAGCTAGCAGGGGGGGCTGGTGGCAGAACAACTAAGACTTCTCCCTGCCTGTCTCATTCTGTCAGTGAGTGTATACTCCCATACTCTAACTCGGCTTAACCTGGACAGAGCTGAGGAGAATAGGCTTGGCGAGTGCCCTTAGTGCATATGCATTTGTACAGCTGAGGCACTTTCTAAATCAAGTACCTTGTGTATCTTACCTTCAAAAACACATCATTTTGGGGGTGCGAAAGGAATTCTAACCCGTAATTTTGTTCGTATTGTCCTATTACGCATAGACTTCTTTGACTAAATGAGGAGTCGACCCAGCCTGTTTAAAAATATAATGCCTGCCAGGTAATTGTTTTGCATTTAGTTAATATATCAGTATGGACAAATACTCAGCTCGAACAATCGCTAGGCACAAGCTGGTCGTGTGGTTACAGGCAGCAAACATCCCGGTTGGAACGTCCTACCTCGCAATGTAGGTGAATAATAGGCCAGGGCCCCACTTACAAATGTCTATACTTTGTACCTCTTTAAGGTGGACCACTTTTGACACTACAAGCCATTGCAGCAAAAACAGCAAGACACATGTGTATCGGTGTTGCACGGGCGCTCGAGCAGCAGCTCGGAGCCTGGCGCGGGCTCATGACATAAAGCACGAGAGTCAGTTCTCTTCTGGTACCGAGCTGTGTGGACTCACAATCAATACATGGTGCCGAAACCCGACTGATATCTGACCGGGCGAACGTTGAAGTCCAATATGGAGATGCTGAAACCACCGGAAGGCTTATCGTTCTCAGGGAATGTCGCAGACAACTGGAAACGTTTCCTTCAACGAGTGGAGCTCTTCCTTGAAGCGACCGGGTCTGATCCAGACGTTCGAACAGACAGGCAGAAGATTGCTATCTTGCTGCACGTCGCGGGACCTGAAGCTGTCGACGTCTTCAACACATTCACTCTCACGGAAGACGAAAGGGAAAGCTTCGAGGCGGTAGTTCACAAGTTTCAAGATTATTGTGCTCCGAAAGCTAACGAGACATTCGAACGCCACGTTTTTCGCAAGACGATCCAGATGGAAGGTCAGTCATTTGAAAACTTTTTGAGAGACGTTAAACTCAAAGGGCGCTCGTGTAATTTCGGCGACCTGACAGATTCTCTTGTGAGAGATCAGATTGTCGACGGCGTCAGAGATCACAAACTGCGGGAACGTCTGCTGAGGGAGGATGACCTGACCCTTGAGAAAGCAACGAGAATCTGCAAAGCTGCAGAGAATTCGT